>CM023450.1:137761486-137908722 GCA_013339765.2 Haemaphysalis longicornis
AAGAGGGTTCAACGCTGGTCGACCACTCTCGACATGTCGTAGACACTCGAGTCTCGGCCCGGGGGTTAAAAAGAAGGTCCCCTTCACCCCCAGTAGTCCGAGGGGCGCTGGCTACCACCCCCAAGCGCAGGAAACAAAAACACCTGAATATAAATACCCAGAAAGTGGAGGCTAAAGTACCCCCCCCGGTAGCGTAGTGGTTATCGCACCAGACCGGTATTCTGGAGGTCATGTGTTCGGATCCCACCTGTCGGGCATTTTTTCTCCACTTTCTTATTTTCCAAATTCTTTATCTTGACCACACATCCTCCCTTTGCTTTCCGAGGTTTTCTTGACTGCCCATTCTTATTTCTGTCTTATTTCAACGAGCCCCTCATTTCCTATTCTGATTAGCTATATATATATATATAAGACAGAAATAAGAATTGGCAGTCAAGAAAACTCGGAAAGCAAAGGGGAGGATGTAGTACGTCAAGATAAAGAATTGGAAAATAAGAAAGTGTAGAAAAAATGCCCGCCAGGTGGGATCCGAACCCAGGACCTCCAGAATACCGGTCTGGTGCGATGACCACTACGATACCGGCGGGGCTACTTTAACCTCCACTTTCTGGGTATTTATGGTCAGGTCAGGTGTTTTTGTTTCCTGCGCATGGGGGTGGTAGCCAGCGCCACTCGGACTACTCGGAGTGAAGGGGACCTTCTTTTTAACCCCGGTCCGTGACTCGAGCGTCTACGACTGTATATATATATATATATATTATTATAATATATATATATATATATATATATATATATATATATATATATATATATATATTTGAAACGTTTGGAACACATTTCTTATATAGCTTTGCAGAAAACTGAGAAGGAGCGGAAGATGTTTCGGAAACGAAGAGTATGCATGCCGTCGGGCTATGCCTATGTTAAAACAACAACAACAACAAGAAAACAAAGGGGGGAGACAGAGCGAGAGACACAAAGGGGTCGTGTTAACAAAGCAGCGTTCAAGGTTGTACCATGACGGGGCAACGTACGCGGCGTGCGCTGCAAGTTCAGACAATGCGGAAAGCTGTACAATTGCGGTTTCAAAAGGAAGGGAAGGGTATACATTAAGGTATTGAGTGGTAGGGGAGACTGGTTGGGGCGGAAGCGAAGATGGGTGTGCCCTCCACGGATGGAGAGAATAGATACAGGGCACAAAAGAGCATTGCACAGAAGCTAGCAACTGAACAGGAAATAGGTTGGGTCTATAGATCACAAAGGGTTAAACATTTCTAAGAGGTGGTGGGAACGCGGCCTCCTTCCCAAGGACAAATGACATTGTTAAGCCGCATTAGGCTAATAAAGCTGCAGTATTTGGAACGTTTCTGCGAATTCTGATGGGAAACTCAAGGGTAGGAATAATGAACATAGTTATAAAAATTATGGGGCCGCCAATTTTAATTGCGGGATAAGCACGCTAGTTTTCCGTAACTTTCATTATTCCCAAGCGTCGCTGAACCTAACTTATAAATAAGGTAAGATTCCCGAATCGCGGTCGTGGTGGGTTTTGAAAGCGGATATTGCAATTGTTGCTTAAAGATGTTCAAATGCATGCCCGAGACTGTTCACATGTCTTGACAGGGGCAAATAAGGGCAACTTTTTGCATGAGATCGGTGAATATTGAGCCGTATTCGGGAGGGCGGTTCAGTTTGGCCGATATATTGCTGCCTACAAACAGAGCACTCTAGAAGGTATACGACATTATCTGGGTCAGAGTTAAAGGTACCTTTTATATCTACGTAGTAATCTGAAGCCGGGCTTGTGACACGCTGTGTAGTGGTTATGTGTGGGCATACTTTAGATCGAGGTTTACTACAGAGCATGCAACCAGCAGTTTCCGGTCGGCTGATACGTGAGTTAGTTGAAAGTCGCCTAAATACTTATTACGCCGGTAGACAACGCCCGGTGGCTCGGGGAATATCCTTTTAAGCGTTCGGTTTGAATAAGGATATTGTGATGTTTTTTTTTAGTACGGTTGACACTCTTGGAGCGGAGGCTGAGTGTGTTAGAAAATAAATTTGTTTGCGGGTTAACGTTCGGGGCTTTTTCTTACAGATTTCGTTACGGCCTAATTGGTTGGCTCGCACAATAGCGTCATCGATAACTTGTTCCGGGTACAAGTTACTTGTACTCACCGGGTTACTTGTTACCGGGTACTTGTTCCGGAACAAGTGGAGAAAACATGGGCGCTATCTGGGATCCCAACCACGGCCTGCAGAATTCGATTGTGGTGCGATGGCCACCACGCTATTGGCGGGGCTTTGCTCCCTTGAACTTTCTCGGGTACTTATGTTAAGGTATTTGTTTTTTGCGCTTGAGAACGGTAGCCAGCGCCACTCGGACTACTATGGGGGAAGGGACCTTCTTCTTAGCCCCCACGCCATGACTCCAGCGTCTACGATATGTCAAGAGCGGTGGACCAGCGTTGAACCCTCATAAGGTACCTACGGCACCAAGACTGCCATAGCAGAGAGCCTCGCTTTGCATATAGCGAATCAGGGTAGGAAATGAGGGGCTCGCTGAATTAACACAGAAATAAGGGTAGGCAGTCAAGAAATCCAAGGAAAGCAAAGGGGAAATGTCGTATGTGCGGGCCTATGTACGCTAATAATATGTGGCGTACCCGTCCCGCTTCCTAATGACTGCCCGACCCCTTTGGCTGTATCAGGAGTATATAAGTACTTCATTGCCGCCTAAGGTTTATGCATTTTTGAATTTTATTACACACCAATGACATTAACTGGAGCACTTGTTCTCGGTATTTTCAAAAATATTCGCACGTATGCACCATCACTACCTTCATCCTTACCCTGTGCTCGTCAATATCACGACGAAGGCCCTCCCAGGAACTGCCAACTGTTCCTGTACTGTGCTGTCCGAGTCAAGTCTTTGACGCAAAAAGTTCTCGCCCCCTCACTAAGTCGCTACTCTGTAGCCCTGGTGGTTCACCACCAGATATCAGTTGTTCACATTACGTGCTCGTGCATGGTCCCCTTCTTTCATGTACTTGTTCTAGAATGCTTTCCGCTCAAGTAAGGAAAGATGCTCAGTTGGTGTTTCTGAACGCTTTCACAATCACTGTTCTTTCTATGGCTTGCCTGGCCGGCGTGTGTTCTCTTTCAAATTTCTTGCAAATCAACAAGTATCTACAACATATGTCCTCACCGGTAGTATACGCACTGCAAGTTTCCCAAAACTAAGTCACATTTCTTTTGTACCCACGTGACGTCATTAGCCCTGTGATGAACAATCATGAGATTCTGTTTAATATACAGCGCCGGGCTTTATACTTGTGTGATTTCCAGCTAATCGCGTTGCCTTTATGCCTCATGAGTGGAACAAAATGCACTCTCAGAAAATAAAGATGACATTATAACTATTTTGAGAAACGCTCTGACCCCATTATGCCTATATTTGGTCACCCGAACGTTTCGTGACATTTTTGCAGCACTAAATTGGTTTCGCCGTGTACTCAACATGTTGAGACAGTGAATGCCTGTATGATGTGGCAGATTGACGGCGCACATTCGTCGAAGCAGCAGGCGTAGGTAAGCTTTACACCCATACCTATTCACCGGCCCCGAAGTAAGCCATTCTTAAGGTCATAAGTGAGAAAGCATTTGCTACGGGCAAGTGAATAATTCAAAGAACATGCGGCGGCCCAGCTGGAGAACGCGCAGGCGCTTTATGCCTGGAGTTACAAATTAAGTGCGTGTTCAATAATCCTTAAATACAAAGCATACACAATTACCAGGCAGTTTTCTGTCCTCTCTTCACCTGAATTGCTTTGTTTGTCGCTTTAAAACCTACGCCCACGATGGTTTGAGAGAGCCGTTCAACGCATGCAAAACACTGGAATAGGAGGGTTTTCCTGCTACAATATAGCATCAAGAAGGCACCCAAAACCTTCCATCACTTACAAAGTAAAAGAGTAAAAGAAGTTCCTTTCGACAATGCCGGAGTTCCCATATCAATTATGCAGTGTACAATTGTTAAAGAGGATACGGATTCTAGTCAGCAAAACAAGCACAATACCACCGATTTAGCAAGAGAACAAATGCTCATAACGATGCAGCACGTGATTGTGCCAGTGTATGGCAAACACAGTGCTCCAGTTCGTCAGCAAGTGCGGGTAGGTTTTAGGTCAGTACTTGTTAACGTACGAGACACAAGGGTTACAATGAGACGAGGCAGCATTTTGTCTCGTCCCGTAATTGTCTCGCGACCAATTTTAATCAGACATTTGCAGAATTCAGCACGCGTGAACTAGCTAAGGTTCTCGTGATTTTACATATTTCCCGCAAATAAAAGTATTCTTGTTCTGTTACAGAAATTGAGGGGGCGCTAACACATCTATTGCCGGACCATTTTATGCGAAACGCTTCTATCAGCTATCTGGGAGAAACGCTTGTAGTGGAGGAAACGCTATTGGCGGCGTTCCAATTCGCTAGCAGCTTGGTAGACAGGTTACGAAGTAGTTTAACTAGACGTCTAAAGGAGGCAGAATTGGAACGGCGACGCGGTCATTAACGCTAGACGACAACTTTGTAGAATACATGTTGACGAACGCAAGCGGCAGCTTTCGTAAATATTATTACTGTTATTTTTACACACATTGGGATTTAAAAACAAAACAAAAGAATCTTCCCCGCTAGCAAATGATACCACATATTTCAGTAAAAAACGAGTCTATTTGTCACAACATTGGTACAGAAAAAGGTGGCGCTGGCGTCACTTAATAGTTCAGACAGGAAGCTAATCTGCATCTTTGCTGACTTCCATGCTGTCTCTTCGAAGCCGCCTTCGTTGACTGCTTCGTTCGAATTAGAACGGGGCTTCACATGATGGACTGTCCGCGAAGACGGAAACGAAGCCGCATAAAGGGGGAATTGGAACGCACCCATAGAAGCGCTTCTATTAGCTCTTTCAGACATCTCTGTTTTGTGAGCGGTTGCAATACCAAGATGATACTTTGAAGAAAAAAAACTAAGAACTTTATCCAGCATCGGACGACCAAATATTGCGCTACCCATACACAGCTCCCAAAATATTGCCGTTCTTTCAAATATAACTGATTAGACGCCGTAGGAGGACAAATATTCGGACAAAAGTATGAGACTTTCTGTTTCTTTCAACACTGATCTCCCGAAATAAGCTCTTCATCGTTGGAAGCTGCATTTCAAAAAATGCATAGGGGCCTAATGAAGGCACAATAATTACCTTTTTCAGCCGGCCGCCCTCCTTTTGTGCTGATGAATCAACTGAACGCAAAGATTGTCGCTGTACGCCAACGTGTTTCTGTTTGATTGGGATACTTGTGTAAGGTATAGTTCAAAGTACTATTGTACGCCAACGGCGCCCGCGCTTGAAGGCAATTAACTAGGATTAGCAATTTATTTCACTAAGCGAGTATCTGAACCCGGGGACAAGCAGTAAGGGGAGGACGCAGTTAGTCTGCTGACTGAGATGAACTGGATAAAAATATACCCACCCAGGTAACACATGGCATATTGTTTTTTCTTCACCAGGTTACTTCACAGAAACCTCGGTGTTTTTTACTACGCCGTGTAGAAATTGTAGCAAGTGTATCAAGGAAGAACAGACTCCGCACTTAATGACAATTACCTAATGACCACCAGGCCAGCGTGTTCCGAATCGGGAAGACAGCCGGTCGATTCGCGAAACAGACTTAATATCCTCCACGTGGGTGCTCCTTCCCGGCATTGGACGTAGCTTTTCAGCCCCGCGCATTTACGTAGGCTTTCCTGCCTCCCTCTCAGTCTCTGCCTCTCCTGCTCGTTCGACTCGGAACTAGGGCACGCAAATTTTATTCCGTGATCGTCTTCAGGAACAGAAACACTGGCCTTGCCTTTAAGCCGAGAAACGCGCGCTTCTGCTCCTGGCACAGCTATCGATTCTACAACAGCGCATGCCTTTGAAGGGACACGGAAGAACGATTTTCGCGGTCATTTAGTTCCAACCCTGAGGCGCACATAGAGAAACATCGTCGTTTCGAAGCTAGCAGGGAAGCGGCGTTGATTAATAGAAGTTTCAGCTAACATTGGCTGCAGCAGAGGAAAAGCTTGTAACTCTGGTTCCAAGCTCGAACAAAAGAGTAACCTCGTTACTAGAGAAGAGTGATGTGGCCGTGTCACCGCTGTGGCCTAAACGGCGGAGCCAATAGTATAGGAATGTTTAAAGTAGTTTTCCACAATGGTGATAGAGTTTCATGGCATACCATGAGGCAAACATCTGCAGCCACACCACGTAACAAAATTTAACAACGGGAGCCAGAAATTAGAGCGGAACCAAGAAGCCATCATTGGACCTGGCGGTAGCGCTTACTGCCATGTGTTGCGCTACGGGGCGCGTTACTTGCAACAAAGTAGCGCACTTTGACTTAAGTGCAATTTAGCTCGTGGTGAGACTGTCTTATGTCTCCAGTATGTTTCAGGAGGACGGGTACGAACGGCTAGTAGAATTCTACTGGAAAAGGCAGGAGTCGTGTTGTTTGCTCTTCGGCTTTCCCCGTTATGTGCCCTTCATTTTGCTAGCCAGTGCGATTTGCCCGAACGAGAAAAGCGTGCTTTGCTCTTGATGCTCTGGGTGTTTCCACAAGTAAATATCACATTGCACCTGCTTATTAGAGGTCAACAGAAATGTGTAAACAAACAGCACTTCAATAACTCTGCGGATTCAATGTCAACAAAATGCCGTTTCGATATTTATTTCGGCATTCAGCGATGTGCGCTGTTTCTGTCTTTTATGAATGAATGGCGAAGAATTCGTAGAACGGAAAATGAATCCTTACGTTTTGCCTGCATACTCTTCTCATCATTTGCTTCCTTCCGGAGCTGTATATTCAAACCCACAATCTTCCCCTCTTTCTAAGAGGTGTGCCGGATGAATGCGAGCCATTTTATATCTTCTTTGACAAATTATGCACCAACTAAGAAATGCAGTTCTCGAAAAATTGCAGTCAGGGGCATCCTGTGACTCCCGCGTAACAAATTCCACCTTAAGGCATCCGCGTTGCAATAACGCCAATGCACACATCCATACTATGCACCTTACTGCAGCAGCACATAGATCTTCAAGCTAACTTCCATTGTGATACGAAGTGAACCCAGGCACAAATAATTGCTTACTGGTGCTTTTGAAAATCTACTCGAAGCTTTGGAGTTGGAGCAAGAACAAAGCCGTGAATTAATTTTCAGCTTAACCCTAAGGAGAAGCTGTAAGCACTGTGTGCGCTGTGTTACTTTGGGATGACTGTTGTGCGCCCGTATAACGGATTAAAGCGGGTTGCTTGGTCATCGCTTTTAAACGCACTAGGGAGGTATATCAGATAACCGTTAGGAAATGAAGCGCTCTCTGGAAGAGAAGCTGCCTGTAACACCTATAGCACGCAATGGTCGAAGACGTCAACCGGAACACCAGGCTGTATTGATGGCAGGAATAAATGTCAAAATACTAACAATGTGCAATAAAATGATATTATAACAAAATGTGCACAAACATTCAAACCTCAGTACAAAAGCGCAAAGTTCGAGACTACATTGAACAGAGGATCACCGTAATTGTCATCTTTGCTTCAATCTGCTTTTTCGATGTAGGTTTCCTGCGGATACACCTATATCCACCAATGAATAAATATCGATAAATCATCGTGGTGGCACCTTTCCGCCACTCCTGAGTATTGTTATTGCACTCGTTTAGTGAACGAAATATCTGAATAAAAGAAACTACAACAGTCATTGTGTCTGAGTCAAAATTTGCAATCAATAAATGCAAAAGAATGAAACCTAATCTTCCCAGGGGGCGTTTTTGTTTTAGGCCGCCATCAGAAAAATGGCCGCAGAGTCGGGAATCACACCGTCGTGCTCGCGATTAGCACCACGACACCTTTCCAACAGAGCCAACCATGGCCGTGCACAGCTGTTACCGCCAATAACTTCTTCCGGCCATTAGATAACGACGCAAAGTAAACGCGTAATTAGTGATTACGTCCAAGGCTCGCAATTTACCCACCCATTTAAAATGTTCGCTGCAGGTCATCCATAGTTGCAACCATTCCCAGGCATTAGGGAAACATGGGTATGGTGCTTGTGGGGCGGCATTGCTTCCTTACTTACTAATTTTGGCCGTAAGTAGAATAAGAAATCAACACACTCGATGCTTTTCCCATGCACATCCAATGACGTGTGCACCATCCACTGTGAATTTAAGCTTGATTCCACACAGAGGCCTTTCGTGACACCAGTCAAAAAGCCCCACGGCGGAGGAGGCAGTCATAGCCCTCGCGCTCACCCAGCGCCCCACCCCCCAATTCGTCCTCTCTGACTGTCAGCAGGCCATCCGCAATTTTATTCGCGGTAACATCTCTCCCATGACATTAAAAATTCTCGCCAAAAATCATCTATCCGACATCGTGACCCTGCTGTGGACACCAGCCCACACAGGCGTAGGCGCTAATGAAGTGGTGCACGTACGTGCTCGCGAACAAATTCACCGGGTCGCCATTTTCACTAAGCCTACACGCGATGCCCCCCTGCAGGCAAGCCAGCCTCCCTCCTGCAATACAGGGATATTGCCCTGCACTACCGCCTTCTCCGCCGCCGATACCCACCGCCGCACCCACACCTCTCCCCGGAGGCGGGCCACATACTGCGCATCCTACAAACGCACACCTTCCCACACAGAACACAATTAATACACAGTCATCCACACCTCTTTAATGACCCTACCTGTCCAACCTGCGGGGCACTCGACAATCACTAACATTCCCTCTGCGAATGCCCCGCAGACCCGTACCTCCCCGTTCCCTGTTCTCACCACTGGGAGCAGATATTGCGTGACCCGGGCGACTCAGGCCAAGTCCTGACCAACCTCCCGGGTCCTGACCCACCTCCTGACCGCCTCCTACACTCCCAACACCTGATCGATGAACGAGAAAACGTATTCCTTCCTTGCTTCCGTCCTTTCTAAAGCACGCAGCCCAGATTTTGGACCTCTAGCTTTCGTATTTTTAAAGACGTTACTCTTCCCTGGGCCATGTAACCGCGAAAGGTTTGGTCTGCCTGTCTGTCTGTCTCTGTGTCTGTCTGTCTGTCTGTCTGTCCTGTCTGTCTGTCTGTCTGTCTGTCCGTCCCAAGTATAACCACCCAAAAATTAAACAGTTGATTGATTGATTGATTGAGGGGTTTACGCGCCGACGCAACGCAGGCGATGAGGCGCGCCGTAGTGGAGGGCTCCGGATTAATTTTGACCACCTGGGATCTTTATCGTGCGCCGAAAGCTCGTTACACACGGGCGTTTTTGCTTTTCGCCTCCATCAGAAAGCGGCCACCGCGGCCGGGAATCGAACCCGCGACCTCGTGCTCAGCTTAAACAGTTGAAGGAATCCTTCGACACGAAGTGTACAATAGGCGAGACCCCTCCAGAACTCATAAAACTGGTGGCAAGCCTCATAAATGTTAACAATATTCAGCCAAAAGAAAGCGTTAGGCATATTTGAGGCAAAGCATAACTACGTAACTGAGAGCATCAGCGTTCCAATAGAAAAACAATCCGGATCCCTACGCACGGCGAGCCTCATAGCCCATGAATAGCTCCGGCGAGTTCAGCCCAGAGCTTCTACGTGAAATGTCAAAACTCCAACTGGACAGCCAGTAAAAGTTTCCTCCAATTTCTGTATTTCTACGTCTTTAAAGGCACGGTGTTTATTTATGGTAGGTTGCCAATTCTTGTGCGACTGTTCTCAATGACTTACTTAATTAGAACTAAAAAGAAAAAATGAGTACCTTTCGACTCTGTGAAGAAGGATGACCTGCGAAGCTGCACGCCCTCTATGGAGTGCACGAAATAAAACACGCTTGTTTGAAATTTACGGCTGAGCATAATTCCTGGCCAATTGCCTGAATGTAACTCGAAAGAACCCGAGCTTTATTCTAGCGGACAAACCTACAGCTGTCTCTCCCTCCCGCGTCGTAGGCATGTTACTGTTTGTGTAACACGCCAACCCAATTTACTCTACCAATGAGGACACCGGTCCGGTCGCAATGCACAATTTGACGGCCACGTTTAAACCTCACGCCAGCACAATGCATATTTCATCCGTAAGGTCAGGAAACATATAGGTGCGCGTGCCCGCGCCCCTCACCCTCCCTCCACTCCCAACCCGTGCACGCACAAATCGGCAACCGGTTATGAACGGATGCTTAAAGGGAGAGACACTGTCCAACATGTCGCTCTGAGAGCCCTTTAAGCGGAACAAAGGATATTGGCCCACGTCGGCGTTCAAAGCGGACAAGTTGCTGTTAATCCGGGAGGGATTCGCAGCTACTCGACCAGCTGTTACTTCAGGCGGTAAGGACAGCGAGTTTCCTACGTTTTCGCGCCCATTCACGCTTCTGTCCGGGCTGACGCTTCTTCATTCTCCGCTATTCTTCCTCCAAGCGAACGCCATTCGTCTGTTCCCTGGCGAGTTAAGAACTCGCAGTCCTCGACCTTTATTGTAGCGCAAACACATTGGTGTCCCTTTCGCTGCCCAGTGGTAGGCATCTTATTGTCTCTGCAACACAACCCAGACCCACACCGCTCGATTTCGGAGGACAGCTGACAGGGCGTATTGAGCGATGAGACTCCCACTTTCAATTTTCCCACCACCAGAACGGGTATGTCATCGGTAGTGGCATAAAAGGAGCCATGAAGACAAAAGGCAAGTTTGATTCATTGAAAAGATTGCCTAGTTAGAATCATGCTGACACCACTTTTAACGTAAACTTCGAGCAAATAAGCTTTATAATCAGGAAAAAAGGGAATGGTCATGCGACCCACTAGCTCATTTCCCGCAACAGAACCTATGATGTCATACTAGCCAACTCTGCGATTGGCGGAGGCCGGAAAAAGCAAACGCAAATTAGCCACAAGTTATAAGCTTGCCGAACGAGCTATTTGTGCTTAAAATTAGGGCACATTCTTTTATATCAGTAAGAATGGTGGGACAAACAGTGGAAGTTACGAAAGCACACGTAAATATCGAAGTACCGATGCGTACTGCTGTTCCTACTGCGCGCACTATGCTTCGTTTAGATGCACAGCACTGCGGGACTTTGGTGTTTTATCAGACGACACTGGCCGATTGACGCAAGCGACGATGTCTTACGTGACCGTATTTGTCGAGCGAGCACCATGTTTCACGTAGATTTTATTGCCTCCATGAACAAAACAAGCCAAATTTAGATACGTTCACAAACAAACCAAAGACAGGAAACGGCTTGCCGCGGTGTGGTGGCGCCATCTAGGTTGACTAACAGTAAGCAAGTCTCCGCTCCCACGGCCAGACACGACTCGGGAGGAGGAGAGTCAGGTCCGGCCATACCGCTCCACACCAAATTTAGCTGAAAGACCTGCTCTTATGATGTCATTGGAAACGTCTTTCAAACACACGTTTTGGTGCGCGAATCAAAATTTTAGCTTAAAGTGATTAATTTCTCAGTGAATAAAGCATCTCTTGCTTCCGGACAAGTGCTGGGGACAGTATAGAACACCAAATCTTTCGAAAAGAAGAAACTTGTATTTTGTCTTCATGGCTTCTTTAAGCCCTGTTGTGTATGCATGCCCCCTGCCTCCACCCACAACCCGTGCGCGAGTACACCGGAAACTGGGGTTGGCGCCTAATTAGGCGTGAAATACACCGGTGAAGGGAGAGAAAAAGACTTTATATTCAGGCATACTATGATCTATTATTATTCTTCCGCAAGAAGAACTATGACCAGCTGGTCAACAACGGCCGCCGACGGGACAATGACGCTCGGAATGGCTTTCACGCTAAAGAAGAATTATGTACTCACGCCACCATACCAAATGGACAAGTTACTTTCAACTGATACGGACCCTCAGATTGTGAGCGTTGTGG
This sequence comes from Haemaphysalis longicornis, assembly GCA_013339765.2. Lineage (NCBI taxonomy): Eukaryota > Metazoa > Arthropoda > Arachnida > Ixodida > Ixodidae > Haemaphysalis > Haemaphysalis longicornis. Next base: position 137,773,450 of record CM023450.1, read on the forward strand.
AAATTGAAGTGGTGGTGATGGCGGCAGTTTTGAGGGCTTTTACACCCATTCGTGTTTCTGCTGATTCTCCGCAGTCATCTGATAACGACGCTACGGCCGCTGTCAGCCGACTGCCCAACTTGTGAAAGAGGCATCGGTGGTGGCGAGGGGAATAGCCGTTCTGATAACCTTTGTGAAACAGGGTTCTGCGGTAGCGAGGAGGAACCCCGGAGCAGCACCGAGTAAATCTGCTTCACCGGAATGAAAACTAGGGGGGTGAGACATACTCTGCTTTGCAGTAAGAATGCAAGTTGGAGAGTTTGGGTTTGCGTAGGCAAAGAAAAAACATGTGTTAAAAAGGGTGGATACGAAAGGAAATAGGAATGAAAAAAATCCCGGGCCATCTGCGCTATCGCTGAACCTGCGGGGGCGTGAAGCATGCAGTGTATCACTGTATTCAAAGATTGTAAGTATCTCTCTTGCCCCACAGAGCGCGCCGATTGGGCGCCGGAGAAGCGCCTATGACAGGAGAAATTTCGCGCTTGCTGATGCGGTGGCGCCCTCTCTTTTGTTGAACCGGATTTAAGCAATTTGTTTTCCCCATCTGCCTCAGTTTGGGGTGGTGGCAGAGATTAAGGTGAGCTCAGTGCATTGCCGGCCCTGGAGGCTCGTCCTCGGTGATCAACAGTGCCCCACCACCAGGTAAGTATGCCTTTGTTTGCTTCGACCAACCACCCCCCTCCAGGCCTAGTGTCAAGAGCCGGTGGGTACTTCTGTATAACACAAATTATAGCCAGTCTACAAACAGCTTTTTCTTGTGCTTGACAATTGCTGAAGCGAACAGGGAGTGTTAAGGAAATTTTTAAATCACATTAGCTTATTTTGAACCGGTTTTATCCATTGTACCCTTTTCGTACGCGTTACGGTGTAGCGCGAGGCGTTGTAAAAAGAGTGTCCCCGTGTTTTAGTACCGTGACCACATGATAATACGACTACATGAGGCGCCGACAGCCCGAACCCCTAAGAAGATCCGCTCCTAAAATCAAAGCTCAACCGCAAGCTAGAGCTGCACCCAGGCAAAACAAAATCAAGGCACCACAGATGGCTTGATAGCAGTGCTAGCGCTGAAAATTTTAAATTACCCAATCCCCAATTTCTCTGATCATGGGAAGAGCAAGAAGGTAGAGAAAGAGTGCGGCAAGTGCGAGGCGGAGAGTGGAAAGATCTTATGGACCAAGGCCAGCAGCAGACTACCGTGTTTTTACGACCTTTGCAGTGAAGCGGGAGCGGGGACAATTTTGTTCCAAAGTTCATAGATAACTCAGGCACTGTGAACAATTGACCCGAGCGTGAACCACACACGCCCTGCACTGGGCGCAAGTTTTAAGTGCCTGCGGCATTGAATTTCCGGGCCTCTTGCAAAAAACGAACGCACTTCACAAGGGTTTGTAATGAAGACATACCTCCTTGGTGGCAATATATTTCGAACCACATAATCAACCTCCTGAGTTCAAAGCTCCCACAGTCCTGAGCTCCCACATCACCGCTCCCAAGTCCCGCAAGTACCTGCTGACCCTCTTCTGCCGACAAGATAGAAGCTAGACTCATTTCGTCCTCCTGTGTACCTAGTTTTAATGCAGGAATGGTCAATAGACACTTGTGCACTGCTAGATGCCTGGCGCAGTCCCCGCTCAGTCGGTAATCACATCGGCCTCGGTGACCGGGAATAATACCGTCTGCGCGGAACCCGATGACCCGCACCCATGTAGCAGAACCGCCCCGAGATCAAGCCTGCCGCGGTTGCTGACAAGCGAGCTCGTCCTGTCCAGCAGGTTGCCGGATCATCGCGCCTAGCTAATTACGGCAAGGCGTTCCTCCGTCCCGCTTCTCTCTGTGACAGGAGGTGGCGACATAGCGATGCGGTTACGACTTCCGTCTAGGTGGTTATACTGCGTGTGATCTTCCGTACTGTGATTTCCCAGATTCCCCGTTCGTCTTGACTGCCACAATGGGCTGAAAGAGAAGGTTCGCATTTCACATTTTGTTGCAACAGGATTGCAGTAGAAGTAAGCCGCGTTGAGAGGGCTCTGCTATTAAACCTATGGTGGGTTTACGTACCAGGTTGAAATGTTCAATCAGTGTCGGCTTTGGTGCATGCTTTGTGCGACAATTTTATTCATTCACATGCGAGATGCGCAACCTAACTTATTCAGTAGACCGGCACGCCGTTGTACAGGTTTTTGAGCCGGACAGTGAGCCTCTGTGGAGTGCACGTACGGACTTTCAAGTTGACTCAGTCGCTGCGAAGCGTCGTTTTCCACGACTTTGCAATAAAATGGAGAGTTGAGCTAATTGGTGAACATACGTTGCTGAAAATTAAGCGCGAACAATAAAACACGGACAACAGGGAAAGACGATACCGGCGCTTTGCAATGATCCCCATGGCCTAAATTGTAAGATCGATTCAACGCAAAATCAATAAATGCCCCATCAAGTCTACATGCGGTGCCCTGCGTCGGGATGACGTAAAGACGATCCAAAAAAGTGCCGACCAGCGCAGACAAAAATAAAAAAAAAGCCGGGGCCGTGATTCGAACCAGGGTGATACACGGTGTGAGGTACACATGCGTACCCTGCAGCCTCTTTGAACCTTCGCTTTAAAGAAACGTAGGAGGACCTAGTTAATATGTTATGGCATAGAAACGCGTGTTAGAGGCATGTGCGGAAGTGTGCAGGGAACATTCGAGCGCTCTAATTACATAAAAAGCAATGCACCTGACGATAATAGGGAATATGTAGGTCATACAAGGTTGAAGAAAAAGGAAGTAAAGAACAAGAAAACAGCCTCCCCTCGGTAGGTCCGCACCAATACCTTAAAGAGGCCACGCAGACAAGATGCAAGTTTGTGTTATTCGAAAAATGTAGTGTTTTATAGTGACCTCAACCCTTCTCCGACAGAAAATGCTGCTTCATTCACGGAGAAATTAATAAAAATTCAGCCAAATTTTCAATTCTCCTGCTACATCGTCGGTTTTTGTGACGTCGACAATGGCGTATCCAGAGCAGGGCCTTGAAACTAAAGATAGCCTGCTGAGAAGGGCTACCACCATTGACAGACAGCCGTTTGGTTATCTTGTTCATCGCCCGCTCTCATAGACGGCGCTGTAATACCGCTGAAGTTAAGGCCGCTTACCTGAATTGTCAGTGTTCGTACTTTCTTCTGGCCGGTGTTTATACCTGACGTATTTTTATTACGGTTCATACTATTCGCTCCTGGAACGTAGCTATGAATTGAAAACGGATCATGTAAGTGACCGCGCCGCTTATGTCAGTGTTGTCAGACAAGTCCCACGCGTTCGACGGCTGTGTTAGGCAGTGTCAGCGGGCAAAAGTGCCGCACTAACTGCTTCGCTGTTTACGTGTTCGTTCGTAACTTATACTTGCTCAACCCAATTTTTACTCCTATAAAGAATGTGTCCTAAATTTAATATAGGTGATTCGGTAAGCTTATAAACCCTGCCTAATTTGTGTTTGCTTTTGCCGGCCTCAGCCAATCGGAGAGCTGGGAATTTGGCATCATAGGTTCTTTTGCGGGAAGTGAGGTAGCGGGCGGCATGTCCATTCCATATTTTCCAAATTATATGGCTTATTTGAGCGAAGTTTAAGTTAAAAGTGGTGTAAGTATGATTTTACGCGGCAATCTTTCCGATGAAACAAACGTGTTTTGTCTCTATGTCCCCTTTAAAGGAAAGAAAAAACAGAAAGTAAAAGCGAAACAGACGCAAAGGGAAAGCACCATGACAATGGTAATGAGAGGAACCAATCTCACCACTGGAAGACTACATCGGCGTTTTGAGCATACGAATACAAAGGTAGCAAAGTACGTGTGGCCAAGTAGCATTATATGTGTTGCTGGAAATGGCTTTTGGTCAAATCTCTCAGTCACAGTAACACAGCTGAGGAAACACGGCGCAACCCAAAAACGGTAACGACGATGGTAATGAAAAGAGAGTCACACCACCGGACGAGTATCTGAATCTCTGTGTCGGCTTTACTCGCAGGGACTCTGCAGCTTCTACCTCAGCGGCAGCAGTGAACAGAAAAATATCGCCCGGCGAGCAAAGGGGCATGTGCTAGCTGCCGCAAACACCAACACCAGCCTACACCACCGCAACGATTACGGCGGAAAGGTTACACATCGCACACATACAACTCTCGTGACGAAAACCTTGTCGCAGCAGACGAGAACGTAATCGGGGCACAACTACCACTGGTATTAGACCATCGAACAGCACAAAATAAAACGTAATGCCTTCGCAATTTCGCAAGTAGCAGTCTTGCTTGTCTTCCTGAATTTTCGCGCATTAAACATGTAAATGCGCTTTGTGTATGTTTTCTTTTCATTATCAACGTGTGCTGCCTTCTTCGTACGTCCACGTCATAGCATAGTAAAGTGCGAGGGATAAATGTGTAAACAAACCGAAACGAGCCATCAATTTTTAACTTCCCGCATTCCCCTCAATTATAAACGAATTGCGTACCTATTAACTCCAGGACAGCGGGAAAGAGTTCTCTCAGGATTGTGTAACTCCGCAAGCGCTTACGCCATATTTACCCATTCACCCCAAAATTTGTACACCCGAGTCGGGCATTCCCCACGCCTGCGTAAACCTTACCAAAGCACAGTGTGTTTGACTAAACTGTCCTCTGGAATCTCCAGGAACCACGTCACGTAAAACCGCGGTTGCTCTCGGTCTGGCGCCAGGAACAAAGTTGTCCTGACCTTGATGTTATAATCGATGCCCGCGTCGAGGGCTGACAAGTTAGCTCTGCGGAAGTGCCGGCTCATTACCGCAATGACGGCGATGAAATTGCCTCTAGCACGGTCCCGCTGTCAATAAAACAGCACTGCTTCAAGCGGGGAATTTTCTTCGTTCAGCCAGCCGGTATTTTAAGATGCGTCCTTTTGCCCCTGGTGCTTATACAGTATCAAAAGGTTGACGCTAACCTTTTTTACGCCCTTGGTTGCCTTCATATCAAATAAAACTGACCTGTATAGTAGGGCTACCAAATTCCGAGTTCGCGAGCCACCAGACCCCACCGCTCTGTAAACGCCTCCCCATATAACGTCAACTGAGGCCAGTAGAGGAATCATGGTGGTGGAAAGCGGAAACTAACGACGGGTACAAGAGAAGAAAACGAAAATGACACCAAGCGATTCATGTCGTCTTCCTTTTCTTCTCTTGTACCCGTCGTTTGATCGCGCTTTCCACAACAATGATATATTACCAAATCGCCCAAGCATCCGCTCTTGCTGCAAAAGAAACGTCTTTTCCGCACTGCGAATACAGGAACTTCTTACGTATTGGGCTTGCCAATTTTTTATTTTAGCGAAAATATCTGAGGTGCTGCTGTGAAAAAACATGTTTTGTAGAAGGTCTGTTAGACCTACGGTTCAGCCTGTATTCCACCACCATTCACCCTGACTTTTCAATGGTAACTGGGGCAAGACTACCGAGTATTGCAGCATAGTTCGCGTGTATGTAGCAATCTGAAGGTAAACTCTGTCCGCGGACATTTCGAAACGCACAGGGTTGTGGGGTGTTGTTTGTGGCGCTGGGTTCTGGTCTTGTCCTTGGAATGGTGCTTTGCTTCGCACTTTCCCGAAGTTATACAGCCTAGAAATACTTTTTAATAATGGCTAAAGGATCAGCAACTGCCTCACGTCCAAGTGGTGAGCGTCTGGTGAGTTCCATAGGTATCTCGCACAAAACTGCTGAGATAACTGATGTGAACGGTGCCCTCGAAAGGCACAGGTTTTTTGGGAATTATTCGTTGTTTTAACAGCGATGCTGCTTAGTCTGGTGTTGGGCCGGCGAACGTGCGCAGGAAAACCTCGCCGAGCTATGAAGGGCGCGCTGACACCACTCGACATGCGAGAACACTCTGCCCAGCTTTCTTGGCATGATCTCTCGCATGCTCTTCTCCTCGCCAGTTCACTTGTGCTCGCCCCTCAAGTGAGAAGCGCAGAAAAGCTCGCCCTGCAGACGCCGAGTTCGCGAAGCCTGTAGGCGCCGGTTTTAGCGCGTGCTAACGAGGTACACTCTTTGAGAGATGTGAAAGCCTGCGGACAAAGCGATCCCGCCCTGCCAGTCATGAACAACTTTCAGCGGCAAGTTCGGAAATCTGTGTGAGGTGCAACAGCCGGGTCTCCGAAGAAGGGAGAGATGGGGCGACAGAAGTAGAGTGTCACTCCCGAAGAAGAGGAAGCCCTGCTCGTAAGCCACCGCACGGCTACTCGAGAACGGATGCGACGACTTCGGTGCAGTCCCGAATATCGCGCCGGTGAAGAAGCGATAAATTGCCAGCGAGTTGCGGAAGACCCACAGGTACGATCTCGCGTACATGGCCCATACTTTAACGACCGAGTGTTCATTGCTCTCTGGATGCCTCACGGCGACACCAGGCAGAAAATTGAGCGAGTCTAGAAGCATATTCACGCAAAAAACTTGGCCGAGTCCCCAAGAACCACCAGGCAAAAATTTAGGCGAACCAAGAATAAGCTGGGTGGGGCCTCCAGTTTCGCTGTTTTCGCAGTCTTCGCCCCACGAGTGCGAAACTGCATCAGTTTTTTCAGCTAGCAAAGTTTCTTTCAGTTGGCGTTGTCAATATTAAAGAATTAGGCAGCGCTGAGGAAGACCATCAATCAAGATGTGCTTAATTCTCTTAAATTATCGTTGTCGTAGCAGGCAGCACCCCTCATTTGTGACTATACTCGAAACACCTTTTGTGCTGGGGAACCCTGGGTAGTATGATAGTCTACCGCGAAAAAGACTTTACCTACGTGGCCACCCGGCAACAGGGCGGAGGCTCACACGATCAAGACCTTTCAATCACAGCTCGCTGGTTAATGCGGCAACAAGCACTGATTCTGCTGTCAAGACATTATTTCAGGCAGGCCGACGAGAAAACACCCAGCTGTAGTGTGAACTGGTCAGCTCCATCGACTACCCGAAAGTGCACCACCACCTCAGTGCGACAAGGATTGCTTCCCGGTGCGCGAAGACGTTTTGTATTTTACGTCTGTCCTAGCTCTCACTATGGTACAAAAGTTTACTTCGAAAATGTGGTGATATTATTTGTATCGCCTTCAATGTCCAATTATAAGGTGCTCGTAACAGGAATGTTCCACACGAAAAGTTCTTTTCGAACTAAAACGGAGGCCGAACAAGTGCAAGCGGCGGATTCAACCTGCATTTTACATTGTTGAAATTATGCGCCAAATTTTGTGTCGTGTTTTGTAGCCGAATTAAGCCGAATTTCTTTTTACTCTGGGTACGTCTGCTAAAAACATATTTTGAGAAAAATGATCGTATTCCAGATTGTATTCCAGGTTGTATTCAAGCTAGAAGCGATTATTCAATAATTGATCAAAGCTAAAGTGCCTAGCTCAGCATTTTTGCATTTATATATACGGCCATGCAAGTTAATCACACCGAGAGAATGAAAGTTTATGCGTAGTGCGGATTTCATAAAGTCTTTAGGAAGCACAACCTTTTGATATGAGACAAGCGCCAAAAGAAACGAGTACACGTGGCCGATGTTTTGGCGAAAATTCCAAAACACTGTCTTTAACTTAGAATACCTGAGGTGCTCCAAATTAACCCGGCCACCAACCAACGCTGCTACCCTCATATTCCAGCCATAGCTTCCGCGCGGTAGCACCATACAGGCTGTTTATTGCGGAAAGTGCATTGTCCTGCGTGAAATGAGCACTCTCGTCTACGTCCCTTCGTTTTGGGCTTACGAACCGCTTGAAATTCAAGCTCCAACACGGTCACCCGGAAGGCGCATGTTAGGGCGCGTCATGCCCCGGTTGAGTTTAATTATTGCTAAAGCATTTCTAGGAAGAAGTGCAAGCTATCTGGCATCACGCGAGTAGGCTAAGGTAATGCAGAATTTCGTCACTGAAGAATAGAAGTTTCGCAAGCGCCATCCTCAGAAAAGAAAGAACGTTTTGCATATGGACAAGAGAACGTTTGTTGTTGGACAAGCATTTTTGCAGATAATCGCCACAAGTACGATAGCTTGAACTGGTAAATGTGATCAACACTATGAACCGCTCCATAGCATCCGTATTGCGCGACATAAACATCATTTCTTTATTTCCTTCGTGAGAAGTTTCCTTCGAAGCCACGCACAAACGCATGAAGCAAATGAAACCACCGAGCGTTTGCAGTGCATGAACTAGTGGCGGACCCATCACGGATTCGACATGAGTGCGTCGGGCGACCGGACCCAGTAAGACCACCACCGCTCTTCTAGGTCACTTTATCTGGAGGCTTTGTTGACAACCCTGCCTCGAAACGGCAGATGTTGAACCACCAGATGGACTGTGTCAAAAGTGCTTGAAAGGCTGGCTTCTGTGCTCTGTGCTCCTGCAAACCATTAGGATCGGATGGGGCTCTCTGGAGACGGAACAAGATTCCGGTAAATGTGATAATCCGTTCCGACCTCACCGGGCACCGCCGTGTTCAGCATGAAAGGCTAAAGGAAAAGTACGAATCAACAAAACAGCATATGTAAGTTGCAGGGAGACCAGATGCACGCCTTCCCATTTGCAACTCGGGCAAGGTGCCTCTGAGTGTGCTCGAACGCCTGTGCTGACTTCGACGGTTGAAACTCTCTTTTGGCGCCTACTGCTACCTCTCGCTACTACTTTTCCTCTGTTAGTGGGCTTGCGCGTTCACTGCGTGCACTGAAGGCGCACTTGCAGCTTTCGTTCGAAAGGCGAATGATTCATGCCCATTCCCCCCCTTTTTTTATGCTACTATGTGGCAGCGGCAGGTGAAATCGGCAGCGCAAACGCTCATCGGCGTCGCAAATTCAATTACTCCAGCAACGTTATCACGAAAGTCAGTCCTGGCCTCGTAGGGTAAACAGAATGGAGACAAGAAAAGTCGGAATAGGTCAACCTCACAGCATTCTTGAGCCAAAGATTGTTGGAAGAGGGGAAATACTAGGCCAATAAATGTGATGGTGGATTGTGTACCTTGATTTAGTTTAGTTTGCATGGAGAAAGCTTGGACTTTTAACCACCTTTCTTTTGAGAAAGGGACAGACCTGCGAAAAGCAAAGTGAAAGCGAGTGAAGACCAGACGCTCCGCTGTTTCCTCTATCTACGCATTGAAATTGCGAAGGTGGCCGAAATTTTATTAAAATCAAATCTCTTTAGCTTTTCTTGCCGGCAGTTAAAAATAGCAAGAAATTGCCGAGCGCACCCACGTGAGCACGGGCGTGTTTAGGGGCTAGTTGGTACAGTCTTGAATTCGATAATAACGTGCGCTGCATATTTGGACGGGGAACACGGACAGTGAAAAAGACAAAACCAAACGATGGTGCGCAAACTAGCAACTGGTTTATTGAAAGCTTTATCATTATTTATAAGCATGCAATGGTAAGTGTACAAGTGTAGGGTAAACATGATATCTTCGTGCGCGTGCGCTCACTAGCAACAATGATGTAGTAAAGGTCTTTGCGCCAGTGAAGGAGAAAAAATGGGCTGCAATCGTTGACTTAAACCTCCGTGATGGTCATCAAGATTCCGTACACCTTCGCTACCTTCGAGCCTCATGCGTTAGTGAGACTTCCTTCATTTTTTTTACTTCTGATTTCGCGCAATGAATGGAACACTTCAGTTCACACATGAAGAACACATCTGTAGAAAAATGCAGCATGCCCCGTCTTAGTTTATTCCGATTTGCGCCCTCTTTTGAAAAAAAAAAGTCTTTTACATGAACAGATAGTCAGTTTAAAGGAGCAGCCGCAAATGCATCTCCCACTGGAAACAATGCCTCTTTTTTGGTACCGATCCGCTTATGCACGAGCTGCCAGTCGGCCAGTTTCGGCAGCAGCCTCGGGCAATATGAACAAGGGGCCGCACCCATAGCTTGCCGCTCGGAGAGCTGCTATTTGTAGCACTGCACGTTCTTATTTCCTGTGTTTCTGCCCCTCCTGGCGAGTTCTTCTGCGTACACAAAAAAAGCTTGCAATGAAAGGGACAAAGTCGTTTGAGACTGACCACGCTGCGAACACGTGGCTACCAGTCAGATCACAAAGTTGAAAAAAGAAGTAAAGAAAAAGGAGCTTCAGGCACTGCCGATTATTCTTGGGTATATGATTTCCGTGGCATTTATGTGAGAGGTAAGCGTGTCGGGTTGGTTCGGGAGGGACTGAAAGACGGGAATATTTTGTGCACGAGTTTTCAGAGAGCGAGTCTTCAGGGGAGCGTGCCTAACTGCCCCATTTTAGTTTGCCGTGGTTGCTGCTATGAGTACCGGTACTGGAAAAAGTTGCATTAGCGAGCACAGGGTAAAAACGGTAGTCTTTACGCCTCCACATTCAGAGAACGACAGGACAGCAGGACAACCATGCACGCCAAGTTCAAAGGCCGAACACTCCGAAAAACCTTGGATGAATACTCGTGGCATCTTGATCCCATATATGGGCTCTCTGCTATCGGTACTTGAAGTAAAAAAAAAATGATTGGAGACACTCCCGCATTTGTTTTACTTTTATTGCACCCCCCCACGGGGTCAAAGGAACGGGAAGATTTCAGCACGAAGCTCTGGCAGCCAGTTTACAAATACTGCCATTTTGATAACTTCGACTGTGCAGCTGAACTTTGGCGTCAAAAGTGGATGACCACGATCTTGAATGGGTACCCGATGAATCTTCTACAATTCACTCAGGGGATCTATCCCACTATCAGTCGCGCTCTGCAAGCCGCTATCACATCACCCGCGACGACAAGTCGCGATCGATTGCGATTCGGCGTGTCGTTCGACGATATGCGGCAACCGTTGTATGGACCGCGGTCTGGACTCAGTATGGTTTCACTGCATCCCGAAAATCTTTCAAATGAGGGGCAGGGAGCCCTAACACAGCGATAACTACTTCGCCACGCGCGCGCCTGTAGACGCATGCTTTAACGGATAAGTGGTGACCCTAAGAATGCGTTCGCACAAAGCAAATACGAATTTTGTGTAATCATGCCTCCCAGTTGTTTCAATCGACCTTGCGGTCGATGGTACTGTTTAATCATATGTTGCTGTTGTGTAACCGAGAAGTTTTGTGTTGGGACCTACTAGCGTTAATAAACGTTCTGAAACTGATAACCCTGAAGAGCAGAAAGTGCTTTCTCCGTTTTTCTACCGGATACCCCTTGGATGCCGTATAATTTCTCATATTTTTGCAACCCCCTCCCCCGTCCTACCGCAGTGCAACGAGTTTTCCCCCTCACGACATAATCTTCCCGACGCCCATAAGTGCGGCTATTACCTTTTTGCATCCGCACGGCTACTGATTTGGGCTAAGCAGCGCTTACCCGTCAAGTCAGTACTTCAGCAGGTAAACTCCTTGGGGGTGTTGGCTCGTCGTCACATAGAAAACATTGTGCATTAACAACAGAGGACGAGGCGAAGACACCGTCCTCGCCTCGTAATTTCTCATTACGGCGCTATGTTTTGTGTCACGTCAGTATGTAGGCGGCCGGGTCTCTGAAGAACACCGGGGTCGATAGCGCAAACACAACCCCGAATTCAGAATAAATTGAGACGCAGGAAGGCAGCGGCTTAACCAGGTAGATGCACCCATAATGGACGTTCTCTGGAACACAAACAGCACCCTCTAGCTAGCATAGGATGTGTCCAGCCTGATGCTGTATTCGGCTGCAGCGTCCCTACGGACCGTACACTGGATTCACGACAATTGGTTCCCCCCTAGTTAGCTAGTTGGTTAGTTATCCAGTTAGTTAGGCAGTTAGTTATTCAGTCAGTCAGTCAGTCAGTCAGTTAGTTTACTTAGTTAGTAAGTTTAGATAGTTAGTTGGTTAGATAGCTATAGATAGTTAGTCAGTCAGTTAGTTGGTTGGTTAGTTTGTTAGTTAGTTGAGCACGTAAGTTCCGGGCCAGGGTGGCGGTAGTCAGTGATACAGCAGAGGACACGAAGTATCTCTGCGTTGGGCCACGCGGCCAATAGAATTTGGACTCGGCAAAGTTAACCGGAAAACACTTATGAGTGGGCTCTTCGAGCTGAGCTATTTGAGAGGGTCGAAGGAATGGGACGTCAAAGTTTTAGGCGAGGTTAAAAGAACCGGTAAGAGCGTTAACGGGTTGAATAGCAGTCGTAACCAGCGTCACCAAGCACACCGTGCATGAAGCGGGTTTGGGGTGGTATTCCTAAACAACAAATTGAGAGCAGGGTAGATGGACGAATCGCACAGCACTGCGAAGATGGTTGCCGCCAATGTGACCAAGATAAATGACAGGTAAAAGTAAACGTGTATAAGCCTGCGCATCAAACTTATGTTGCGAGAATAAAAGAGTTCGCAGTTTGTTCTCGGTGGTGGAATCGACAGTGGGTGAGCTTAATGCTGCGCGCAACGCGAAATCACGGAGAACATGTACCGCAATGTGCATATGGGGAGGTAGCACTGGTCCACGTAGCACTGGCGATACTTGGGATAGATTACCGGACAAAAGAATGGAAGATCATTACTACAGTCTTTTAAAAAAAGAATGAATCCAGAACGACATAAAAAGTTCCGATACCCCAAAGTCCTAAGAACACTTTATTCTCAGTATCAATCTTGGCGTCGCACTGAGTGTCATTCTGTGCCAATCCCAAAGTCCCAAAGCCCCAGAAGTCCCAAATCTACTTCAGTTTCAATGTCAATTTATTTATTGTACATTTATTTTAGTTGCATGGCAAAAACAACAGTAATGGCAAACTGGTTTGGAGAGGAATAGAAAGAGCTGAGAAAAAACACCAAACTAGTAAAAACTAATAAACCAAGTGGCAGTCTTAAAGGAACAGGACTAACAAGTCCAGAATACTTTGCCACAAGAAGTTCGTGGTTTTAACCGACGAGGTTGAAGACAGTAACGGTGAAATCTTGCGAGAGTTGGTATCCCATGACTGGAATATAGCGCGAGAAGACGAAAACACAAAAGGACGCAAGCACGGACGCACAATGGTGTGTGTAAACTTGCTCAAGACGGCGGGTTTAAACGAACATGTGTGATATGCTTGCTAAGTCCTATCTTGCCCTTTATAGTTTCATAAGTAATTCTTATAAAGCGTGCGCCTATTTCGCTTGCCTTGAAAATGTCGTTGCTTTACTCTTGGGTAGGGACCTTAGCGACATAGCAATCTCCAAAGAAGTGTTACTGCCGCGTCACCTGTTGGTAAAAGAGAACCTAAAATAAAATCCGGTTATGGTATCTTCTAAAAGGCAGGTTATTTATTAAGCACGCAGTAATGCGTAACTGCAAAGAGCAAGGGAGGAGGAAGAAATGGTGGAGTTGGCCAAATGTATCAAAAATACGAGGATACGGACATGGATAATATTGAAGAAATTTGACACCGGAGGAAGCCACAAAGTAACAGAGTAAAGCTCGCTGTTGGTGAAATTACAATATATGCATTATGAGGCAAATCTCGGAGTATAACGAACAGCATAAATGAGATCCAGTGGAGGACTGACAGGTAGGCCACACGAGAAATAGAATGGCTACCGAAACATATGACGACGGGTGGTATTCTGAACTTTTGTCCAGTTTTTGCCTGTTTCAAAGTGTCGGTTTTGGGCGTGCCCGGATTGGCTAAAACAGAACACCCGGATCTGACGCAACACGTCCACGGTTGAGCTTCTGCGTTGATCTGCGGCTTTTCGGAGCAGACGATTTAGAGCAGACGATTTGAGGCAGTTCTGATATGAATGTAGCGGTCGTCGCCTTGCCGTTGGCTGGCCGGCGGAACGGAGGGCGAGAAATTATATTGACCTGCTCCAAATGCCTGCACAAGCATTCCGCCTCTCGAAGGGGAATGTGTGGTGGCTGTGCGACGAGCTACAAAACGAACTGGGCCGGTGGCAGCGTGATCTCAATGTCGAGGACGAAGTGATATGCGCCCTACGTTTCTTTTCTACTGTTGCCTTCGAGTTAGCAGTCGCTAACAAAGGAACGATTTCGCTGGGCATGCCTCCGTGAGCTGGTGCCTCCATCGCCATCCCACAGTGAAATAAACGATCGTCTGCGGGTCTGACAGCTGATAAGAAGACGACCAAAATTACACAAGCGCTCGTCATGAAATCTACAAACTTTTATTGATTTTTGACGGATACACACCCCATCTTAACCTTCATAGACTAAGACACGTAGGTTGGAACGAAAAGTACGATCCCTAATGCAGGTTTTTACTCGGAAACTACCACCAAAATACAAACAAAAAGCTCACGTCAGCATGCCGCAAGGGTGTCGATGCCAAAATGAGTAACAGAGGGTTATTATCTTGGTACACGGTCATAGCCATGGACAAAACAATCACGCTACAAGCGTGAAAAAACTGAGCAGCCTTAGCATTGTTTACGATTTGCTGCCACAGGAAACGTCTGGCTGCAGCGTGGATATGAGGAAATACGTCCCATTGTGGAGAAAAGTTTCAACTTCCTCGTAGAAAAATCTTATGTTTAAATTTTCAAAAAACACTCGATGAAACACACAAAAAAAGCTTAAAACGGGTTTAGCTGTTTAAAATGTGTTTGCAAAAATAGTTGCGCGAATGTCAACCGAAATCCACCCTACAACGTTATGTACGTCACAATAAATAGAAGGCGAAACGGAGGTTTTAGAAAGGGACAATCTCAAGAATACCGCTCCACAATTATCACAAAACAGACGGCCCAATGAAGGGCTGAGGTGGAAAATTACTGAGCAAAGATTAGATTCCGGTTGCACAGGAAGGAGCAATAAAGAGTGTTTGATAGAAGCCTCCGTCTTGCAGTAGACATAAATGGCTGATCATGAGGTTGATGACAAAATGTTACATCCCATGAAAGGCAACGCCGTACAACGCCTGGTAAAATAGCAACGTACTGCCATCATGGCATTATTTTCATTCATCTTTCACAGTATTGTCGAACTTGTGACCCCATATGCAACACAATCACGGCGTGTTGCGACGAACGGAAGGAAGGATTATTTGTAATGTAAGGTTCCTTCTTGAAGGCAAGTAGCACACGTAAAATGTTACAGGCCGTCAAAATAGTTCATCGAACCTTTGCTGTTGCTAGACCGCGAAGAATACCTGTCCAGCGCTACTGGTGTGTCTACATCTGACTAACTTTGAACTGCACACAGGTTTAACAATCGATCAAGCTTTCCATAGCGCCGGCATTACAATTTTCTTAAGGAGACCTAGAAGTTTACAATCTGGGAACGTCGCTTCTATAGGTTGTGTATGGTTGGAATATTGGCAAGAAATTCGAACAAGGAAGATATGGTGAAAAAGCTTCCTTTTAATATAGTTTTTTTTTAATTCCTGTTAGAGCTTGCTCCTTTTTACTTTCAGAGTCAATAATTGAAGTTGTAAAAAACATTCAATATATTATGTCAATACGCAATTCGCCATGCACAATCACCGAGACTAGCTTATCTGTAAGGAACTTATTTTTGAACAACTGCGGCAGGATTATTTGCAGCTTTTTAAGATTACCTTTTTGGAGCAGACTTCCAGTTTATCACTACTTAGCAACGCTGCACAATCTGTCTTGCAACATCTGAGAAATAGGAAGTGTAGAACAAACTCTTTCAGAGCATAGCAAATAACCCGTAGCCTTTATGCAAATTGTTTATGAAACTATTAAGAGCCAGGTGCTTCTTAGCAAGCTTATCTTATGTGTTAGTTTAAATCCGCCATAAAGTTCAAAATTGCACATAGCGTTTCAGTATCCTGCGGTGGTTTCAAACAGTAATAAGTACTACCAACTTCCTTCAAGCTTCTCACCAGTAAAAATAATTTTCGAGTTTTGAACCACTGCTTTCACTTACATTCTGTGTGTGGGAAAGCATTGCAGGGGCGTTACGTCATCAAGTTCTCTACGCAACGCACTGGGTGCTCTTTAATGTATTTGTAAATTATGAAGAAGTTGCACGTCATTAAAAAAAGATACTTACTGTACAATGGTGAAAGTGATTTAAGCAGGCGAAATATGAAAGGCATGAAGATTGCTTGTTACGTGATGTTTTTATTTCTTACACCAAAGTTCTTTTTCCTTCCAGGGTTCGCGCGTTACAAGAGAGTTGTTGTTGTTGTGTACAAAAGAAGGTTCACCCATTTCCGCAGGACTTCAGGAAGTAAGTAGCCTGTGCCAGAGATTTGTCCCTGGTAATAGAATGTGTAACTGCCACTCCTGCAATATCATCGCAGGAGAAAGCGGGCTAACGAACGTGCTAAACGTATGCCGCGCATGGGCTCTTTCTGGCCGAAGTTTACAAAGCATAACGTTTGAGGCAACAGGCAATACAAACAGTGCTGACTCATTCCCCAGGTACCACGGTGAGGCTGTTGTGTAGCGGTATTCCTAAAGCCAGTACCATAGAGTAGGCGGTAGTAGAGCTCACAGGTGCTTTTAAAAATTCCTTCACTGCTAAAAGACGAAGCAAAGAAAACAAAGAGAGAATAAAAACGCCTCCTGGATTTAGGTGGGTACATTATGGCGCGAACGCTGGCGATGCTGTATCTCCTTTCTGCCTACTGTTTGCGGCTAGGGTTTAGGCACCGGCGGAGTATGAATATGTCTAGTTTCCCCAGGCCAAACAAGAGGCCACTTCCCCATATTAGTGCACCCTTCTTACGATGCCGTGATGAAGAATGGCCAGCAGCTCTCCATTTTGCACTAATTGGTTTGTCTTCGCAGTCAACATTCGTGTTCTAGAAATATTTTTCTCCGAAAAATGAACCTTCCGGAATAGAAATCCACAACATAAAAAGGAAGAAGAGGTACACTGGGTACAAAATGTGCCTATGAATTAGAAGCTCTGACGTCCGCTGTTCCAAAGAAAAAGACGATAGCCTCTTAACTTCAGCCTCTGAGGTTAAGAGGCAGAAAAGATTGGTTAAATCAATCAAATCTGGCTACTCCTCTACTATGGCGCAGCGCATGACGCGTTGGCTTACATGATGGTCTAAGAGATATCATCAAGTTTGGAGCAGGAAGCAAAACGAACCAGAAGTTATAATCAGGAACACCTTGTTTCGCCCACAAATTAGGAGTTTACTAGTTGTGGCTCTCTTAAGAAGTTATTTTTACAGGGTAAATATAATTCACGACAACAGCCACGTAGTAGCGATGTAACTTGTCTACACTTTTCCCGAAACGTTCACGTGAGAGGGTGCGCTTTCACACTGTGAGAGAAGCATATGGCCTATAACAAGACGTTACATCACAATATCGCTGTCTTTTCTTCGGGAAAACATTTGTGGGCAGACTTCCTCTATAGCTGTCAGGGTACTTCCCACCACCGTTACTCGGCTAAGCCCTTCCAATCGGAAAATCGGCTTTAGTGAGCAACAGGGATGTTGCGGAAAGCGTAGATAGAGGTTAGAAATCGTAAACATGTTTTTTTCGCACACATAGTAAACAGCAAGGGGAACCTATAGGACAAAGCTTAAGTGGACGCTGCTGTCGAAGTCAGAGAAGACCGCGGCCGTTTACTTTTCGCAAGAGATTTCTGTCGTTTTTTATCAGGTTTACTACATACAAGGACACAACTTTTCGTTCAAGGCAATTACATTTTTCTTGTCTGTTTAACGGTAAGCTCCCCCAGTCTCCTAACCCCACCTTGACATCTGTCGAATATACTTGGACTTGCGACTGTCCGCCCCAAAGTAATCGAATTGATGTCGTGAAACGTTCCTGGAAAATGGGATTGGGGCAAAGAGGCAAATTGAAAATCGCATGGAAGAAGGAGAGGCCAAGCAACTTGATTGTTTTCGTTGCACCCATGCCTTCGCTATACCTAACGCTAGAGTTAAAGCAACATTTAAACTGTATTCCTCTTTAATGCCCTTCAGCGAATGTGAAAGCAAACAAGGGCGAAGTAGGCACGATCAATGGGCACAACGCTACTTTAAAGCAATAAATTAAGGCAAGTTGCTGAGTTTGCGGAAAAGTATGAAGTGCATCGAAATTAGCGCAGCGGAGTTTCATATCCCGATGAAGGCGAACTGGAATATTACTGTTGCAACAGGTTTGTAAGAAAAGGGCTCGGGCGTTCGAAGAAGAGTTCACCACAAGCCTCAAAGTTCATATTTTTTATTTTCACCAGATCAACCCTGCACTGGGTCAATCCAGGTTTCGGTTAGAGTAGTGTTCTCACTTCTGGTTATCCAAATATCTGAATCCCGTAGCTGGTGCGCTCGCAAGTTGCCTTATGAAAAGGATCAAACTACCTCCAATATTAGAAGCTGGAGCTGTTGGTGCCTACTTGTCGTCGTAATCGTCGTCGTAATCGTCATCTCATGTAGTCGCGGTATAAAACACCGGGGAAACTCGTTTACGTATATTGCTGGAACGTAACGCATACTAAAAAATTGGCCGCGTATCTGCTCCTTTCGTTGCAAATGTCGTCAAAAGACATAGTCCTTGTAGACATTTGCCAAGGAAATGCCCCCCTTTGCTTTCCCGCTCACCTCTTATGCTGTTCCTGTACCGTCGTGCTCATCCCAAGGCAAATAAACTAAAGGTTTGCGCAAGGCGATTTGAATTTACCACGTTCCAATGCTACAGGCCGGGTTCCTCGATGCCAGCGCTGTAGTACGGCGGAGACGCGCGTGAATAGAGGCGGCCGACTACAAGGTTTATAAAACCACGTAGCCGTGCTCCACGTGCATTCCAAGCAGAACCCTGAACCTAGCTAGTGGAACCTTTCGTTGCTGTAGCCGTGTGATTTTTCATATGCCCCCAGGAGGCGGCGGTGTTCTGCAGTAGATGTAGAATATCATTTATTATCGAAAAACCAAGCATCCATGAATTTTTTTATAAAGGAACACTGTAAATATCCTTGTGTACTAATTTTCTGTATTATATTTGCGTAATGTCTTGTTCTTGTTCAACAAAGTTGCAAGTATGAACATGTAAACCGGGCTTAGATATTTACATATGGCTGTGAGTACATAAGACTATTGCGCAATGTCAATTTTACTTTGGCCGGGTGGCTGAATCGAGTTACAGACAGACACTCGGACAGACCGACATACAGACAGACAGACATACAGACAGACCAAAATTTCTGGGGTTAAGTAGTCCAAGAAAGACTATCGTCTTTAAAAATACCGAGACACTCGTTTCGCCTCGCGCTGGAGCGCTTCTTAACGCGAAAAAAAAAAAAAACACCGGGACTCTCGTTTACGCGTTGCGCTATAGAGCTTTGTGCTTCCAAGACAAGAGACTTTTACAGAAAAGCGGTTTCATCTTCGTTGATGAAAACTCTAAGGCGCCAAGAATAAACTTATACACTGCATGCGTCGCCCCTCCCCAAGCTTCACGTTGTAGACATGCTCTGGGACTTTTTTCACGTACATACCTAATCTGGAATAAAAATAAGTGAACCAATAATGTCTCGCACGGACAACCTAAACCTGCCAAGCAAAGAAACAAACTGACAACAGAGATTAAATAGGAAAGCATATCGGCCCAAGACAAGCTTTCTTAAACTTTCTCCCCTACTGGTGTAAAAATAATTCAATCCTATTTGAAACAGTCTTACAATTCAGGTAAGGCTTGTAACTACCTGTGCATTAAACTCTTGCGTCTCATTATTAGTTAGTAGGCCATACTCTGAGATCACGAGGCCGATCTGCGGACATTACAGAAAGAAAAAAAATTGGCCACGTTTAACATTTGAAAAATAAGCTTTCACGTGCGAATCGCCTGTTTGGCTTGGTTTTCAAAGACTATGCGCAAACTGTTCTATGAAAGTTAGGTCACATCCGCAAACCTTGCGCTCCGCAGGTTGCTGACCATCCAAGGTGAAACGGAGGGACGACGCGCCGGCGAAGTAGCCATTAAGACCTTGTCTACTCAAGCGAGCACCCCAAGCGAGCCCAGCTGCGACAACTCTCCGCAGGGGCCACTACTCGTGTGACCTCACACTTGCCACGCCTGCCCTCCGGTAACTCAAACTCGTTGCGACGGTTAACGCTACCAGCAGAATTTCACACAGTCAACGAACCGGTTGTGTCCCTCAGCGTTTTTATCTCTTGAGGTCAGAGGCTTACCTCTTGGGGAAGAACAGCGGAATAACGTTGAATCCCAGTGGCACAAGAAGCCATGCCCGTTAATGCTTGGAGCGGCAAAAGAAAGACCCGAGCTTTTGAAGGAGCGTGTACAAATAAAGCAGTAGTGTTTTCCAGATGTCGGCTTTTTCCTTGGCTCAACATCTTAGTGGGCCAAAACCCGGGATACAGCTCCATCCAATTTCAGTCTTAAAATCTTGGCCGCTGTGGAGATGTTTTTTTCTCATGGCTGCCCGAACTGCGAAGGACAACGAAATCTGCAAGAGTGTGATGCCCAATTCTTCAAGATTACCACCCACCGCGAGACTTCGCTGTACTGAGTCCGTGCCGCAGCCGTGCTTCGCTCCAAACCCATAACGAAGACATGAGCAACCTGAAAATCACGGTCTACATTTTTTTAAAAAGGTATCGCCCGCATAGTCAGTTACTGATTTTTCTAGGTGACAAACAAGTTTTCCTTGATTCGTAAATTGGTAATTCCCACGCGCTTCGACCTAGAGTGAAAATCATCGCTGTTTGGCAATGATAAATTGATTGCGGTACATGTGAAAGCCAATACGTTTGCGCACACCCTCGCGAAGAAGAAAAATAGATAAATTTAATTTGCCTGGCCACAACAAAGCTTACGTCCAGCATTGTTCAGTAGCAACGTAATGAATCGACACAGGAGAGGGGTGGCCAGTTTATATTTACAAAATTACTATCTCTTTCTTGATTCTAACGACTGTGGGCGAAGTGGGGGCAAATAGTAAATTTCACAAACCGCCGACAACAAAGCCTACTGGCCCCAATGAACCGCCCAGCTGATTGGTTGACAAGAGAAGGATGCAGATGGCGCAAACGTAAAACCGCGCTGTTAAATGTAATGTACGTGCAGAATTTGGAGGGTCGCCATACGCCTCCGTCTCATTTGAAGCCATGTTGATGAATTGGTATTCGTCATTGGTATGGCAAGCATCCGTTTTAAACAGCCTTCCGCCTCATCAACAAGAAATGATCCACACAACGGGTAAGCATGACAGGTAAGCATAAGGATAGTCGAAGAAAAAAGGGCGTCTACAGTCGTCGGACAACATCAACTGATCAATATTAAACCAGTTCTACTCAACGTGCAAGCTCTCTAGTTCGCATAAGCGATTCGCCAGAGGGTTTGTGGCGCCCTCTCTTGACGAGTTTCAGTATCAGCCTCGCGTTGATACCTCGACTAGTCAAGAGGGCACCGAAGCCCCTAAAAATGCGTATAAATGTACTTTGGGTTGAGTTTTCATTAGTTTCGGGTAATTATTGCATTAACTCAAGATGTTGTTCTTACTTTTATTTACTGTATACTTATTTCCGGCCTAGCCACCACAGACTCCGGTAGCGGCGCAGCGCAAAAAGCAACCCTACATTTTACATATAATGATGTTCGCGTGGTTTGGTTCTCATTCACTTCACCTTGGTGACGCTCATGTCTACGACACGCTCACCTAAAGGCTTACAACAAAGTAAAAAGTTACGATTACTGACGCGCTGTCCGTTCCCACGTAATTTACCCGGTTAGTGGGGGTTCATTCGCATCATGTGCACCGTTCCTTTAAAACCGTCGTCCCCGTACACGCAGCCACGTCACGGGTCTTCTGCGTCTCCTTCAGAAGCATCCTCTCACCATATAAACTTTTCAGTGATGGCAACATCAGTTCTTAATGAACAAGATTTTAAAAAGTTATGCACTGTTCAACTTTAAAAGAAGCCCTCCTTAGCGGTCATTAGAGGCACATTTCAACATCGTTTCAGTCACTGATCGTTAGGAAAAACACTGAAGCAAGCCTTTAACACATTGCGAAAACTGCCCTCAAATAATAAACACCCGGGTGACTTTCTCCCGGCATTGTTCCTATTTTTGCGATCAAGCTGAGCACAGACTATGGCTTGGACAGAAGTTGTAACAAGAGCAAAGTTGCGTTAAGGAAAATTTAAACAGCATCGAATGATGGATAGTTTGCAGGAATGCCGCCATCTCGTTCGCTGCAAACACCATAGTGCTCATCAATCATCAATGAATGCAAATCTTCGGGAAAAAAAACGCTGTTTTTTTTAACCCAACGTCTGATCCAAGGGTGTTTAAAGTCACACATCAGCCTAACGCAAGTATTGGGATTTTAGAATCGTGGCTTGGCTTTGCAAGCGGATTTTGTTGGTCCATAATGGTTTCAAAGGCACCCACCATCACCGTCCTAGCCTTTAGGTGGACGTAAGAACCTGGGCTTGAAAATAAACTCTATTCAGGCACTGTCAAACAGAGAAAACCGCCATGGAAGCCACGAGGAGCAACGGAAAATATGCTACTATGCAAGAGACTGGACCCAAGCAACCGATAAAAGCGAAGCATAGCATTGAGTGGTCGGTGCACTTTCACAATTAGCTCGCCTTGTTTAGAGTTCTTACGCAGCTTCTTTTACTACACTCCAATATTTGCAACTGCTCAGAGGGGAAACAAAAAATGTATACGCCAATCAGCCTTTTTCGCGGGTTACTAGTTCCTCAAAAACGTTTGGTTGAACCTCTTTACGCTATCCAATTGCGGAATATTAAGGCGTTTTGTTTACAGCTTACTATCTACATACTGGTGTTGGTCTTCACTCGTCCCAATGAAATAGCGCATAAAATCTGGCATTGGCGGCTCCTTCCTTCACGGTTAAATGCCCACTTATGGCATTACTTGGGAAGCGATATTTTTTTGTGGCTATCGCTCTTCACTGTACACAACACGTATTCACCCGAAAGTAACAACAAAACCAACGGCCGATTTTTTGGTCGACTCTTCATGACTGCCACGACCATGTCGTTTTCTCTCCCACCTTTGTACAGATAAAAAGCCAATCAAAACTTGCATTTCAAGCTGTTTTATATTTTGATGTAAAGACATTTGAATGTGCTCTCTATGTTTACTTCGCACGACAATGAATAGGTGTTTGTATTTTTCTTCTAACTTGCTGAAAGTGTCAATGTCTGTATTTGCTTTCCGTACCGTCTGCTTCCCTCTCGTAATGACCGTCAAGCGTGGGTTGAGAGTGTAAACAAATAAATGACTAAATAAATATTCCTATGACTCGTGCTGCATGAACAATCGCTATATTAATCTGTGAAAAAGGGCACCCAACAAAAACCCTTGGAGATTGGCAAAACGTTAATGGTAACACACATCTCGTTCAGATCCGCGCAAGTTATAATAGCGTGACGGCTTATCGAAAACATTTTATCGATGATGGTTGCAGCGTCCTTTTCTCGCAACCCATAAGAGATGCCGACCTTTTTGCACTTATCGTCCTATTCGAAGATGCCACGAAATTCGGTGAACAAAGTGGTTCATTCTCAACGTTAGCCAACTGAAATAAGCCCTTTACCACTTGGATTCCTCATGCAACCCACGCAACTCCCCATCCTAATAGAATGGTCTGCTTGCTGCCATGGTTCCACCGAAGCAAGAGCTCAGTAAAATGGCAACAAGAAAAGAGAGATAAGTCATGCGCTCGCTACCTATTGGTTATATACACGATAACGTCTACGTGCAAAAAGTTCACCACAACCTGTAATGATAAACATTGGCGAACCATTGCAAACCGCACAGTGCGTACGCAGGTATGCACGTCGGTCTTGTTGGAAAGTGAGAGAATAAACTTTATTAGATGGAAGGAATCAAGTGGTCGGCGTTTTAAGTTCAGAACCCCGTTAGAGCGTCCGGCCGTCTCGGCCCGGTGGATCATACGAAGCTGCTTTTCGACGCTCGAGTTTATTAGTGCTGTGATCAACAGAGGGGCTGGAAAGTGCAGTCTGAACCACGTAGAAGCGTGAACTCAAGAAAACTCGCCTTTTGCAAGATGTGGTGGGCGAAAACGCGACCTTCACAAACGACCGACGCGCAATTGCGACCGCGCCGTGAGGCATGCGGGTGCATGCGTTGATTTTCTGAGTTAAAACACTGTCCCTTAACAGGTACACTGCGGCACATAAGCTGTTCGAAGTGTTTTGCAATAAACCTACGAGCACAGCTTGTGCCAGGGCAATGTCAGTGGGTTTCCGGGAGAGGAGTTCAAGATAAAGTACCGGAAACACTACCGGAAAGAGGCACGCCCGATTAACTTTGCAGTATATTGCCTAGGCGACAGTACCACTGACCGATTATGTTTGTTATCTAAAGAACATTGGGAACAGTAATGAATTCCCCAAATGTTGCAAATTTATAGCGTGAATTCATCGCCTTGAAGCTAGAGACGTAACGCCAGAGAATATTGCCATTTTAGAACTTTGCATTTGAAGCCATCCGGAGCAATCTTAAATGGCCGGCCGGAGCCTGTTGGAACATGTGATCTGGCCGAAAGAAGAAGACATCGAAGCCACCGCACGGGAAGCGAGGCTTGCGACATCATGATCATCTTCCTCTCGATTAGGCTAACCGTTTGAAAGGCGCCAATAAACTGTCGCTTATCTAACCGAGCCTGCTTCCTTATCTTCAAAAAAGGGCTACCACACCAGACATTCCCCGGTTCCTTTGACGACCTGAAAGTAGAGGGGAGACTTAGGGAAAATGCCAATGGCTTCCTCAGAGACCGCAAACTGCGGGTATGGGTCGGCAAGACCCTGAGCTCCCCCCTTGGAGTGGAGACCTGTGTTTCGCTAGACAGCGTCCTAAGCCCACTCTTTAACCTGGCCATCCCCAGCTGTTTTCTGGGATCCTTGGAGTATCCGGTAGAGATAACCCTTTCCGACGACGTGGCACTCTGTATCCGGGGCCCCACCAAAGTCAGATGGTGGGTACATGGCTATACGCGGCTGTTGATGCAGTGGCGAACCACCTGACGAGTAATTTCGCCTCTCCGAGGACAGAACGGAGGCCACCGCAATCCATCTGCGCCCTGCGCGAGCCTGGCCTAATGCTCCATTGCATGTCAACGCAGACCTCTCTCCTGGCGACGCAAATAGTTTACATCGGCCTGACCATCGACGAGACCCTCTCATGGTGGACTGCAATCAAGGCGCAACTGGGGAAGAAAACACGCACCATCAGGGGCATCAACCAGCTCCTGGAGAAGTTTGGAGGGTGCTCGCACCAGTGGGAACTCCAGATTTACAGAACCTGCGTTGTCTCTCGTGTCCGTTATGCACTCCTACTGGTAAACCTAAAGTTCGCTCAGAGAAAGACCCTGGAGCTGGCTCATATAAAGGCTACAGTGCTACATTGGCCTCCAAAAAGACTCCCCAGTGGCCAGCACCTTGGCTGGAACCAGCAGCTGGCCCATCCAGCTACTGACCATGCAGACAGCACTGAAGCAGGTGGAGCGCCTCCATCGAGAGCACCTGGGGGTGCCTCCCCTCCTGGCCAGTCTACGCTCCAGAGGACAATCCCTCATTGGCAGCATTGATGCTCTATTTGAGGACTACGTTGAAGTCCTCAGAGGGCATGCCATCTGCCCCCGCAGCAACCTGCACCCATACCCATTGACGCCACTACAACGTTACCAGGACTTACAACCCGGGCAGGACTTCCGGAGGTCGGGATTCGCCAGGAAGCTGCTACCCTTATGGAGATAGAACCGCCGGGACAACTCCTTGCCTACCCAGATAGCTCGGTACTTCAAAGAGAGGGCTGAAGCGCCGCTGCCTGAGCTTTCCCGGCCAGGGAGCCCACCGGCAATACCGAGTGTCGTTCTCCACCAGCTCCACAGCGGCGGAGCTCGCAGGCCTACATTTGGCCGCGGACTTGCTGCAAGATAATCCACCACCAGCAGCCACCACCTTCTGTGATTCCCGACCGGTGCTCCTCTGCTTGAGAAAGAAATCTGTGCCACGAAAGCGAGGCGGCCACTCGAGCTGTCCCTCGTTGACAAGCTGCGCCACCTGCTGGAAGAACGTTGCCGCCTCCGACTGCAGTGACTTTCCTGGCCACGTTGGCATACCAGGGGACGAGGGTGCAGATGAACTGGTCAAAGCAGCCGACGACTCCCTCGTGGTACAAATCTTCACGTCTCTGGTGCGCTAGGGATGTGGCTAGGGATGAAATCAGGAGAGAGGTGGCCACAAGCCCCCCTGCAGATTAGTGGCCTACGGTAAGGTCTTGCGGCGCTTTCCAACTCATGGGATAGCACAAATAGAGTGGCCCCACCTTCCCCGACTTCGTGCCGGCTGATTTAACACCCCATCACACCTCCGTAGGCTGGTCGCAAGGCTTTAGGCACCTGTGCACCCTGCCCAGTTCCTGAGACATTGGCGTACATCCACTGCACCTGCCCTACGTATGCTGGTGCCCGGCACAAACTTGCCGGGATGCCGGCGGTGAGGGCTACCACCGCACCACAGAGGACATCTTGAATCCTCGAGGACACCTCATTCTGCACCGAGAGGCCTTCAGGCTCCTCATCACAACCCTCGAGGAGTCGGGCCTCAACGACCACCCCTGAACTGTTAGAGGTTAAACCCACCCACCCTACATTCACCTGTTTTTTTTTTTGCTTTCGCGTGTGTAAGTCTATGTGTGTATGTATATAGTCATATATACTTTTTGGATGTATTTTTGTAGTCTGCACATACCCTGTTCATCGCCTGTTATTTCATTGACCTTCCTATCATTTTATTTTTCTTTCTTTCACTGCCATTACTTTCATTGCTCCTCCCTGCCCTCGGCGAGACCTGTGCCCTCTGTTCAGAGGCAAAACTTCGCCCTGTAACTATTTCCACTTCAATAAACACTTTCCAGTTTCTCTTCTTCCTCACTCTTCATGGCCTAGCATTTTATCAGGTACCTCGAGTTTCGAGCGACACCAGGCACGAATGGAAGTCAAGCTTATACAGCTCTGCTGTTAAAATGCACCATCCTTAAGGCACGCTAATTACAGAAGTATAAATTAGTCGATTACCAGAGTACTTTCCTGCTAAACGTCCTTGAAGGAACGCCCAGCGATAAGCGGAAGGCGAACTGCGGCGAATACGGGCAGCCCATGGCGCAGGTGGTGGTTATTGTGTGGAAGAGTGCCAGCGCGGTGCTGGCGGCTCAGTGGTTCGATTTTAATTGTAGGCCACGCGGCTTGTGGACCGTTACTCGCGGCTCGTGAGCGGGTGTTCTGGGGTTGGACGTCATTAAGCCGGGCTCAGTCATATGCGATGATATAATTTTTGCAGGCTACGACGGAGCTGTCCTGGAAGTCTTGATTTCAACTAAGGATCAATCGCGTGGAGAAAGCACTGGTTCTAAAAGCAGCGCCAGGCACTAAACGTTTCCGTTCCTATATAGAGGACTTTTCAAAATTATGAATACTGTCACGCAATCACAAGAAATTGCCCGTCAAGCACGTCAAGATGCTCCAGTTATTTTCTTCCTTCCTGCCCACCTCCTTCCAAGTCCTTTTTTTTCTAAATCCCGTGTGTTCAGCAAAAATTACGCCCATCTTCCCGCGAGGGAACCCTGATGTGATGCGACGCATCGGGGGGTTCAATTGGTCGTAACGTTGCCTTGAGCGTTTGCGCTGACGCTGGTATTGGATTGTGTCAGCCCACTCGCTGAAGGAACCGTCGCTTCCATCACGTCTTCATCGGAAAGAATCAAGTCAAGCACGGAGTCGTCAAGCAAAGGCACGCGGCGTCGAACGAGACCGAGCGCTTACTGAACCGGCGCAGCGTGCTACCCGCTTTATATTCACAGCGCCTGAAGGAGAGGATACAGCGGAGGAGAATCGTGCATGCGCGCACTTGCGCGCCGGAGCAGACGCAAGCGGAGCGAAGCGCGCGCACGCAGCTGTTGTTTATGATAATGAGACGGAGTGAGAGTGTTGCGCACAGCTGTCGGAGAGAAGAGCGCAGGAGAGGCGCGCATGCGCAGGTGGCATGCGGACGCCGCCGACTCCGACGCCGACGCAGGAGGGACATGCCTCAGAGCAAGAGATGCGTCGCAACTAAAAAACATGTAGAAGATTGTAAATGCAGGCTAAGCTATATTCCTGTTTTATAAACAGCCTTCTCGACCCCCTTTCTCTCTCAGTCCGCATACTTTAAAAGCACATACCTGAACAGGTTGCATGTGGCTGCACCTATGCCACTTTCTGTGAATACTACTGTACGCCAAATCTCAAACAAACCTGATGGAGCAAGTTTGTTTTGGTTCAATTACTTACATATCGCCCGTCTTCCCTCGGCAAGCGGTCCCCAATCACTTCCACAGGTCCACAACTGGTCCCTGGTACATCCACAACTGAGAAACACACTGGTAGTCTTTTGAATGAACAAGTTTTTATGGTACAGAACTGCCGAAAAATTCCGAATTTCTCGGGCTTTGCCATCCTTACTATCACTCTCTTCCAATCGCAGCGCAAATGGATGCTCTTGAGCACTCCTTAACACAATCAGCTATGACTTCTTGACAAAGCGTGGTCCCGGTCTTTTTTGGATTACCATCAATTCTTCGGAAGCACCTAATGAATTGTGCAAGCTGCCCTTTTCATATCCCCTCTAAAATAAATAATGCTGCATTTTAACCTGCTTAGGCGCAACGACAGGACTGTTGGTCGTAAGCGATACCTTGATATGAGGCAGATTGTGTGGACAAATTTTAAATCCACTGTCGTTCCAGCGACATTTACTCCCCCGAACTTCCTCTTTAGCTAGTTTCCCCAGGCACAAATGATGATGATGATGGTTGGTGATTAATGGCGCAAGGGCAGCAATGGCATAGTGCGCCAGAGAAGAAGTTATTTAATGGTTGATCATCATCATCATCATCACCAGCCTATCTACGCCCGCTGCAGGGCAAAGGCCTCTCCCATTATTCTCCAATTACCTCGGTCCTGTGCCAACTGTGACCAAGTTATCCCCGCAAACTTCTTGATCTCATCTGCCCATCTAACTTTCTGCCACCCCCTGAAACGCTTGCCTTCTCTAGGGATCCACTCTGTTACCCTTAATGACCAGCGGTTATCTTGCCTTCGCATTACATGGCCTGCCCACGTCCATTTCTTCTTCTTAATTTCTACTAATATGTCTTTAACACCAGTTTGCTCCCTGACCCACTCCGCTCTCTTCTTGTCCCTTAATGTTACACCTATCATTTTCCGCTCCATTGCCCGCTGAGTCGTTCTCAATTTAAGTTGAACCCTCTTAGTGAGCCTCCAAGTTTCTGCCCCGTAGGTGAGTACCGGTAAGATGCAGCTGTCATACACTTTCTTCTCAGGACAATGGTAGGTCTGCTATTCATTATCTGAGAATGTCGGCAGTATGCACCCCACCCCATTCTGATCCTTCTAATTATCTCCTGCCTCATGGTTGGATCTGGGTCACAACTTGGCTTTAAGTAGATATATTCGCTTACCACTTCCACTACCTCGCCACCTATCTCAAACCGCTGTGCTGTCCCTAGGTTATTCATCATTACTTTAGTTTTCTGCATATTAATTTTCAGGCCCACGGTTCTACTCTGTTCGCCCAGTGCGGAAAGCATGCTTTGGAATTCGTCCCCCGAGTTACTTAGCAAGGCAACGTCATCAGCAAATCTGAGGTTACTGAGGTATTCTCATTAACCCTTACTCCCACCTGTTTCCAATCCAATGTTCTGAATACTTCTTGTAAACATGCTGTGAATAAAATTGGAGAGATTGTGTCTCCTTGGTTGATGAGGCTGTAAATACTAAAACCTGTTAGTAGAAGTAAAAGTGGCGGAGTACAAAATACAATGGAGATGGCTGGTGTATTGGCCCAGGATGACTACACGGGATATGACAAGAGCTGCATAAATTTTACGTCAGCGAAAAACTTAAGAACACATCGACTGGAAAACGTTGGTTCGTCGGCTAAAAAGTATGACGGAAATGTTTGTGTCGTGTTGTGTCAAGTGCCCTGCATGTGCTTACTATATTGACAACAGGTAGGTCCTTCACACACCTGCTACACATGGGTCGTGAAAATCCAGTGCGCAGGTGGGAGTGCATTACATGTTTGTGGCCTATACGCAGCCCAGCCAGGGCGACTTCACTGTATCTGTGGTGAGCAGTTGTGTAGCGTCCCAATTCTGGTTTTAATACGTGTAGTTTGTTGTCTATTTGTTGACTGCAGTGTAATTGCCATTTGCTACAAAGCTGTCGGCAGATGTGTGCCTTTAGGTCGGTGTAACTTACTATTGTTATGTAAACTGTAGTCATGAGAGCAGCAGCACCATTCATTTTATCAGCGGTCTCATTGCCAGGGATTCCACAGTGCCCTGCTACCCAGCGTATAGTTATTTAAAAATTTGAGGCACATGCCATCATTAGAGCTTTTAAAAGAGCATTGATCACATAGTTGTGCGACGACCTTCCTTGTGACAGTGCCTGCACAACGCTTAGAGTATCTGTGTATACAATGGACTTTGGAATTTTACGCGTGATGATATGATTTCAAACGAATAAGAAGCCATACGCTTCTGCCATGTCAATACTGCTATAAAATTCAATGTTTAACTGACGCTAAAATTTGATCCGTGTGCTGCACAAGAGACAGTAAAATCAGTTTTCGACGCGTCGCTGAAGAATTCTGCACACCTGTACATGCCCTGCAGGAACAGGAAATGCTGCACAATTGCACTCCTGGGTACCCTATTTTTTTCTAGTTGCATGAACGAAAGGTTGCATTAAATAGGACGAAGATGCATGGTGGACTGAAGCTGTGAATGGGTGCATTGTTCGTGTCTGAAAGGAGGACCTTGAATGCAGAAGCCTCCTCCCTTACTCTGAGAGCGAAAGGTAAGGATATAGATGGCCTGTATAAAAGAGTTGTAAGTTTGACGTATCGTTCAAGATAGGATTAAAAGGGTTGTTCGTGAGAGGCACAATCTTAGATGCATACAGCAAGTCAACATACTCCCGCTGATCCCTAGGTACCATTTGTCGCGCTTGACATACAGACGCTCGGCACGGCTAGTGCGGAAAGCGCCACATGAGAGGCGAAGGCCAAGATGCAGCACTGAGTCGAGCATATTCAGTTACGTTTTTGTCACCGACCCATACCCGACACTGCCATAATCAAGCCCAGACCACACCAAGGTAGTGTAGAGGTGCAGCAGGAGTGGTTTGTTGGCCCCATAGGATTGGTGTGAGAGGACCTTAAGAATGTTCATTGTTTTTATGCATTTGCATTTAACCTGTTTGATACGCGGAATGACTGAAAGCTTTTCAGCGAATAAAATTCCTACAAACCTGTGTTCCTTGTTCACAGGAATCGACAAGCCGTTAAGAGTGACGTCTGGTGCGGGTGGACCCCACGCCTCCGGGAAAATACAACGCAAGAGATTATGCAGGATTAAGCTTAAAACCATTCTTGTCTGCACAGCCGGCAAGTTTCGTAATGCCGAGCTGCACTTGACGTTCGCAGATTGATAATTACATGATTTAAAGTAAATATGGACATCGTCTACATACATGGAATAAGAGATTTTAGGTGGGAATTCCTTCCCAAGACTGTTCATCTTAACTATGAAAAGCTTGCAGCTCAACCCTCCATCTTGCGTCACGCCATTTTCTTACACATGAACCTTTGACAATGTACAACAAACTATCACGCGAAAGGCTGTCTCTGACAAATAACTAGCAAGGATGTTAAACATATTACCCGAAACACCGAATGACTTGAGGTCGCTGAGGATCACCAAATACCAAGCAGTGTCATAGGCCTTTTCGAGGTATAAAAAGAGAGTTACACAAAACTTTGTGAATGAAGGCATCCTTGATGTATGACTGAAGTGCCACAAGTTGATTGTTTGTGGATCTCGCCGCCGTGAAGCTCGCCTGGCGCTCTCAAAAGCCCATCATCACCATCATCACAAGCCTATCTACGCCCACTGCAGGGCAAAGGCCTCTCCCAATATTCTCCAATTATCCCTGTCCTGTGCTAACTGCGACCAATTTATCCCCGCAAACTTCTTGATGTCATCTTCCCATCTAACTTTCTGCCACCCCCTGCAAAGCTTGCCTTCTCTAGGGATCCACTCTGTTACCCTAAATGACCAATGGTTATCTTGCCTTCGCATTGCATGCCCTGCCCATGTCCATTTCTTCTTCTGAATTTCTACGAATATGTCCTTAACACGTGTTTGTTCCCTGACCGACTTCGCTCTCTTCTTGTTCCTTAATGTTGCACCTATCATCTTCCGTTCCATTGCTCGCTTAGTCGTCCTCAATTTACGTTGAGCCCCCTTAGTCAGCCTCCAAGTATCTTCCCCGTAGGTGAGTACCGGTAAGATCCAGCTGTCATAAACTTTC
The DNA here is from genome assembly GCA_013339765.2 of Haemaphysalis longicornis. NCBI lineage: Eukaryota > Metazoa > Arthropoda > Arachnida > Ixodida > Ixodidae > Haemaphysalis > Haemaphysalis longicornis. The sequence continues at coordinate 137,805,822 of CM023450.1, forward strand.
TTCTTCAGGGTCAATGGTAGGCTGCCATTAATTATCTGAGAATGCCTGTCGTATGCACTCCACCCCATCCTCATTCTTCTAATTATCTCTGCCTCATGGTTGGGATCCGGGGTCACAACTTGGCCCAAGTAGACATATTCTCTTACCCCTTCCACTGCCTCGCCACCTATCTCAAACCACTGTGCTGTCCCGAGGTTATTGATCATTTCGTTAGTTTTCTGCATATTATTTTCAGGCCCACGGTTCTACCCTGTTTGTTCAGTGCGGAAAGCATGCTTTGCAATTCGTCCCCCGAGATACTTAGCAATGGTAACGTCATCAGCAAATCTGAGGTTACTGATGTATTCTTCATTAACCCTTACTCCCACCGTGTTCTCAATCGAATTTTCTGAATTCTTCTTGTAAACATGCTGTGAATAACATTGGAAAGATTGTGTCTCCTTGTCTGACGCCCTTCGTTATAGGTATCTTACTGCTCTCCTTATGGAGGAGGATGGTAGCTGTGGACCCATTGTAATATCCTCTAGTATTCTTACATAATGCTCATCTACACCCCGGTTCCGTAATGCCTGAATGACTGCTGAGGTTTCGACCGAGTCAACTTCTTTCTCATAAACTATGAAGGCTATATATAGGGGTTGAGTATACTATGCGCACTTCTCGACCACCTGGTTGATCGTGTGAATATGGTCCATTGATGAATAGCTTTTACGAAACCCTGCTTGTTCATTAACTTGACTGACAGCCAAGGTGGCAGAAATTCTGTAGCGATTACCTTGGTAAGTACCTTGTAGACGACTGACAGTAAGCTGATCGACGTCCATGTCGTCATCCGAAGTCATGAGGGTGCCCTGCGAACCGGACCCCCTAGACGGCACCCTCGCCGGTGCCCTTCGTTGGAGCCGCTACCGCCGAGGGCGTCAGGTGCGCCCGCGGTGTGGCGCGGGTGGGAATTGCCGTGGGTGCCTCCGTCTCCATCTCCTCCGTGCCCTCGCATGTGCTTTGGGCTGGTGGAGAGGAAGCAGTGGATGTAGCGGCATCCCCAACTGACATGGTTGCCACCACAGCCGCTGGTGGCTGAGCAAGCGTTGTGAGGGCGGGCAGGCCGTCAGAGGTAACCTGATCGGTGGCGGATGCGGCACCAGGTCTGACTCGCGGTACTGGGTTCCCGCTGAAACGAGACGCCGCTCCTCCCGTCGGCAAGCCGTGTCGGCGTACCTCCCCAGGGGGAAAGAGGCGAACCTTTTTTGCGGCTGTGGGAATGTGATGTTTTTCGTGACCTTGATGTTGATTATTTTTTCGCCACTTTGAACCACTCGCAGGTTCGCGAATATGCAGCGTGAGGTCCTTAGATTTGGAACAGAGGAATTGATTAGATGTACAGTCATCAGTTAGATGGTGTTGGGCGCACTTGGCGCAGGTTGGTTGCCCGACACGAGTTAGTATCGTGCCCCAACCGCTGGCACTTGTAACAGCGCCGCGGATTGGGGATGTACACTCGGACGGAGCACCTGATGAAGCCTGCGTTTATGTGATCTGGAAGAGTGGGCCGGTCGAATGTCAGAATTATGTGCCTAGTTTGTATTTCCTTGTCATCCCTTGTGATTGTAATGCGCCTAACCGCCATTACACCTAGATTTTGCAGGCCTTCAAGGAGATCTGCCTCTTTCTCGTTTGGCAGATCTGGCTCCGACATCGCGCCCTGCGAGCTGTTGAGGCTGCGGTGGGGCGTGACCTTCATGCCCAGATCGCAAATTCGGTTTTGGCTCAGGAGTTTGGTGGCCTGGAGCTCGGTGGTGACTTCTACTAGAACTTCACCAGTTCGTTGTTTCTTAGCTTTGTACGACGGCCCGACTAGATTTTCGAGAAATTTCGAAATGAGCAACACAAATTGTTCGGTGACAGGCTTTTCTTTTTGAAGAGACTCAATAACTAAAAAACGCGAGTTGTTGTCAGGTTTGGGAACAGAGACACTAAGAAGAGGAGGAATGTTGCTTCGGTGCGGCCCCTGATCATGTATGCGGGGAGGGGGGGGGGGAGATTGAAGATACCAAATGCTGTAGTATAAAAGCAGGGGACGGGTGTACTTTCTTCGCTCGGGTTACCTTGATACCGAGAGAGGTCCCGGAACTCCCTTCCTGGTAAACAGACCGGGAGCCCATCCGCCGGAGCTTGACCTGGCTCCGACAGCCACCGTTTGTGATTTCTTGCGCTTCCCCTTTAAACACATCACCACAGAAGGTTACAGCTTATGTTTGGGGCCTCGGGGTCCACGGTGTCACCAATACCGCCACCAAGATTGCTCAAGGTGCCCCGTCCGGGGCCCAGGCAGAAAAGTACAAGGTGAACAAGTACCGACCTGAAACGCCACAAGAAACGATAAGCGATGTTCACATCCTGCCTGGCCCGCTGAAGTACACTTTAACAAGCTGGTCGCCAATTTGGCATACTATACGTATAACACACAGAAATAAATTATTTTCATTTTCCCGTAAACGCAAAATATTTGACAATACTTACAGGGCTGACTTCAATCATCTATCGTGGTCGCGTCCTTATTTTTTTATTCACTGGAATTCTCGCAACAATTTTTCTGTCAATTTACAACTCAATTTGACAGCTTTAATTAGATCAATATCACATTGATGACATATGACTCTTTGCAGCTTCTAACCGGGGCTTTCATGACAGGTCCAACTGTGCACTAACTTAAAACTCAGCTGCACCACCCCGTCATGAAGAGCATAATTCACACTCCCCAAAAGATCAATTCGACCAATGGCCAATATTGACCTTCCTGGTCAATAAAGAAGCCTAGTCAACTATTTTGCAGATCTCGTACCCATAACAATAGCACCATTTGGAAGCTAGTTTCGAAAAATATACAGTGCCTACAAAGTAAGTGTCACGCAGGTGGTATTTTAGTTTGCAATTACTTTTTTAGGCATGGCACTAATAAATACATTGACGGAAGTTTTCACATATCGGTGTAAAACTGTGGTAAAAGCTTTTTATTGCTTGAGCAATAGATGGGGCATGTCGGCAAAATTTTCACTTCGTTCAGCAGAGCCGACTCGTGGAGAGAAGCCGGGAAAAGAGTGGCCTTTGCAACGTTGGCAGCATCACCAGGAAGACAAATGGAAGTTTTTCTTTCCAGCTACCGTCTTCCCAACAGGTCCCGTAGATCTCCTGCAGGCGCCGTAGAATTAAGTCTGCAGCCAGTGTGAAAGTCAAATATGAAAAATAGAATCACAGGAACAAAAGTATGTCACTGATGGTCAACGAAAGACGCGACAGGTAGACAACGGAGCTGTTAATGCGAGTTAACGTTGCCACTGAGACAGTGAGACCGCTAAGCACAGTTCGGCTGGGTATACGAGAATGTGCTAGAAACACCGCGTTGTGGACTGGTGAAGACATAGTGTTTAGTGCGCGTCGGGTAGTACCTCAAGTTTGTGATGGAGAAGGGTGAGATGCTGACGCATTCTTTTAGAGATGAGCAAGCGATGTTGAAATATATTTTCGTTCTCACGAGTTTGAAAACCTACTGCGAAGCCTTCGTTAGAAAACGTGCCTGGTAGTGATGTTTGGTTCAGTCACTGAGAGAAGTTTGAAGAACATTGTAGCTAAAGAACTTATAAAATGTTTGGCAATGTTCTTTACTGCTCATGCAGCAATAGTAATAGCATGATTTAGATGGTTGTAGAAAATGCCGAATGTTCCCATAAAGAGGAGAGGAGACCAAGAGATAGAAGTAGGCTCCCAGTGATCCGCCATTTGGCAGTGCCGTCACCCCCCAGAAAAGGGAAATGAGAAATAAAATAAAACGAATATGCTGAAGGTAGCCGCTGCATCCTGGAATATTTGGTGGTAGTTCATTGCAGCTTTTCTTATTCTCATTCGATCTTTTTTTCTAATGGGTTTACCACGCTCACAGAAGAATAATTTCACAGTACACACCATCGTCTGCACATCACCCTACACTGACTACACTGATAGGATAGGATTCACGCTATGTCCTACACTGAGGGGACCTACTTTGAAATCAACAAGTGTCAGTGTAAATCCTATCATATTTAGAAGGCCGTCTTTTTTTTAATGCACATTTAGGGTAATAGCAATTAACGCCTGGTCTTCCACGCGATATTCTCGTATGAGGCATAATTCGCTGAAAAGTAAGTCTGAGAATATTAGTTTAAAGCTTTCTAAATGTGTTTTTTTCTGTTCGGGGAACAGAAAAGGCTCGTGCAAGCAAAAAACATAGATTTGTTCTTTTATAAATTGAAAGCTCCATTTAAAACAGAGCATTCAGGGTGCATAGACAGAAGTGGTGTAAATGTCTGCTATGGAGAACATTCCGCCCGATTCCCACACATGAAATAAATAATTCCACAATATAGCGAACGGCAACCGCCTATATGGCGTTGTTTAAAGCTAGGACAGCGGCATAACCTATTCCCGGTTAACCTCTCTAAGGTATGCCATTTATAAGTAGCATAAATGAAACAACTGCCGATTATAGCAAACGTGGCCGCGCCGCGCTGTTCAACCCCCCCCCCCCCCCCGGACCCCTCGTTTAAAACCTACAGCTTCCTACGCCCCCTCCTCCACGAAAGAGAAGCAATGGCAAAAGCCGGTGGAGACCTCTGTCATAGGAAGTTGCTCTCGCACATCCGTACTTGAGTAACCCAGATATTTCATGACGCACCATGAGTTTTGTGTGAATGGTCTCCTGCTTCTGAGCCTCGACGTGCGCTTTTGCAAATATATAGCCTTGCGTTCTTCTACTACGTTCTTCTTCTGTCGTGTTTTCTGAACGAGAAACTTTCGTTCGGTGAAAGCCTTCCAAGCGAACAGCTCAGTGAGTGGGTGCTTCGCCCGCCCACGCCACGTTAGGCTGTCGAAACTGCGTGGTGGAGGAAGCGAAGGCTCAAGAAGAGCCAATATGACTGAAACATTGCGGCTTATGGAGTTTCGGTGTTGCCACCTATAGGCTGGGAGAACGGTTCCGGGAGAGCAAGAAAAAAGACGTGTATACCTATAAGTTTCCAAGATGCCAAGAGGAAAGCCTAGTTGGACTGTATGTTGATGTACTGTTAAAAACTTTCCGTTGAACTTTGCGGCCGCGCCCGTCACCAGCATACCAGCCCTTTGAGCATCACTCTCAAGGTCTCTTTTCCCTCGATCGAAATCACCATGAGCCTGCTGTTAATCTGTTGTTGAACCGTCCGCTGATGTTAGCGAGCGCGTGCGTCAGCCCTTGAGCAGCCCCTGGACAGCTCCCTCCGAGCTCGTTTCGCTTGCCTACCATCGCCAGGAGCATCACGTTCGGCCCCGTAGGTACCTTCACCTTTTAAAGACTCTGCAACAATTCATGTAATGATTTCACTTTTTTCATCGCGTCTGGAAGCACTGCGAAAGCTATAGTTATCGCCAGCACGGAGTGGCATTGCGTGATTTGCTTGCCGCAGCAGATACGCCTTCCATTTCTACTTTGCTTTTGTGGCTTTCTTTTTAAAGTGGCTGGCGAATGCGTTAATTGCTGCAACTGAACGAAAGTCGCCAAACAGCGGCTACCCCGCTGTAACGACGTAATTTCCGTGGTCGAAGAACGCCAAGACCACGAAAGAGAGAAACATCTTTGAGCAAATTTCTTAGTTATCTGATGGACATAGGGCAGTAATTTTTGGCTGAGGTACTTCGCGACCCCAAAATCTAAGTACTAGACGTGTTGGTTGACTACGTTCTGCAAAGCATGTAAGCTTTCAAAAAAAGTAAAAAAAGTGTTCCGGGTTTCCCTTAACGGGACTCATATTGAACGTGCGCAGTGGCCTACTCTTTCAACTGCTGCTCCTTCTCTTTCTTGGCACGCGTTTTCCGGCACGCGCTCCATTTTTTGCACTTCACAACGCGTTCCATAAAACATAATCATCTAAGGCTTTCGTCTCAAAAAGAAGTAAAATGGGCTTCACATCCGAGAGAAATTGGACGTGATTCCGCAACATCGCCTTTTATTGGCAAAGCTCCTTAGGGACCCGGGGTGTCGGTGTCTCCTGTCGTCGCCGTCGTTGCATGTCGTCACGGTACACCGGGACACTCTTTTTCCAGCGCCTCGCGCTACAACGTTTCATCTCCATGGGAAAGAACGCCTACTAAGAGAACACACCGGGAAATGTTTTTAGAGCAATGTTTTTAGACTTTTAGAGCAAAGCTGTATACTTCTACCCCCAATGGTTTCATCTGCGTGGGCGAAACCACCAAGGCACCAAGAATACACTTATACACTGCATGCTTCGTTCCTCCCCAGGTTTCACTTTAATGGAGATGGTCCGTATTTTTTACAGCGCGTTTATTTACGCCGGCACACATGCGTGCTCCCGTGAGTGGCATGAGGAATAGTATGCCGGGTTAAATGAACGTGTTGCCGTTGCTATCGAAAATCAAATTTTTTTGCAACTACAAAAAGAATGTAAGTTTATGCTAGCAACTGTGATTTCTAGATAGTGAAATATGGAGATTATGCAACAAAGTTCTCTGGGCCGAATAGCATGCTTCACAGCTGTTACAAATCAAGAAACGGAATGTTACTGCTGTAGGCAGACTTTGTTTGCTCTGCAGTGGAAATAATATAGTACAAATGCTACCTGCGTTAATTGTAAATTTTTCGCAGGGCAAACCAACTCTCAGCTCAGTTGAAAACATATTCTGCTTGTTTTAAAATTGGAGTTTTTAGAATAAACTTTTCTTTAGAAGTATTCCTTCCCCCATCACATAGTGCACTACGGTGATGAGGTTGAAATTGATGTATTTGGTAATTTGCCGCCGTTCGCCCGAATTCGTGAGCGATATTAATCGGCCTTCTCGAATTCGCCTTGGAGTACTACATGCAAATGTGACGTGCGGCATCGCCAGCACATGTGGGAAGTTTGTCGACGCTATAGGGACTTAACTTCTCTCTCTAACCCCTTCGCCGCGGCATGACTTCATGATAGAAGGTACGCCAATATTAGGCTTTGCTGTTTCCACGGCAGCTAGCATTTCCTCCCGATAGACTGACTTTCCTGGCATAGAGTTTGAGTAGACCAATTTTCGCAACGAGTTTTACTGACATTGGCTCGAGGCATAGCACAGCAATTCACGTAACGTCCTCAATAACTACTTATAACGATAAATACACCTATATTATGCTCTCATGAGGATTATGACCCGTAGAAAGGTATAAGGAAGGCTAATTAAACAAAATAAGATCGATGGGCTAGTCCAGCCCGTAGATTGTAGCATCAGCAAGGCTTTTACCAGGCCAACCATTTTAGACGCAGACCCGGATTGTAACCTTTTCGACCTTGGGTGGTGTCAGTTGACGCCACCACATCAACGTCCCTCTAGCGCATAAATTACGAACCGAAAACTGCCAGCTCTCCGGGGAATTGCCCTTTAAGTATGACTACTGCGATAGACATTACCATTGCTGCGTCTTAGCGGAGCTGGGCGCTACAAAAAAGAGAAAGCTTGAGTGACTGCAGAAGTGCAAAATTACGGCATCGAGGCGAAAAAACAAACGTTCTTGATTTATTTACAAGCATGTAAATCTATGAATATATGCACTACGAAGCACACTTTTTTGCAGCCTCATGTGGTCATATAATTCAGGAAAACGTACAAAAAACGTTTCGGCTCAGCATACCCTTTTTAATTGCCCGAAGTCCTAAATGCTTTCCTCATTGTAAATCGGTTACTATTTGCACTACAATCTCTAATATTTTCTATTTGGTATTTTTAGAGCCCCAAAATTTAGTAGAACACACAGAAAACATTTTCTTGGTTGAAATAAAGTCAGGGCTGAAAGTGATAGGCACCACGTACTTTTGAATTCGGAAATACTGCCTGGATAGCTCCCTCAATCTAAGTTAATAATTCCGCATATATCATTTTTCAAGCAACTGGCATGCCACGAAGCTTCTCAGCATAACATACAAATTCCGTACTAGGCGCCTGAAATTAAAAGTACGTGAGGTAGTTCCTTTAATTCCCCAATATTGAGTACGGATATAACACGAGGGCTTCTCAGAACCTCAACGCTGGTATGAAGAACCAAATGCAAGATTTCTCGCTCATCCAGAACTCCTACCACCATGAGCACTGAATGCAAGTTTACAATAATTTCCCCTGGATTTCTCTTTATCAGTCAGTATGGGAAGCTCGATGTTTTACGTTTATTTAAACGGGCGTTTCACCCTCGTTATTTATTACATGGGCGCAAGTTAGCTTTCAGCACCGAATTATGGAGCGTCGTTGAGCAGTGAAACTAGATGACATTGTAAATCTGTAAAACTTAAATGAAACCAAACAGTCAGTTCCTTCAAAATCTAGATTCATGATTTATGTAAATACCACGCCAAGACCGCTCAGACAAGTTCACTGCACCAATTTCTATAACGTCGTCTAACTTGACGGGTTAACTAAACACCATAAAAAGGTTTGGATAAAAAAACCATTAAGCCAATCCTACCAAGTCAGCGACATTTATGTATATTTTTTTCATAGAGCCTGCATTGGTGAGGTAGATATACTCTATTTGGTATAAAGCACGGCTAGTTGTCTGCCTTTCTCTTTTTTCTCTTTAAACTGAGAAGCGATTCTGTGCCTCAGATTACGAATACATTTGAAATGACGAGCTTACCAGGAGCGAAAAATATCCTCATTTATGAAAACGTCAGGGTTTTCTAATGTCCAGCTCAATTAAAGGCGGAGCTTAAAAGCCCGAGCAAGAGTTTTACCAAACCACGCAGAAATCGCCAAATTTATTACTGGTTATAGTCAGCCCGCAAGCTTTTTAGAAGAGCTGTAAATTTGTGCGCTTGATTAAACGCGAAAATATACACGCTTGCGACACTCCTTACTCCTCCATATATTATCGCAATAACGCATTTCCATTACGATATCACAGCACAACCAGCTGATTTGCAATGTTCCCATTTCTGAAGACGACAAAGGGTGAATGGCGCATGTTTACCAATTCAAATCGAGTTTAAGGTTTGGGCTTATTACGTAACATTATTATCCACAGTAAAATTCTGCTGCGCCCAAGTTTAAACGAAGGATATTAGTTAAGCAAGAATAACGTCCTGGCTCGAGGTTTTAGGGCTGCGAGGTTTATAGTCAGTAATGGTAATGCACATTGCATACGCTTCGCTGCTTCCTATAGCGAAGGAACGAAGGCACCGACAAAGGGCACGATGATTTCTTTGGAGCCATTCAGGAAGACTTCAATTATCAGAGAACACCTTCTTCTTAGGGCGGAGAAGGAGGTGCCTTCTTTTTGGGAGGAAGTGTTCGCAATCTTCTTCCTCTAACAGGTGTTAGAGAAAGATGCGAAAACACTTACTTCGGTTTTCCGTTTCTCGGTCGCTGTAAATGAAAATCGTACCCAGGAAACAAATGACCGGTTGCTTTAACAGCCACGTTAGAGAAGTTAGTGGGGCGTACATAAAGCACGTTGGACAGACACTTCTTATGTTTTAACGGGTTCTCGCCGTGTTACTACGTACTTGACGGGCCATTTTTTCCGACTGCTGAATTTCTTGCGAAAGATATTTGCTGAGGTAATGTAACTATTCGTTGTAATTGAATGACAGGGGACAGCTGTTGGTATTATACATTCACCCTGTCTAACACAAGATTTCAATCTCCGGACCGGTAAGGCACAACGTTCGTACATAGTAATTTCGAACCCATTTAAAGGCCAAGCACATCCGTGGCCATAAACAACATGGAAATAGGAATGCCACATATTCAGGACCATTCATCACTGCCAGACCCTGCTTGGCTACAACTCCAATTTACACATTTCACGAATCACATTCCAATTAAATGTTTCCAATCGTTTTCGTGTCCTTTGGGCATACACCATTAGGCCCGTCGTTTTTGGATATACTCCCCCCCAAAGCTCGGCGTTCTCAGAGAACCGGCTATAGCTATATAATGCTGCCCATGTACTACCACATCGATTTACCTCTCGGATATCAAATTTCACTACACTCTACATATCTCCAACGAAGTTTGAGATAAACGTTTTTCTTCATTTGTTCTTTTCGGTCTGCTTTCCCTCGTCTTGGTCATGCGTCTTTGCTTCGTCTCTGTTGTTCACATAAATCACCGCCAGCATTTGAGTCTTTTGTAGAACTGCGAGTCCACAATCTTCATGTAAAGGTTCGTAAGCATGATAGCTGTCCACTTTGGTGGATACACAGCTTCTAACAACAGGGAAAGGCGGTTGGGTTTAATAGGCAGTGTTAGTTTTACCAGAGTCCTTCAATGCTTTTGGAAGGACTCAGGTTTTACGTAGAAGGTCCACCTACGTAGAGCTTTCACTGGGGACCGGTGCGCACGCTTAGAACGCTAAGGGCCCACGTAAGTCTCACAGACCCACAGACGTACGTGAGATTAGAATTTTTTCGTCGCGGTGTACACGTTCCGCACGTAGAATTGGCCAACATGGCGGCGCCCTGCCCTCCCCCTACGCAGCAAAAACAGCTTCGTCGCTAATCCCTCGGTGCGGTGTCGTGTTCTAAGCTGCTGATTTAGCCTTCAATTTGCCCATTCTTACCTTCCCCTAAAGTTTCAAATAACAAGCAGCTTTTGCTTTTCGGATAGAAGAACGATTTTTTAGCTGTTAAGCCTGACGAACTAGCGTTGGCCGTCGTTAGACCAACGAACTCGCGAGATCCCGAGACGCTACAGGTGTATTTGTGTCTGTTAGTAGATAGCGCTGGGAATTATGCGCGGCTATGGGTGGAGAGCGCGTGCATCCCCACGCTCTACGCGTGGGGACCGTGGCGTAAGCGGAACTAAAGGGGTCTTAAACTACTTGGGCGTGGGCCACGTACACTGTTCCCGTTTGCGTAGGTGAACTCTACGCACGTAAACATAAAACGGTCTGGTAATGTACCACGGTGCCCGGACGCAACGCCCCCATGGTGACGGCAGAAAATTGGGGCACCCTATCTGCTGTTTTCTGCGGGAAGGGGGAAATGCAGTTCTGAATAACTGTTTTCCATAAAAAGGCGCGGCGCCATCATCAGCATGAAGCTAGAAAATTGGTAATTGTGCACGGCTGCGAAACCACCAGTGCCCGTATCACTGGGCCACTAGTGCCCTACTGCCACCACGCCTTTCGTGTTACGCCCACATGCGTTAGAGAGAGGGCTTCGAACTATGAAAATGGAAGTATTAGACAGTACACTTCTGAAAAATGCCCGTAGTTCTAGTTTATTAGAGCTGGTACAGGATACCGCACAAGGCCGGCCTCCAGGAATACACCGCAAATATTTTAGTGTAAAATCGTTACCAGGCTAAGATTATGGGATTTCGGCCTGTCTCCCAGCCATGGCCACAATTGGTGCTACACACTAAAGCGGAAACGCTGACAACATCAGGTACTGTCAGGTAAGTGCCGTACATTAGGCTACCGTGCAGTTTAGGCACTCACATCGTCAAGTGTGACCCCTAGCTTGACACACGAGTTAACGTTGGTTTAACGTAGCGTTAGGGCTACCAAACTTGAAGTGGAAGCTGCGACTACAGTGGCAGCTGTCATGTATGTGCCGAAAATTAGGCCCAATGTTCGATTTGAGGCATTCCGTCGTCAACCACTAGCCGTAGCTTGAAGTACGATGCTCTTGACGTTGTTTGGTACAATATTAAGCTTTACGTTAGGGAAAACAAACGTTACGTCCAAGCCTTTCCCACAACCATGTGATTTGCCCACACTGTAAAAAATTGGCCCAGTTTACCGAGAAGGCTGCTGGTAAAATTTTGCGGCACACGTTTCCGTAATTTAGAAAACGGAGACAATTTTAGAACGGACATTTCGTAGTACGGAAAGACCGTAATACAACGAGCACTCCGTAATTTTTTGAACATGACGTCCCTCATTTCACGGACTCACCGTACTAGGATTACAACTCTTCGTAAATAACCAAATGTAACATCCGTAATATAACGGACATTGTTTTTACGTCGTTCCGTGAATGACAAAAGGTAAGGTCCGTAATTTAACGGACACATTGTATTGCTTTTACACCTTTCCATAAATGAAAAAGATTAAGCTCCGTAATTTTACAATCTTGCTATATTTCTACTTTATCTTACTGTACTTCAGATAACGCAAAGCCTTCCATACAAAAGGCAGAAGAGCTGCGATGTCTTGTTATAGATTACACAATGTAAGCTCCTTAATACTAAAATAGAACAGTGTTCATGCGATTCCGATGTTGTGTTCGGTTAAACATGTGCAAGTCTAGACTTGCACACGAATAAATGCAGGTGGTTGAGAATGAAAATGCATTTTATTTTACACTAAGTCCACCTGTCCTGCGAAGTATATTCTTGAGTTTCCATGCGCGTCCACACGCCAGTGTCTAGAAAAGATAACACAGCAACAAAGTCAGGCAGCCTAAAATTTTTCAGTTTCGACTACGGAATTGAAATATACATGCTGCCGTACTTTATGACCTTGCTTGAAAGTCACAATAGAGCAACAATTTTGAGTTCACAAAGAAACAAACCATTTCCAGTACTACAGAAAAGCTGCAAAATAAAAATACTGCTCAAAAACGACACAAAGTGAAGATGTGCACCCCTGTATTTCACAGGATGAGACAAAAAACACGTTCACTTACTTGTCAGTGACGCATGTGTAGAAAATTATTTTATTCGTGAGGGCCACTGTCACGGAACTAAATCATCCTCAGCAGAGGAAAGTTTGACATCCCGTGGAATGCAGCCATACGGCTACAAAAGAAAGCTATACAGATATCACGAAAACGTCTCAGTTGAAGAAAAATCTTCGTGGCCAAATGCGATGTTTTCTTTAACTGCGAAGTTTTCTAGAAAGCTGTACAGCTTTGCTTTGTGGCTGTACGGCTCCATTCTGGTGGATGTCAAACTTTTCTTTGCAGAAGCTTACTCCACCTTAGGGATTATCATAAATCTAGTCGATTAAAGCACCTTCATCTTATCTAGAAATTATTTCTCTTTGCGTAATATCAGGAGTATGTGGTCTTTGCTTTGCTTTACAATTACCCCAAGTATATATATGAACGTAGCTCTCTGCATCCCTTATGCCACCTAGCCGACGTGGCGTGTACTGTGCAAAATTATCTCCATAAAACACACATGCACGCACAATGGCACAAACACGTGCGCGTGTGTGCTTGTGCGAGCAAATGTGCGCATGTGTGTGTGTGCACAAACAGGCATGCACACCCTATGTATTGTCAACACTAAATTGCGCTGTCATACATCTGGGTCATTCCATGCCCTACGACCCAGCCGTAAAAGTCAACCGTCATGGACTTCTTCGACAAAGACTGTGGCTCATCCTTGCATGGCCCACAATGCTTCCTCGAAGTATTTTATCCAAATCAGTTTTGTTCTTTTTGGAGCCCCCTGTTATCTCCATGCTTTAAAGCTAAGTTTGGCGTGTCAAAAAATTCAGAGAAACATTTCTTCTGTCGCAATCGCCACTATTTTACGTGGACGTCATGTTGAGGCCCTGGAATGCCCGAAGCAGCAGTGTAAAAAGATTTTTTCTGTTTTCTCATCTCATTACTCCATTCAGAAAATACTCGATCTTGCGCATTTTCACACTTATAGCCAATACAAGCGCACTCTATCAGCAAATTAAACATTTTTTTCTGAATTTAACCATTGTGGATAATTCATGCAAGATATATGGACACTGAAAAAAGGAGAAATGTTGAAGAAAGCAATTGCCAAATTTGGACAGATCTCCTTTCCGGCCCAAATTCACCCCTAAACTGCGCATTGTTGTGCTCGTAGTAAAAATATCAAATACAAAGCATTCACTAGCACAAATCCTCACAGTTTATTTTAAAAAGTTTAATCGGAACAGCTTTTGGTTTAGCAAAAAAAGAATTTTCGTATTTCTGCACAGACACTTCCCCCTTTGTTTCAATGAGCGTCTTTTCTGTACGGCATGCGGCCTTCTTTATGAAGGACGCGGCAGCCAGCGGCTTGGCGCTGCAAGAATACTTTCCCAGCAATGCTAATTCGTAGCGTCAATACGGGAACAATAGATAGTTCGCGTGTTGCTGGGAAAGTGCAAAATGGAGGTAGTGAGGGTGCGCCCATTATATGAGTACTTGTAGAATTAACGGCTGGCTGGACATCAGACCTGAATGTAATATCCAGCTACCAGTTGAGTCTTGAAGAACATATGCAATAAGCCACCCAGGGCTAGCTCCAGATTGTACGTTTTGATCAACACGCTAACTAGCCATTTTTTCAGTATTGACGCTACAAAGTGTCATTGCTGATAAGGTATCCTGCCGCGCGAAGCCTCTGGCTCGGGCAGGGAGCAAGAATTATCCAGCATGCGTAACAGCGCTTGCTCCGGCGGGCGATAAAATCACGGCGCCGGGCACGGCACTGATGTGCCTTCTGTCGCGAGGCGCCAAAATAAAAAGGCTCCCCGGTTCAAGGTTAGTCAGTGCGTAGCCGGCTATCATCATGAGCAGACGACGCCGACTCGCCTGACTGGACTTTCATTGGAGTCGGCTTGCGGCTAAAGAAATCTTCACGTTTTAAACATCGTTCTCGTTAAAAGAAGGGGCTTTCATTTTTTCGAACGCGAAACCTATAATAAGAAAAAAAAATGTGATTGAGAATCAAGCCATGATTAGTTCTATTGAATTATGATTCTTATCCTCTATGCCATTAGTTCCTATTTTGACGGTCCTAACTTCCGCGCCTTGCCTGTGCAACCTGAAAAGCGCGCGCAAATCAGAGATGCCCGTTAGGGCGAGAGCGGAAAGAGTGAACCATTTGTGGCGAGAAGGCGGAGTCGGCCGACGATGTCTGCTCCCAGATTCCTTTTAGTACTTCGCTCTAAGCGCGGTACGGCTTGAAAAGTGGGGTAGCATTTATTAAAGGGACACTGAAGTGAATTTGTCAAGCTCCCGTTTTTGCTCGCTCTGCGTAGACTGGCTCAAATTAGCACACTTTTCATCGTTTATCCGGTTGACAAGTCGGTAATTATTTTACAAAGCGCGAAAGAAGAAAAACTACCATGCGCGGTTTGCGGCGGCAGCACCAACTAAAGGATGTGACGACGGGAGGAGACGCACCGTGATTGGTTAGCATTCAAACAAGTTTCGGTTTCGGTTCTGTAAAACAACATGCTTGATATCCAATGGCACCGTTGGATGGGTATTCTCGATATCTCAGTAATCGTCGTACCGCGCTTCTGCCATGTTGTCGGCGGTAAAAGTCATAAGATAAGCCTCCTAGGACGGCTTGGAATCGTAGCAATTACTAGCCGAGGCCTACGCAATGGATGAACGCCCTCCGCGTCCCCCAGACGCTCAAATGCCATGCGCTTTTCCCCCATGTTTTGAGCTTGCCTCACTCATGCCTGTCTCGTAAAAAGCGTGTTCGCACCAGGGCAAGGGTCTGTGGATTTTGGCCTGTGCCCACTGCTCGCAAGCAGTCGCGGTGCTTATGGCAACAGCATGCCAACGAGAACTCACTAGCGCGCCAGTGTCAGCCTGCTCGCCTTCTGTGAACTAGTTCGTGGAGCAGTGAACGTTACGGCGCAATAAAAAGGGGAACTTAGTTTCGAAAACGCCGGCCGAAAACGAAAAAGCAACTTATATGAAAAAAAGAATGTACACCCGGTGATTCGAACTGGTGACTTGCAAAACGGTTACAGTAACCAACCCAGGGCTCAAGACTACTCGGCCACGTGCGAGCGTTGCTGACCCTGGAAATATAAGGTATATAATGTATAACCATTTTACACTTTTATTTAGTTTTAGTATTTGAAGCAGCTTAGGTGACTATTTGTTGTATTGCGCTCGTGCAGTAAGCGTCCCCCAAGTTTCCACTACATCTCACGTCTAGTAATTGCATTTCTTAGACGGAAAAGCCTCCTCAGATGCGTAGTCGTGCTGCTGACCGCTGTGCTTGTTCGCCGAGCGCAAAAAAGGGCTTCCTGCACCCTAGTTTTACGCTGTACGGTAGAATTTTCAGTTGATTTTATTTCCTTAGTATCTATATTGACCTCGCTGACTCTTCTCCCGCCTTCAAGTGGCCTTATATTTTCCTACTGGCGTACCAGTCAGCGAAGCGTCGCATGTGCGCTCGTGCAGCGCTTGCGTGAACCGACCTTGACTTGGAACTAGATACAGTGTACAAGCTAACAAAGTAAAGACAGGCACATTCTTTCATTCACAAACGTGTCCTCGCTTCGTTTCAACTGAGTGAACGAATTACGACGACCCGTCGGCGGCCGGCGGACGAAACGCTGGGCTGACTGGCTCTGTCGGAAGGCCGGCGAGCCGTGCAGTAGCGCAGCCAATTGCCACATCATTTCCTCCTGACGTCACACGAAAACGCCACAGAAAATGGGCGAAGGTGCAGAGAGGAGGACAGCATTTTCGAATTGATTTTTCTACTAAATAAATTTGCCTAAACGCGCTCAGAGTGGTCGAAACATGGCCTAGGGACTCCGGACTACAATTTGCGCTCGTAATCCCGCAATGTTTACAAATCACTTCAGTGTCTCCTTAATAACTGCTGCTGAAATGACCAGTGCTTCTATTTATTTTACAGAAAGAAATCTGGCAATTTTCATAAGTATTCGATGATATTATGATTTTTGCGCGTCGCGTCCGTAGTGCAAACTATGGCAACGCGCTTGACGCGTAATCTGTTGTGCTGCTAGCACGCTACATTTCCTCCTCGCCAGACAGAGACATTAACGCGCCGCCCGCCGGCGCTGTCCCAGCCCAGCGGATTCCACTCCTGAAATAGTGGGCGTCTTTCATGAAGGCAGGCGCATGCCGTGCACAGCTCTGTGGAACAACGCGATGTACTGTCCGTGTACAAATTCAATTTTTTCTAAGTTAAAAAAAAAACTGTTCCGATGAAACTTTTTGAAATACACTGGTACGACTTATACTAGTGAATACCTTGTATTTATGTTTTTACTCGAGCAGAAACTTGCGCAATATAGGGGTGAATATGGGCTACAATGGCGATTTTTCAAGATTTGACAAATGTTTTCTCGCTAATTTCACCTTCTTGCACTGTCAGTATATTTTTACAAATTGTGCACAATGGTCAAATTCAGGAACCAAATTCTTCATTGGCTGAGTGAATGTGCTCGTATTTGCTATTAATATCTGAGAATGCCCAACATCGTGCATTTTCCGAATGGAGTAACCAGAACAAAAAAAGCAAAAATCCGAAAACTCGGCATACGGCATTTCAGGGCCTCAACATGATATCCGTCAAATATGGTCACGGTTACACAAGAAGTGATTTTCTATTAATTTTTTGGTAGACCTCTTTGGTAAACCCTGGAAATAAAATGTTGGCTTCAAAATGAGGAAATTTTTTAGACAAAAATACCTTGACGGAGCATTGTGGACCAAGCAAGTGTAAACAACCATTTTTACTGAAGAAATCTGTGATAGCGATTTACGGCCGGGACGTTTGGCATGAAAGGACCATCTATTTGAGACCCGAGCTCCACAGTTTTTGTGTTAGTGGGAACTTCCTTTGAAACATGGATTATCTCTGCAGCCAACTGCATTATTACATTGAAATTGAACAACTATAGGCTGTTATGCTCAAGTAAATAGGTACTGAATAATTCCAAAGGAAATTACTCTCTGTCGAACCAGCTTGTTCTTAGGTTTGCAAAAACAATAATATTTAAATACGTGACATTTTTTAAACTTGCCGATGGGCCTATGATTTGGCATCACCAAAAATCACGTTCTAGCAATCTTTCTAGCGACTACTTTAGCTTGGAAGTGTACTGAGCCTTTTATTTACGTCAGTTTTGGGTCGAAGGGGGAAGGTGTTTTGGAACTGCAATTCATAGAGAAAAAAGTTGACCAGTTACAATGATTTACCACAAACCAAAAACAACTTTCTATCAAAGCTCATTGGATGTGCACTCATTTGCACGAATTCATTTCGGAAAAGACCTTAAAAATAAAGGAAGTAAAAAATGTGAAAACCCGTCCGTGATTCCAAATAGAACTACACATTTCAAGATTCTCTGGCCATACTGACATGACTTTCCTACTCTATTGCTATTTTTCTTTTTCTTTGGGGGGAAATTCAAAATAACTGATTAATTTGATGCAAGCAAACACTGAAGCATTGTAAGCTTGGTGCATAGCCTATCCCAAAAATAAAATTACCAAGGCTTGTTATTTCAAGACAGGTAGATTGAGTGGCCCCTTGAATTTTACAGGGGTAATGTTCAGCAACAGCACTGTCATCAATGCGACCTGTCTTGCCTTGGTAATTATTCTACATAATTAAGGAGAATGCCAAGCAGCCCCTCACCAGGTTTTATATTCACATTTTGGGGGCTTTTTTTGTGTTTAGTTCACTCCGCTTGCTCACTCGAAAAATACACGCATTTATATACTTTCCCGTGCGCGTTACCTTCTCAATCACGGTTGGTGAAATTGTTTATTTTTGTGCTAATTATAACGCCCCCACCCCCTTTTTCACACGTTGTGTTCACTAGCATGGCACGCATGCGGGCGACATGCACGTCCGCTGCCATGGTTTTGTCCAGCCGTCTGGGTTGCTAAGGCGATGCTGCACTGCTTACGTCAGGCTCCACGAGATGGAACTACTTGTATTGGCAATCTGGCATCCTTTAAAGCAGTGACATTACAACAGAGAGCTCTTCGATGTTCGAAGCAATGCCCACTGAATGCATACTAATTCCTCGGCTCATCTTCAGTGGGCGCAAAAAGACGCGGACTAAGGACTCAGGTAAAGACAAACAGGGCGCCACTCACAACTGAAATTTATTTTGAACAATAGGAACATATCTACACACTACAAGCGCATGTTACACACTGACACTATGAATTGCATCACATGTTCTTATATAGATATGCTACTTTTTGCAACGACAGTCCTAGGGACGGCTGGCTGACACATTTGTCGCCTCGTTTTTTTATTACGTTGGTGTCGAGTACCTCCCCGGATTTTTGAGAATTTTGTTTATACAAGAATGTGGTGTCGCCAAACTTAGCCGTGCATCATCACTCATCACAATGGGCTGCCAACTGCGAGAGCTTGCCTTTGTTGAGATGACCCATTCATCTTCCTTAAGTCTTACATTGACGCATCTTCCCGTTTGTCCGACATAGACCGTTCGACATGATAATCCCACATCGTAACCCACCCCTGTGGCACATGTAACGTGCTGGGACCGATGTTTTCTGCCGCAGTCTTTACTTCGCGTTGCTCCCTTTGCTTCTTCTTTCTTTTCGATAGCTGCGCATATACCCCCAACTTTGTTGGTGCCTTAAAGCTCACCCTTAGCCCATCCCTAGCCGCCACATTCTTCACCCTGTGTGAAAGGTTGTGTGCATACGGAATCGACACATGCTCTCGTTTCTTTTCTTTTTCCTGATAGGGGCTTGACGTTCGTGCGCCTAATTTTACCCATCTGGCTATTTTTTCGCAGGATCGCGTTAATACGCGTTGTGGA
Organism: Haemaphysalis longicornis; assembly: GCA_013339765.2. Lineage (NCBI taxonomy): Eukaryota > Metazoa > Arthropoda > Arachnida > Ixodida > Ixodidae > Haemaphysalis > Haemaphysalis longicornis. The sequence goes on from CM023450.1 coordinate 137,825,377, forward strand.
TAACCAGCTCCACTCAAACACGCCATCTGTTCTATAACGCTGGCCATCATGGCGTGTCGGCAAGACTTGGTTACCGATGCCTTTACACAGGACCGCGCTATGCCATCTTTGATTGCTTTTAAATTACCGGAGTTCCAATTCAGCAAGGGCTTGGTGTTCTAGGGTGGTGCCCCAGCACACATGATTTGACTCAATTCGCAGCAGCACATCTAAAAATTGGAATTTTCCCTGCCTAGGCTGTGCAACGCTGAAGAGAAGACCATGGCCGTACTCTTCAAAACACCTCGTGATTTCCTCCACTGCATTGTCGCTATTGTGGTTTTCTGCAAATACAAGGTAGTCGTGGACATAGAGAACACACTTAATCGTTCCAGCAGCCACCTCTACTCCGGTATCTACTATACCAAGAAATATGCTGCTCCGAACGGGTGCTACACTGCACCCGATAAAAACTCCGGCTTTTTGCCCAAACGAACTAACATCCTACCCAATAATCGTCGATCCTAAGTACGTAGATAAGAGCTCAAGTAAAGATTAGGTTATTATTATTATTATTAGATGTGCTGCTCCGGATTGAGCTGCATCATGTGTGGTAGAAGTACCTTCCTAGAACGGCCAAGCCCTTGCTGAATTGAACGTCGGGTCATTTAAAAGTAATCAAAGATAGCATAGCGCGGTCCTGTGTAAAGGCAGCGGTAACCAAATCATGCCGACACGCCATGAGGGCCAGCCTTACAACGAAGATGGCGTGTTTGAGTGGAGCTTGTTTTCCGGAACACGTACCCACGTGAGCCTGCGAGAAAACGGCCAGATGGGTGCAAGCAGGTGATGGAACGTCAAGCCCCTATCAGGAAAAAGAAAAGAAACGGGCGCACGTGTCGATTCCGTAGGCACACAAACTTTCACGCGGGCTGAAGAAAGAATGTGGCGGCTAGGTATGGACTAAGGGTAAGGTTTAAGGCACCAACAAAGCTGGGATTTATATGCGCAGCGATCAAAAAGAGAGTAGAAACAAAGGGTGGAACTCGAAACGAAGGCTTTGGAACAAAACATCTGTCCTAGCATGTAAGATGCACCACAGGGGTGGTTTACGATATCGGACTATCTTGTCGAACGGGCTATGTCGGACAAACAGGAAGACGCGTCAATGTAAGACTTAACGAACAGGAATGGGCGATCCAACAACAAACACAAACTCCCACAGTTGGCAGCCCATTGTGGTGAGTGTGGATGCACGGCAAAGTTTGGTGCTACCACGTGCTTGCAAAAACATACTTGTCAAACAGACAGGGAGATACCCGAAGCCTATGTCATCAAAAAACGGGGCGACCAATGTGTCAGCCAGCTGTCTCTAGGACTATCGCTGCAAGAAGTAGCATATCTAGTTAAGAACATGCGATGCAATTCATGGTATCAGTAACATGCGCTGGTAGTGTGTATATATGTTCATCTTCTTCAAACTGAATTTCAGTTGTGAGTGGCGGCCTGTTTGTCTTTAACTCAGTCCTTAGTCCGCGTCTTTTTACGCCTAGTGAAGATTAATCTAAACCAACTCGCCCAGCTATCTGTTTTCACGCAATTCCTCTACCCCGTATGCTGTTACGTGTAGCACCATAGAATTTACTAATCGCCATACATGGTTGAAATCGTCAGGCGACTAGGTAGAGCGGAAAAAACTTTCGAGCCTAAGTGTGCATGCAACTACTGCATCCTGATGGACCCAGTCCCGTGCGTATGCAAGTGAAAGCCGATTGCCAGTCAAGATATGTCACCTTTTCAAAGACAACCACAGAAATATTGTTGAAGAAACTTTTACCGCGCGGGAAGCAAACGTAACTGACTTGTTCAAAAGCCGCTTGGCTTCACCAGCGCTTGTGCCGCCTGGGCACCGCGAGCACGGCGGGCTCTGGAGACGGCCTTGCATGCCCTAGCTTCTGCGGTACCATTGTGTCTAAATTTTCTAACGAGTGGAACATTTTTTTTCAACACCATTTGTTATTTTTTTTGAAGGAGTACTTTAATTTACGTGCTTCATTTAAGTACAATAAATATTTTACTAGCAATTTAATTTACCTAGTACCGTCGTCTCGTCCAGCCCGACGTAACCAGTGGAGAAACACACACATGGTTCTCTGCCTGCGTGCCACACGAGTGAATATAGCCTCCACGTAAATACACAATCTTTGAAAACATAAAGTGCACATCACTAATAGGTACCTTAAAAAAGCACACGCACCATTTCCAAGGCCTGGCTGGCTTCAACCACTTGAACTTCCATATGGCAGAAAATTCCGTGGCACCCAGTTTACGAACTTATGAATGTGCGGTGTGAAGGCATCTCTCTCATAAGGTTTTCAAATTGCCGAACAACTTATTGGCCGGCTCAGTTTAAGATATTGAAACATGCCACTTCCAATAGTGAAATATTGATTCTCTTTAGAAAACAATAGCTTTCTGTTTACTCGTAGAACTATTAGCACTGTCTAGACGCTCTTGAAATCTAAATAAGATAGGTTTGCACGAGAAGGGTCAAGTGCTCCCGATTAAGTACTAGATTCATGAAGTAAGGCCATTGGATAAAGTGTACCTGACTTCAATGTTCTATCTGCCACTTCGAACTTATTTTACAAACAGGACCCCGATTACGCACTACATTCATGAAGTAATGGTTTTCGACAAAGGGATACCGGACTTCAATGTACAATTACCCACTTCGAGCCTATTTTATAAATAGAGGCCATTCTACTGTGGCTGATCCCACTCAGAGTGCTCTTCGGGCGCCGATCATGCACTATATTCCTAAATAAGGCCTTTGGGTGAAGGGATATCTGACTTCACTGTAATATCTGCCACTTCAAACTTATTTTGTAAAACGGGACCACGCTATGGTGGCTGATAGCACCTAGATGACTGTTTGGGCTAGGCTCACGACAGCTCTACAAGTGATGACATGGGCCAACCAGAAAGAGAAACATACGTCTCTATAAGACTCTAAGGAGGTAAGCATAGGTAATTTGTATGCCAAAAGGTGGATATTGGTCTAAACTCCTTGCGCATGCTCTGCTCTAAGGTATTACCAGGCCAGCCACATTGCAGTCGTGTAAGCATTCTACAAAGGGCGGCATCACAAATCTATTATGAAACCGGGTGCAATTTTACCACATGGCACACTTTCCATCAGCAGCATCAGTACCCACAAATATTAACTCCATTGAAGGTGGAGGAGCAGAAAAGAAAGTAACTGAATTATAACACCAAAAAGACAGGCTCGCACGCCGCATTAAGGCATGAACACACTTCTTACAATAAGAGAGTCAAACAGCACTGGTGATCAAAAGCATGTACAGGACACGTACTCACTTATCACTGCTGCTGAAACTACCTGCCTTAACTCTGTGCTGAAATTTTAAGCACCTTAGATGCTCGAGTGCATGATAAATAATCCTAATACCGTGAAAATACCGTGCTGCTCGCATCATATTTTCAGATTATTCACGTCAATATAGCGTCACAGCAGTAAAACACCGGTCAGAACTACCCCGAACTATTCCATTGCCACAAACTTTCACGCTTATTACTTTTCCATCAACTTTATCACCACGTGTCACTCCACAGCGATTTATTCGAGCCACCAGCCATTATTTTTCCACGCCGCCATCACCACTACAAAGTTAAACGCGTAAACTCTAAGTCATCTGCTTTTGCCTGGTCACTCATTAGATGCACCACAATCGATTAGAATAATCTACCATCGCACATTGCCTGAGGTACAGACGCCACGAAATTTCAAGTCCTAATTCAAAATACTGACACCATGTAACTTTTCGCTCTTTTAACTGTTTTTTCCCCTCTTATCCGGAACGTGCAGCGAAAATATGTACTATTTTTTACCTTGATTCACATTGTTTGGGGTGTGATGAGTGAGTGCATATTTTGTACTTCTTTTTGACTGTATGGTTCATTTGTTTTCTTTTTATTAAGTGTATTGGTTATTTTTCCTTGCATTTTCATAGGTTGTTCACTGTGTACTTGCTGTATTCGAACGATTTGTTGCCCATTCCTTGCTCTATTTTTGTGGTCCTTACCAATTACTTTTTATAATATGTACTTTAACCTTAGTCTGTATTTTATTTGAAATTTTATCCCGTTTGTTTTTCTTCGTTTTTGACGTTCATTGTTTGTACTTTTGCTCATGTAACCTCCCCTATGTAATACCCTCCCACGAGGGCCGTCAGGGGTATTATGAAAACATAAATAAATAAATAAATATGTCCTTGCTTCAGTTGTTTTGATTCCCTAGGATCACGTACTACTGAACCCTGCTTCTACACTACTGTTGTGCAGACAAGAAAACGTTGCGCAAGGAAAATGTGCAGTGATAAAGCCTCATGGACAAACTGTAAGCCCATTGTTGTAAGAGGAGCTTAGTTTTGGCTTGTAAGCGTGTTTGCAGAGAGCAAATGGGGAAACGGGGGGGGGGGGGGGTTGCTCAAAAAGGAGGGATTCAGTGGTGGCTGCTTTCATAATACTATCTGCATTTTGCAAGCTATCTTGGGTTGGTGTCTTTTTTTTCTCTTTCAGCGCGGTGAAGTAAGCGGTGACCCTTTTTTGCTAACGTAAGTCTTAGTTTCTGTTGTGCAACAATGTATCAAGAATTTCTTGTAGTGGTTACTCAGCTGCAGGAGAAACAGGACGTGGAATTCGGCTAGTTGGTACGGCGTCATCCTTAAATGCGCTGGGGTTTACCAAACAAATTGGACAGCAAGGGCAGGACGACGAAGCACAGACTAGCAACTGCCCTCACCATAGCTATGACTCCAACCAGTCGGACAGTGGGTTGCACCTCGAACTTCCGGGCATGTTTCTTCCTGATAAATTCAGGGCTTCCGTCCGCACAAATCTTGTCTTCCCATGTTCCGGCGAACTTTTAAAAGACGTTTACACATGCGTTCTCCTTTCAATTCCGGTAAATCATAGAGTTTATGAATATCACCTAGAGTAAAAAGTGTCGCTGCGATCGCACGCCGCCATGGGAATTGTAGGTACTGTGGGAATGGGACTGGCAGCAAGTGGCTAGTGCAAAGGACTATGAATTAGGCTTCTCGGCTCTGAAGTGCTTGTTAGTTCTGTTTTCGGTATGCTTTTCTGTTTTCGGAATTCCACTTTCTGGCATTCAATGGCTGTCACAGATTTGTCTAAATAACAGCGTAATTAGCACTTAACGGATGTGCTCGCGTTAGCAGCGAGTTTCTTAAGATGAAAGGGGGACCACATGCAGCGACGGCGACAAGCGACGCGGAAAACGTAACTCAAAAGGTACAACAACAGAGTGCACTGGGTGACAGCCACAAGCGAAAAAAAATAATGCACTACCGCCAATGTCCTCTGTCGTCGTCGCTCGTCGCTACAGTTCACTGTATCGCCGCTGCCGCTCGCTTGTGGGCTGCTTCTGGCCGGCGAAACCGAGCGAGGGTCCCAAGGGCCTGTTACACCGCTTTATACCGCTTGCCGCCGCCGCCCACGCTACAGCCACTAAATCTACGCTAGCCCACACTATCCACTTTCTGTACACATTCAGGTAAGAATGTCACGTCGCTTGTCGCCGTCGCTGTGTGTACTTACCTCTTGAAGCATGCACTGCCTTGGCAGCCGCAATGAGGCAACATAGATAGCTACTCGACAAGACAGTACTTATTTGCCATTTAAAGCATTCATACAATTTTGTAATGTTTTGCGCGCGTGCTAGCAGACTTACGTGCGGTAATAGGCTTCGCTTCTAGGTCTATTTATATCTGATTGGACAAAACAAATAAATACGACGCGATTACATCATTCTTGCATCGCTATGTTGCACCTGCATCGCCTGCCAAAGCGTGTAACATACGATACTAACACTGAAGAAGAGGCAAATACACCAACCAAGGGCCTTTATTCAAAGCTGGTCCCAAAGTTTCGGAGCCAACTCGGCTCCTTCATCAGGGGTGAGGGCAATACTTCCACCCACGTCAAAAACGCCAGCCACTTTGTCGAACTTGTCTCCGAAGTGCCGATCGATCGTGGGGACAGACTTGCCTCTTTTGACGTCGTGTCGCTTTAAACCAGCGTCCCTGTTTCCCTGGCCGTCGCAACCACCACAAGTGCCCTCGAGAACGACGACAGCCTGACTCCAGGACCTGCCTCAGCGTCGGCGAGATAACGCAACTTCTGCAGTTCTGCCTGCAAAGCACATATTTCTGCTACAAGCAGGAATATTTCAGGCAAGTAAGTGGAACTGCGATGGGGGCAGCTATTTTCGTGGCCACAGCCAACCATGTAATGGAAAAAATTGGAGGGACCGCTCTGGAAAATTTCCCCGAAAAGCCCATGGTGTTTCTCCGGTACGTGGAAGAATGCTTTTGTGTCATCAAAGAAACAACAGCAGACAACTTCCTGTCGCAGCTAAATTGGATTGAACTAGCCATCCAATTCACCATGAAAAAAGAAACGAAGAGCACCTTACCATTCCTCGACGTTTTCATAAAAAGACAGCCAGACGGACTAAATTTCACAGTATACAGGAAACCCACCCATACCGGCCGCTACCTGCAATTCGATTCCTGCCACCCAAATTCCCACAAATCATCTGTGGTCTCAGCTCTTTTACTTAGAGCCAGAACTATATGCTCAACAGAAGAGGACCGGAAGAAAGAAGAAAAAGCCGTAATCGCTCACCTGAAGAAAAATGGATACACGAGCAACTTCATACGACGCGTCAAACGCCGTCTCCCTCAGCCGGGCTGCAACCAAGAAAATTCCCCTGTACTGACGCCGCTGGTCAACAACCCCTCTCCTGTCTCCGCCGTCTGCCCCCCCACCCCCTCCGCACGCCGACCCACCCGTATTTCCCTCCCCTATGTTAAAGGAACGAGCGAAACATTATCCCGCATTCTTCGCAAGGAAGGCATTGTCATCTCTTACAAGCCAGTGTCAACTCTTCGACGGCTCATACCTCCACCTAAAGAGCGGCCGCCAAAAGAAAAATCCCAAGGGGTCGTCTACAACATTACTTGCCTACAATGCCCCGCTAGTTATGTTGGGGAGACCATGAACTTCCCGGAACACCTCCGCCAACACAAAAACGACGTTCGCAAGTCCTACACTCAGCGCAGTGCATTGGCCGAGCACTGCGAAAAATCTGACCACAGGATTAACTTTGACGGCGCGCAGGTGATTGGCACCGAAATCAATTACTCACAAAGGTTACTGTTATGGAACGGGACGCAGACGCGAGGCCATCGCTGAGACAAACCCAGGTTTATTATTCTTCCTCCTCTAGCCCCTGATGGCCGTGATAGTAGGCGGTCGCCCTCCTCGACTTCCATAATTCCGCAACATACGTCGGCGGTCGCCCTCCTCGTCTTCCATAATTCCGCAACATAGTCCCACCCCCGACGATGACACTAGTGGGTAAGTTCAGAAAAGGTTAGTATAGGTTCTGCCATAGATGGGTGGTCCAGTGTCATTCCTTCGAAGACGACAGGTGGCAGTTTGCGCCTGCTTTACCCTCCATCGATGCTTCGAGGCTCGATGCCTTCTTCTGGATACTTTCTTTGGTAGGGCGGGGCCCCAAGTTTTGCTTGGGTTGGGCTGTCTTATAAATGATGCAGTAAAGTTAGTCCTCGAGTGAGCATGTACAAATCGTGTTCGGAATGCAGCCTGAACCTTCTGGTCAGTGGTGCCCTTTTCTTTTCCTGTTCGCCTACGATGTTCTTTTCTGCGTACTGGCTCAGTTTTAACCACTTGCATCTGTATCGTCGCAATGGATCTGCGTTTTCTGTTTTCTAGCGGTCGAGCGGACGCTTGTCTTTCCCGTGCTTGAATTCGCTTGTTCAGAAACTTACTGCCGAGCCACTCGTTTCGTAACGCTGGCCCACGGGTGAATGTCTTCTCGTTGCACGCGGGACACCTGTCATCCCTTGACTTCATCTGAGTTTTGCGCGTGCGCGATGGCCTTTTGGGCTTGGCCCCGAGAGCATACGAGTCTGGGATGGTATTTTCCTCACTTGGGCGGAATGGCACGGCGCCGGCTGCTTCGTCGAATTCGGTATTGCTTCTGCGTCCCGCGGCCTGGTTCACCGACGACGTTGCAAATGTAGGGGCGCTGTGCTGCTCCGTCCTCTCTTCCACTAAAAACGACGAACTCGCGGTTTCAAAAGCAGCCCTTGTTGCGAAGGAGAGGACTGCGCTAGCCGCGTCCTTTTTCTGGGAGGTGCCACCTCTGAGAGGCCCCTGATTCTTTTGAGGTGGCGACAAAGTCTTCATCACGGTTCCCGCCTTCCTCAAAGTTTCCTCAGAGATTCGCTCTTTTAGCGAAAGCTTAGCGCGACTGACCATGTACGAGTACTCGTCGGCCTCTTCTAAGTCCTTTACGAAGCTGTCAAAGTCGAAAAGGTTCTGAATCACCCCGTCCAGCTTTCGAAGTTGATCCTGTTTTTCTTCTACCTCACGGCACAAATCCATAAGCATACTGATATTCGGTGTTGACGATTGCAAGGCACGAAGAGTTGTACTGGCTAATTCAGTTATGTCCACCCGGAGGATGGCCCGCGAAATTCGAAGTCTTTCTACGACCTGCCAGTCATCAGAACCAGGGAGCGCAGCAAAGCAAGGGTCGGGATTGTCCGATGGGTTGGGCGCATCTCCGGGTTCTAGGTGGGGGGTGTGCGTCCAGCACGCAGCCATGGCAGGCACCGTTCAAGGGTGAGGCCTCCGAATTGAGAAGATCCGACGTACCTGAGGCCACGCACTGCCTTGAAGGCGTTGCGCTGTGAAGTCCGCTGCTCCGTCGTTCCCGGGTTTCGGCACCCGAAATGTTATGGAACGGGACGCAGACGCGAGGCCATGGCTGAGCCGGACCGAGGTTTATTATTCTTACTTCTCTAGCCCCTGATGGCCATGATAGTAGGCGGTTGCCCTCCTCGTCTTCCATGATTCCGCAACAGTTACTCCTTGAGTCCTGGCACATACAAGGGAACCGGCAAGGCCTGAATAGATCCCTCGGAGCCCTTCCCACCATCTACGCCCACGGCCTCCGACGCGCAAGGGCAAGATTCCAGTAAGAAAAAAGAAAAAGGAGACACCTATATAACCGCTGCTCTTGTTGTACACAGTCACCCCTGATGAAGGAGCCGAGTTGGCTCCGAAACGTTGGGAACGCTTTGAATAAACGCCCTTGGTTGGTGTATTTGCCTCTTCAAGTTTAACCCAACCAGACAGAGTTCTGTCGAAGATGTTCACATTCAAGATAATAACTCTGTATTGAGAGGAAGCAAGAACACAGTTTAAGACCATCTAAATAATTCTTTTCAGCTAACTATTAGACAAAATCGAAGAAAACCTCACCCAATTCGGCGTATGTAATAATTGAAAAATATATCCGGGACAGCCCGCTGTATCTGGCGGCGTGAGCCAAAGGCAGGACTTCTGCTTTTTTTTGCTTTGTAACAACCAAATTTGTTTTGCAAGATAAGCTCGCTAACACAGTGTCTTGTACAAAATAAAATTTGTCAACAGCGGCACTTTTGGTAGCAGTTTTTTAAACAAAGAACTGAAACTAAATCGTGGCAAACTGTTCGCATGGCGACGCAGTGAAACATCCCCCTCGCGAGGGGCACGATCAAATGCAGAGCATTTCCGTGGGGCGCACGACGTTAAGTAGTTTGCGTTACGTTATTTTTTTGCACTTGTGGCAACTACTGACGAGAGAGCGCTCGTCAGCAGTAAAATTGGCAGCCTCGGCGCACGTTGAGTCCGAGAAAGGGGAGAGAGTGTCCTTGAAACGTGCCTGGGCGCGCTATCGAATGTTGATCGCGCCGATAGCGAAACGTCTGAGCCGGGCATGTCGAGGCGAGCGATGCGGACAACTACGGAAGCCAAGAACGGGTGACATCGTGAGTTAAAGAATTGCTCTGCACTTAAAACTCAATTTGCGTAGTCACAAAGTCGTTGCCGGCCATGCCACGCCGAACTTCCGGCCGAACTACACACTATGGCGGAACCCATGGAGGCGTAGAGCGCTTTCGCCGAATGACGTTGACGCTAGCGCCAGATTCCACTCTAGGTGAGCTAGTGAGAAACTCTATGGGCAAAATGGAAGAAAGACTTTGTCATGATACCTGACACGCCGTGGTCGAGGGTGCTCTCACAGAGGGCCGTGATGTGATGCCGATTCAGCCGGATCTCCCTACAGGTGTCCACACGCAGAAGTACACGTAGTTTTCTTGCTGTCCTCTCGGTTGGAGCCACCTGCCCCGGCATTCCTGTTAGCATTGGTGTAGTCACACTATTCGACAGTGTCTATGTTACTATGTGTGTATCATGACTTGCTTCGGCGATTGTATCAACTACAAAACGAACACATTGAAGGGGTGGGACACTGGGGACGTGCATCGGATTTGTCGCGCTCTCCGCCGTTTCCGCTCGCGGTGGCCGCCTCTGAAGACACTGTTCTGGTACGGTCGACTGTCCAAAGCCCAAAAAAGCAGTGTTTCCGGCTAAGTTGGTCGCTACGACAACCTCGACGCACGTTTCTGCACAACTGTCTGCTGGGCGGGTTGTGTCGCTTTTGTGCACATGACTGAAAACGCGACATGACTCTTATGCCTCCTTTTACGTCCGTCGACGACGCTGGTTTCCAGCGACTGAGAGATCTCCGCACTGTGGCCTAGGTGCTGTTTGCACAAACCTTTCCACGGACAGTTGCATGCGAAAATGATGCATGCATAGGAGCATCACTGAAGGCAAGTAATTACTGCTTCGATTTTTTTCACCAAAATTTCCGTGGGCTTGGAACTAAATCAGCTGAGTTTTCTTGTAATGTTGTTTCAACATGTTGTTGTCCTGTTATCAGTCTGGCAGAGATTTGGTTGTCCCTGTCATTAATTCGACTTCCCTTTTCCATTTAAATTGTCAAGATTTTCTGCTAGACTATGATCCTTCCCACGGCAAACAAAGTGGTGGTAGTGGTGTGCATGTTGCCATTCATAATACGATAAACTGTACACGCCATGTCGACCTTGAAGAAGATCCTGAGTCCATCGGGTTAGAGGTCCTGTGTTTTCGGGGTGAACGCCTCTTGCTATGTACCTATTACATATCAGCCGAGCCGCATCCATCTAACTTCAAAAATACCCTAAATTCCATTGAAACTATTGGAACGTCTCACAGTAATTACAAAATTCTTATGCCTGGGGACATCCCCGTTCCAGGGGTTTCATGGAACACTTAGATAATCAGTGTTACATTTTACTAGATCTTGTTTTCTTTTCCTCGCTAGGAATTAATAAGGAACTGTTTTATACTTGTGTCTGACTAATTGAGAAGCTACCGATGTTTTGCACAGCTTTATTGAACAGGTGAAGCTTGACAAGTTTCAAACACCTCTACAGATTTCATTGTGTAACGTATCTCCTCTCCACCACAGCCCTCCTGTTAGCCTATCAGAAAGCAGTGGTTAAACGTGTATTCGTTGTTCTAGACGTCGCTAAAAGCATTTCACGTTCTGAAGAAATTGGCTAGTTTTGTAGAAAGATTAACGCACAAAAAGCAATATACTGCACGGTACGGCCACGAAATCAGGGCAGAACGAACAGGGCGCACCCATGGCTGGTGTGAATTGAGGTCATTAATGGATTCTTGCGTGAAGTCGAGCTGTGTTCCCGCGGTCTCCGATGGACATTTAAATCTGAAGTTTAGTAATAAAGGGACACTGAAGTAAACTTGCCAAGCTGCTGTTTTTTCTTGCACTGCATTAAACAGCTCAAATACACACACCTTTCATTAATTATCCGGTCAATAAGCCACCACTTATATTATAAAGCCCAAAATAGGAAAAGCTACCATGCGCGATCTGCGGTGGCCGCACAAACTAAAGCAGTGACGTCCATACAAGGTGCTACCTGGTTGGACGATGTCCAAGATTGAAATTCATAGCAGTTATGGATTCCGTTCTGCGAAATGACATGCTTGGCATCCGATGACTGCTCGCTGGGCATTTTCAATATCTCAGTAATCTGCATACCGCGCTTCTGCCATTTTCGACTGTAAAATACGTCATATGTAAGCCTACCAGCATGGCTTGGAATCGTAACAATGACTAGCCGAGATATACACATACGCTGAAATGCGATGCGGTTTCCCCCCGCCTTTGAAGATTGCCTGGCTCGTGCCTGTATCGTAAGAGGCGCGTTCGCACAAGGCCAGCGGTCGGCTGATTCGGCACTGCCCGAAAGCAGTCAATGCTTATGGCAACACCAGGCTAACGAGAACTCACCAGAGCGTCAGTGTTAGTCTGCACTCGTTCTCGGAACTCTCTCGTGGAGTAATACACGTTACAGCGCGAAAATAGTTAATTAAGTATAGAAAACATTACCATAACACAAATAAATTAACTAAAAAGCACGCGCTATCAGGAAATCGAAACTGCAAATTGCGAAAAAAATGCACCGAGTGCTCCAGACCACTCGGCCATAACCCGGCGCTGCATAGGCGGAAATACACAGTATGTAACGTTTTTATTTAGTTTGAACCTTCCAAGTAGCTGAGGCGAGTGTTTGTAAAATAGCGCTCGTGCAGTAAGTGAACCCAAAATTTCCACAATTATCTCATCTTAAGAGATTGACTTCATTAGGGGGGAAAGCGTTCGCAAATGTGTGGTCGTGCCGCAAACCGCTGTGCTAGGTGTCTCAGAGCAAAAAGTGCTTCCCGCACCTTGGGTTTATGTTTTACGACAAAAGTAGTCTACAAACTAGCCAACTAAATGTACTTTCTTTCAGGCACAAACATGTAATGGCCTAGTTTCAAGTGAGTGAAGAAATTGCGATGACCCGCCGGGGACGGCCGACTAAACGCCTTGCCCACTGATTCTGCCGGAGGGTCGGCTATCCCCGCAGTAGCGTAGTCGAGCCGAGCCATCTTCTTTTCACGTCATACAAACCTTCATAGGAAATCGGCAAGGAGGACGCAGAGAGGAGGACGGCATTTCGGAATTGATTTTTCTACTGAAGAAAGTTTCTTAAACACAGCGAGTGCGGGTGGTCAAAACATGGCCTAGAGACACTACAATTTGCTGTAGTAATGCAGCATTGCTTACAAATAATTTCAGCACCCCTTTAACAATCCGTTAGTTGACTCGGAAGTGCGCAAATTCGGCGTACTCCATTGTCGTAATCGAAACGTATGAGACACACTGGTAAAAGGCGCGAAGCATATAAAAGTTTATATTTCACTTAAAAACAAATCTCGGTAACTTTTTTTCGATAATGCGAAGCAAAGCCAGGGCCTCCAGGATGCGAAGCGGGCCCGCATCCCCATCTCCATGACAGATGAGTGGCTACAGCTGACGAACGGTGGACGCAGTGAATAAACAATGGCCTTTGACTAAGAAAGGGAGATTAGAGATTATGGTACTTTGACCTCCTTGAGTAATTTCGGCATGAAAATAACAGCAGCGCAATGAGGTGATTAGGAAATTGACTTCCCCCTGAATGTCCATTGCACTAGCCATGAGAATTTTTGTGAAGTTAGGCCTAACTGAGAGCCTAACAAAGGCGATTGGCCATGCAACGCTCTCATAGAGAGAGAAAAAACTAATAGACGCAATGAAGAAGGTATTACTGTGAACATGAATGAAAACGTGATTTCAGCACGCCCCACACCGACATTCACTCTCACACGGCTTCCCCAGGCAACGTCGCAGCAGTCGCAAGAGGTCAAGAGGCACTAGAGCGCTTCATAGACTACCGAGACAAGGGTTTGGCAGTCGTGCTCGACTGATTTTTACCATCACTACGCCAAAGAGAACGCATAGGTGTTGACAAAATTGTTCTCTCGGTACAGTGACGCCATGCGGCAACACCGTGTAGGGAAGGCGATTGAAAACAGAGCTTTTGGCGAGATACCGAGTAGTATATGGACAGCTCGCGCCGCGTATCCTCTCCTTTTGAAAGCGGAACCAAAACATTCATGGCTTTTTACTCGCAGATGCGCTCGCTTCATGTTGTCTTCAGCATTTTGTTTATTGCAAACTTTATTCTTTCTCTCCCGATGTTTGTTTTACGCGGTAGCATCAGGGAAGGACGCAGATCAGGGAAAAGCTGCAAGAAAGCTCGCATTACGACTCTTTCTAAGCACTGCTTGGGATGTAGTGAACACTAAAGCATCACTGCAACACACTCGAACGTGTCTCCATTATCATTATCATCCTTTTCGTTTCCTTTTCTTCTGGCATACGTAGATACTCTTCGATGCAGCTCCCCCTTCTACACACTAAAGCATAGGCCGCCCTTTATAATGAAGCTCATTCTAACCTCGTTCTGATTTCCAATCGTTCGCACTCCCCGCGCGGAATCTGTAGCGACAGCGCCGTACAATAGCGAGTTTCAATTCGTAGCCGCATGGCTTCACTACTGTTGCCCACCAAGCAACGCGGACATTTCGTAGAACCGAAATTTGCTACTCACTCAATTGCTATTTCGACAATTACCGCTCACAAATTCCTTTGGCAAGCTAAGTAGATGTTCCTAACATGCTCATCTAAGTCCGATGACACAGCGCATTAACTAAGTTCAATTTCTTACAAATATAGCCAAGAATACATCTTGCATGTCACCACAATTTGCGTGATTTTCTTTTAAACTCAATAAGTTCACGTACTTTGTTAATGGTAGCTTCTCCGAAAATTTGGCATCACTCAGAGCGCTATATTACTTGTACATCATTAAGCGGTCGGTCCTCTTATGGGCCAAGAGGACTGTGATTTGGGCGAGTTGGTGAATGTTCATGATTGACAATCCAGCGCGCGAAAACACGGCACAAAAAAGAACGAGAGTTAGACAGGACAGCGCTGTCAGGACAGAGAGTTAGACAGGACAGAGAGTTAGACAGGACAGGACCTCTTATGGGCAACGTCTTGCTAACGGCGCCGAAATTTCGGCGTACAGAGAACTGCAGTGCTATTGCACTGACATGTTGAGCGTTTGGCGCTATTCGCCTTTACGACCCCCCGCCCGCCTCTCCTGTCCTCCGACCGAGGGATGGTAGGATTGCGACGTTGCTTTTGTTTCTAAGCGCGACGCCAGTTTCTGTTAACATTAAGCGCGAAACAGCATTACCATGGCTCCAGTTCCGCTCAGGAAACATTCAACGTTCCCTTGCAGCGACCCCCTGAATTATTCGTTTCAGTTCCCCCGTTTCTCTCGGAGAAAATTTCGAAATGCCAAAGCCTCGCAGGAGTGACCCTTAACAAGGATAATTGCGCGCAATACACCGCGGACTCGTGCGAAACAAGTCTTCACCAATTTGATTACGACGAGAGCAGCAACTACCGAGAAATCATTAACTACGTCCCCCCGGGAATGCTGAAGGTCGCTAGAACAGCCCAATGTTTGGAGTGCTAACTTATCTGGAATAAATAAATGAATAAAATCTTCAATGAGCACAACAGGCGCTGTTGCTAGGGCATCCAAACTGTGAAGACAGAGAGAGAGAACAAACTTCATTTAGCGACCCAAGTGTGAGCCGCGGCGTTGCATGAGTATTCGGTGAAAGGAGATGTTCCACGGTCCCCCGACGGGGGCGGGTATCCCCTGGATGCGGCTGGCTGCGCCGGCCCTTTTCACCACGTCAAGATGGAACTTAGGGCCCTTGCTGGTCAACCACGGCGTCCACTTTTGCGTAGAGGCACTGGGGATGGGTTGCATGTCTGGTGTTCTTGTCACTCCCACACCTAATGGTATAAGGTGAACAGTGATCATCATCATCAGCAGCATCATGATCAGAGACCTTACGTCCACTGCAGGACAAAGGCCTGTCCCATTGACCTCCAACCGCTCCTGCCCTGCGCTGCTTGATTCTGCAGTTTAACCCCGAATTTCTCTATTTCATCCCTCCAGCGGGTTAACGGGCTTCCCTTCCTTCTATTCCCGTCTCTTCGTATCCACTGTGTTACCTTAATTCTCCACCGGTGGTCGCTTCGTCTCACTACATGGCCAGCTCGAGCCCATTTGTTTTTGTTTATTTGAACTACGATCTCTTCTACTCTAGTTTGTTCGCAGATTTAGGTAGCTGGTTTTCTGTCTCTGATGTGTTATTTCTAACACTATTCAGTCCATAGCCCGCTGAGCCGACCTATGTTTGTTTCCCAGTTGTTTCGTAAAGTGCCAAGTTTGAGCTCCGAATGTCATCACTGGCATAATGCACTCGTTGTAGATTTTACTTTTGAGTGACACGTGTAGCTCATTTTTGATTACTTGGGAATGCTTGGTGAGGGCTGCCCTGCCCATACCTATATTGCACCGAATTTCTGCCTAGTGATTGGGGTCAGCACTAACCGTCTGTCCGAGGTAGTTATATTTTTTAGTTCTTCTGCGTTTCCTTTCATGCGTCGAAGAGGATGTTTTTGGTATGCTTATTCTTTATTGCTTTAGATGTATTCAAAGTTATTTTTAGCCCCATGAACGTGCTTTCTGATTGTAGTTTCTCAAGCATTGTTTGCGTGTTTTCTGCAGTCTCACTCAGCAAGACTATGTCGTACGCAAGCTTCAAATGGCTCAATTATTCTCCAGTAATCCGTAATCCTACATTTTCCCAATCAAGCCTTCGAAATACCTCCTCTAGATATGCTGTCAAAGCCTTTGGCTAGGTGGCATCTCACTATCTTAATCCCTTTTGAATAGTAAATTTATCGCTTTCCCTATTAAGGGTTATCCTGCCAGTGCATTCTTTATATATGTCTTGCAGAATTTATGTAGGTTTCCTCCATTTCCAGGTCTTTTCGTGCATCTTGCACGGCTGTGATGACTACGGAAGCAAACGCTTCCTCATGAAGTATAAATGCCACGTAAACTGGTTTAGTGTATTCTGCGTATTTTTCAATTACTTTTTTGACGACTTGGATGTGATACTTGGTTGAGTACCTTTCCCTAAACCCACCCTGCTCGCTGGGGTTTTGGGGATCCAAGCAGAAATCCCGCGGCTAACTATAATTTTGGTAAAAAGCTTTTAAACTGACGGTAGGCTGAGGGGTCTGCAATTCTTGAGGCCTTCGGAGTCTTTCTTATTATGAATCGGATTAATTAATACTGGCTTTTTTAAGGCTATGGACACTTTTTGAGTCTTTAAGCATTCCGAGAATAGTACAGCGAGCAAGCTTTTCCTGTACAATAAAATTTTTCCCCTTCGAAAGATCTTCGGTTATGCCATCGTGAAGAGCAGCTTTTCTTATTTTGATGCCTTTGAGAACCTTTCCAACTTCCTCTTTTTGTATATCGCAAGTTGAGCTTGTACTTGCAGTAGTTCCCCTACGTCTGATGTCGCTGGCATACAGCCTGGTGTAGAACCGTTCCGCTACCTTTATTATCACGTCTAAGTTGTGCGTAATCTTATCCTGCTCGTCTCTCAGCGCGAACATCCTGTATTTGCCGATGCACAGTTTTATAGTTGGCAACGTTATTTTTTTGCTTTCAAGATTCCCCTTATTTGCAGCGTTTTGCTCCACCCGTGTCATGTTATATGCACAAATGTCGCTTGTTTTACATGTGTTAGCCAGTTTCGAATGGTCGGGTAATTCAATCCGGCCCGCTGTACCTAACACTTTCATGTGTTTATTTTCTTCTTTTTGTAGTTTTTGTGACACCAGTGTAACCCCCTTTACGCTATGTAATACCCTCCTAGAGGTCCTTTAGGTTTTTTTTAAATAATATAAATAAATAAATGTTCTTACGTTCAGCAATTAGCCCTTTCGTTTTCTTTGTTAGTTTTCCAATTTGTTGCCTGCATGCTGCTTCTGCAACAGCTGCTGCTGATTCACCGAGTGCCGATGTTAGGTTGTCATTTAGCCGTTCTACACTGACCCCGTTCTGCTCGTTCAGAAGCGCGAATGTCTTTTGAAGAGTTATTGTAAACTCCTTCGATCTGGCTGTGGCTGGCTGCATGCGGAGTTTCTTAGTTCTCGCGATTTTCTTTTTTTCTCTCTTTTGGGATTCAGCCTTACCTTGCATCCAACCATCCTATGATCGGTGCTCTAATCTTACATAGCACCTCTACGTCTTGCACGATACTTGGGTGCTCACTTAAAATGAGGTCAATTTCCTTTCTTGTACCATCGCGACTTTTTTATGTCCCTTTCCTATGCTTTCGTTTGTAGACGGATTTTTAATCAACCTCAGGTTATTTCTCTGCCTAACCTACCAGTCTATCTCCTAGACTGTTGCGATTGTCTATTCCGAAGTTTCCCACTCGCCTCTCTCCCTTAGATTCTTACCGTCCTTTGCGTTCAAGTCTCCCATAGCATTCGTGAGGTACGTTGTTTGTTTCTTCGTTGCTGATTCGACGTCCACGTAGAAGCTATCTACGGCGTCATGATCATCCCTGGTTGTTGGCACAAAGGCCTCTACTATCTTTTACATGTATCGCTTGTTTTTCTTGATCCCAACACCCGCGACTCCCTCGCTAATGCTTAGCTATCTCTCTGTGTATAAATGTCCCACCCCGTGTTCTCTCTCCTCTTGGTGTGCAGTGCAGCACCAAATATACCGGGTAGTGAGCTGCACAAAGCCTTCTCCTGTCCTTCTAAGTTCGCTTAACCCTATAATTTACGACTTACTGTCCGAAAGCTCCCCAGTAGTGCAGAGAAGATTCCCTTACTAGACAAGATACATGCTTTAAACGTTGCCAGAGACAAGTTCTAATGGCGGCCTGTTCGAACCCCAAGATTCTTAGCACCTTCTCCGGTATTGCTGTTCTGTTCGCCGCCATGGACAGGTGTTTTACAGCTGCTGGGGCCTGAGGGGCGAGAGTTGAGTTGATTAGACATGGGAGGTGGCGGCCAACCACTACACCGGGGTTACCAGATCCTTCTCTGTCGAGGGAGGAATTTTTATGTCTCCAAGAGCTTTCCTTGCATGGCTGAACCTTTGTAGTGTAGCCCCTTTAGTTACCCGTATTAAAGGCTACTTCCGGAGCAGGCAGCACACCATACCTGCATGCCCTGGTTGGGTTCATAGAGCCAGAAAAAAAAAGGGAGGAAGTGGGAGAAGCTTCCCGTGAACGATGTTGCCGCGCACGCCTGCCATGCTATTGGGCCAGCGTTTGTCAACTTTGCTCTTTATACGAGCCACTCTAAAGGAATAAGCTGAAACACTGGCTTACGGGTGAGATCCAGTGACGTCTGGTCGTTGGAAAGGTAAGCCACTCCCATGCTCAAGTGCATAGCTACAAAACAGACATTAGTTTGAAGCTTACCTGGCCAACATGGCCACTGATGTTGAATTAGAGTCCTTCCTCACAATTTAAATACGTACTATTAAATGCCGAAAACTGTTTATCGTTCGTAGCGCCAACAACAGTGACCTTTTCACAGGGATGCGGAATAGTTAAGCAATCCTGTGCTTAATGAAGTACGGAAGCATGGGAACAACGAGATCTGTGCAGAGACTATTTCCGTATTTTCTACATAAAAACCAATTACATATCTAGGTAGCCCCTGTTCTTGCAGTCACTAGTCCTTCTAGAAGAATCCTGAGCCGTAATTACCGGCAGAGAATAACAGAATGCTATTTCAATATGAATTGGGTTTTACGTAGCAAGCATTATAGAAGGTAACCTTTAATCTGGGAATAGCTTCACAGGCCCTCATTAGCCTCGGGCAGTTCCGGCAAGCAGGGAAGTGGACATGTGCGCAGTTGGACAGTACCACCGGAAATAACACAATAAAAGAGAAAGCATTTTCTTCGTACATTCTCTGTTTTCCAAATACACGCGACAAAAAAATGATCAGTTCATTTTCTATCAAATAGGTAAACACGCTGTGGAAGAAACGAGCCCAAAGCCGTCATACGGAAAGGAAATCTCTATTTACATCATAGTGAATTCCTTATACTCCAAACATGGCGTCCGAACGTGGCTCGTCTTCTTTCTCTTCCTTTCTGTCACCCGGTTGGTCCGTCCTCCTCTTCCTCTGGGCAGTTTTGATTCATCCTAGGAACAAAATGTAGCATCCTCCCCACCCCACAGATAAATGAAGTTAACCAGTTACCCGTGAATATCCGAACCCCAAGGTCTTATGAGTGCCTATCTGTCAGATAATAGACCGCACAGGCTCCGAGCCCGATATAGATTGAAGCCGTTCCTGTCAAATCCGCTGAAGCAGTCATGTGGCTAGAGTGCCGCAAGAGCCCGTCTTTTGGGCACACGACGGGAGTTTCGGTGCATACGCCATATCCAGTTTGCAATTCGCATCCCGTCTTCTATGGTTTGGAACTGTAATGCGAATTTTTGCCTATATATTCACAGGGGCCTCAGGCAAGTTGTTTAGCGCCTTCCCCGTCTTTGTGAAGGTTTGTGTAACTGGAGTCTACATGTGTGATTCAATCTTGCCACCCTTCCAACAACGCCCGTTGTAGCCTGTTTTATTAAACTTGCGACGTGCATTATGGGCAATGGCAGTCTGTGAACCTTTGAAGAATCTGGGGTCGTCCACTACAAGTGTCGCATCTCTACCTTATACTTCCGCAGGACCATCAGTTGTATTTACATGCTTGGGAACTTTGGCTTCACAAGCAAACTATGTTACTTGCCGACATTTCTGGGGACTCTTCAGGTGAACTTGAGAGCAAGGAATCTTCAGTTTGGATGTCCAGTGTAGCAGGGGAACGTGACATAGACCCGCCTTTCGCTTGTGATAAAAAATGTGATGGGAGCGAATGTGCGGGCGCGTGTATTCCTTCAGCAGCGTATTGAACATCAGGTGGTTCGTAGCACATCTTAGTCAGTAAAAAATTACATCATCGCTTCGTAGGGGAACCCTGAGAAGTATGCAAAGCAGCCATGGGGTCGATTCAAGTGCCCATTAGTTTTCAGTTCGTCGGTTCCGTTAGGTTGATGTACGTAGCTACTGTTATATTTACAGTTTGGTTTCCATGGTAACTACGACACTTTTCACTTACTGGAACTACTAAATGGGAAATTGCTTTGAGCCCATAGCTGTTTCGCATACTACTCAGGGTTCCCCTACGGGAAGATGGTGCAATGTGATTAGATGCGACGGGGCTATGTCGCGCCCTTGTCGTTGTTGCGCCGTGCACACCCCCACTGCGCATGGTCGGCTTGCTGAACGCCCGGGGGTGTCTTACCCTTTAATGGCTCCTGGAGTGACAGTGTTACCGGTGTCTTCCTGGGCCGGCCCGAGATGAGCCGAGTATGCACAGTGGGGGTGTGGACGGCGCCACGACAAGGGAGGGACATAGCCCCGATCATGAGATGCTGGAGCGACAGTGTTGCCGGTGTCTTCCTGGGCCGGCACGAGACGAGCACGCTTCCCCTTAAAGGGCTCCTGGAGTGGCAGTATTGCTGGTGTCTTCCTGGGCTGGCGGATGGATGGATGACGGACGACGGAGCCGAGAGCAAGAGATGCTTTGCATCTAAAAACTCTGAAGTTGCCGATACCTTCAACCTCTTCAAGATCTTGCACTGTACATTGGTGCCAGCCTCGCCTTTTAACCGATGGTACAACTGGCTCAATATGTCCGTTATCATGTCTTTGTGTTCAATGTTGGTATTCACCTCTTGCTTGAAGTAGTATACGTTTATAAACAGTTCAATTTTTTCATTGAACCAGCTTAACGAAACAACAGTTTTTCGTAATTGGCGCATGAAACTCCTCAACCAAACCCACCGAACACTGGAATTTACATCCAAGCCTAATTTCTCTTTTACGTTGCTGTGCAGTTCTCGAGCCATTATCCTTTCTTGGTCCCCTTTTGCCTTTAGTTCTTCAAGCACCATACTAGGCGTTGTGAGATTTCACTCATGCTGTCGAGGAACATTCAAACCCCGTTATAGCGAATTGCAATATGCGCCACGATTAGTTCGATATAACCAATAGCTCGAAATAGCCGAACCCACCAATAACGAGTTTTTTGTTACGAGTTCACTGTACGTGGGACCCCCTACCTCCACCTCCTCCTCCGGCTATCCCGCATGAGAAACGAACATAATAAAGTATCCCATTACCATACACAAAACTACCTTTATTGCAAGCATTAAAGCTACTTTCCGCTGTAGCTACCTACTTTTTAAAAAGCGTGATTCTTGTTTTCACTTTTGTTTTGGCGGCGTCAACTAGCACAGCATTTTCTACATGAGACATCATTTTCATCAATTGCAGTCCGTGTCCTTTAATATCGAAGCAATATTGGTGGAGCACATTGACTGCCGAAAGCGCTTCATTAAGAATCGGACGGCTTCCCCTCGCGACATCCCCCGCCTCTTCGGTGCTTCCAGCAGCGCCAACAGCCTAACAATCGGCTAACAGCCTAACAATCGGCTACGGTGTCGGGGTCCGAGGGGCTCACTGTAAGGGCAACGTCATCGTCGACACTCAGGCAATCCGCGAAGAGTACTCCTTTCAGCACAACATCGGGAACGTTGGAGGGGTCTTCCCACAGTTCGCCGATGCTTCCATGTTGGGCCGGACTCGCTCACTGGCAGCGTTTAATCATGAGTCCGTCGCGTCATTAACAGTTACGGAAAGTGCCGCAACTCACGTCGCTCCATGGGAGGCTCGAAATCTCCATGGCAGCCAATCAACATCTCGATCGCCGCTCTGAGACCATGCATTTCGGCGGAAGTTTCAGGCACTCCGAGTTCGCTACATCAGATGTGTACTCCGTTTTGAGGAATATGTTTCCACTGTATTTTCGTAATTGATCTTTCTTTTTATTTATTTATTCAGGTACCCCTAAGAGCCTCCGCAAGAGATTATTACATAGTGCGGGGGGGGGGGGGGGGGATTCCCAAACATCAAACAAACAAAACATGAATGGCTGCTAACAAAATTCACAAATTATAAATATAGAAAAACGCAAGCAATAAGAACTTCTCAAACACATAACTACAAAACACATAACTACAACATCACATTACTACATAAAAGAAGAAGGAAATCATATGAAAGCAAGAAACAAAGATGATTAGGTCGCATCATTCCTTAAAGAAGTCTTGAGATTTTGTTATGTTAGCTTCAGTGGCGATGTGGTGGGGTAAGTAATTCCATTCTACTATTGCGCGTGGAATGTATGACGTTGCGAACTCAAATGAATGGCACGTGATATGCTTAACTTTGCAAGAATGATCATGCCGTAAAAATGTAACAGCGGGTGAGTGAAAGAAGTCGTCGTGAAGGCGGTCGTGGTGATACAATTTATGAAGAAGTGTTAAGCGAGCATGTTAGCTGTGAAGCGATAATGAAACCAACTCGGCCTGGTTTTGTAGGGCAGTGACGCTTACGTATGGTCAATAATCAAGAAAAACAAAACGAACAGCACGGTTTTGCAGGGATTCAATGTCGCGTATAATGTATTCTTGACTTAGATCCTAATGACAGATGCATATTCTATTTTAGGGCGGATAAGAGTGAGGTATGCTTGTTTTCTAACGTGTGATGGTGCCTGCTTTAGGTTATGTTTTGTTACGCCTAGTGCACGATTGGCTTGTGCGAGCGTCTGATTAATATGGTTATGTCATGTTAAGTTTGATTGAAAATGCACTCCAAGGTACTTGTAAATATGAAGTAGTTCCACTGTAGGGTTGTTTAGCAAATACGTAGTTGAAATTCTAGAAGAAGAACGGGTGAATGACATGAACTTTCTTTTATAAAGGTTAAGAGTCATTAGCCAATCAGAACCCCATACGTTTATTGTGTCAAGGGCAGTCTGAAGAGCCCGGCGGTCAGCGTCATTTGAGATGTTACGATATCTTACGCAATCATCGGCAAAGGGCCTTGCTCTACATGTTAGACAATTAGGTAAGTCATTGATATAAACTAGAACGAGGAAAGGGCCAGGGGCACTGCCCTGGTGCACCCCAGACGTCATCTGCACAAAAGTCGAATTTGAGCTGTTAATGAATGTAATCCAGAAGGGTATCATGTTGGGCTTGTTCGTGGTCAGATAAATAGGAAGGAACAGCGCACATTTTGACCACGGACAGGGCTTGTGGTGTGTAATTCTGTCTGTCCCTCGTCAAAGTGTGCCCTGTTCCTTCCTATTTAATCGATGTAAACTGAGTTCGGGAGGATAGAAAATCTGTTATCCATCTTAAGATGTCTTAGTTTCAGTAGAAGTCGGTGGTGAGGAACACGATGGAAAGCATTATAAAAGTAAAAAAATGGCGTCATCCTGATTACTGGCGTCACGAGGTGAGTGTAAGTCATTAGTAAAACCGGCGAGCTGTATGTCACATGAGTAACCCTTGCGAAAACCTAGCTAATATTTCCAAATAACTTTGTGTTCTTCAAGGTATCGGATGATGTGGAAATGTATGACATGCTTCAATTGTTTACAGATCGTATTAGTTAAGGAAACGGGCCGGTAATTTACGGTGTTGTGCGATCGCCTGAATTAAAAAAATCATTGAGCAGGACTGCCCCAACCATGTGCACTTATACGCTCATGTTGGAAATTTCCTTATCTGATCTTTATGAACCGAAGCTATGCCAAATGAAAGTGTTGCCTTAAAGCAGAAAACGCTTTGGAGCCAATCTCGCTTTCCTTGATAGTTGTACTTCCGGAAGTTTGCTGCCATTATGAAGTACTACTAAAATACAGCAGCAAGGCCTCTGGCGTGGTAACTGCGAATTCCTCCAGGCTACCTTGAGCAGCAAGGCAAGAGACAACCATAATTTAAACCGCGTTCAATGCCCTGAGACAGTCAAATATAAAACCTCTGAAGGAGACCACATTTTACAGAATTTAAAATGTATAAGTTGCACTTTTTGCTGTTAGATCTCCTGTACATCATTTGTGTGCGTACCCAGTGGTATGTCTATGCGTTAAAGTATTATGCTCAAAGACAGCAAATACCAATAACACTTCCGGGTAATCGGCGCCTTCACGTGGCAAATAACAGAAACATACTATGGGGAGAGCTAAGATTTCTTTTATGAAGTAAGAATGCGTGAGCGTCATATTGCGCGTAGATATGTACAGGGTTGTGTCCCTGAGGTTACCGTAGCTGAAGTTTCTGGTGTGGGTTTTACTGCTGTTACGTGTCTGATCTCCCTAAACGTGAGAAACAACTAAAAGGCATATTTACACTTTTTCGCTAAGTATCATTTGCAGCAGTTTTCCTTGAAGCAGGGCTGCAGTACGACTTCGTAGTGCTTTGTGTGACAAAGACACTGCTTCTTCTGTTTCTATTGCTCCGTTTCTATATTTAGGGTGGAAACAACGCCGCTTAGGTCAGCTCGCCTGACGTTAGACGAGTTTGCGCATGTTAGGGAATTGCCATGTAGTGAAGCGTGGACAAGGCAGCGGCGGACGCACGTGCACAGCGCAATCAACTTGTGAACTGTCCACCAGACATAATTTTACCGACTGCTTCTCTGTTCTGGCGACTGTTTGGTTAGATGGATGGGGGGCAGAATGTTTACCACCAAGTGCCGCTGAAAATGCGTTATCGATGCTCGCGCAATGAATCACCAAACGAAGTGCCTCAGCCATCAATTGTCAAGGCGTAAGCAAAACTACAGTAAAAGCTCAGTAATTCGACACCCGTTAATTCGGAAATTCGGATAATTCGGACGGCTCTATTGGTCCCGGCCAAAGCGCATGTTAGTCGATGGGACCAAACCTTCATTAAGTCGTGAGAATTCGGCACCGCACCGCCTAATTCGGACAAATGCTGACAGCTGCCGCTACACAAAAGTGTGGTAAATTAGCAGCGCTGGCGCCACTGGAGTGAAACAAAACGACGGCGACGACGAGGTGTCAGCCGTCTCCACCGACGATGACTGCCCGACCTTCCATGCTGTCCTTCCCACAGATGAGACCCTTCAGGACTACAACGCGATTGATGATTGTGTCACCACGACTGGTCTCCTGACCGATGAAGAAATTATTAATGATGTCACGGGCGCCCAGGAAGACGACGATTCTGACGAAGAGTCATGCGAGGAGGTGCAGCCGCGACCTCATCGCACCTCACGAGAAGTCTCGGTGGCGCTTTTGATATTTGAGGACGTTTGCCTGAGCAGTTCCGACAGTTTGCATGCTGTTGGCCACTTGGAAGAGTTAAGGAAAATTGTAATGTCAGCCGGAATCTGCGCGAAAAAGCAGACGACTATTACAAAATACTTCAGCAAATAAAGGTATGCTTCTCCAACGTAATCTTAATGTTGTTTTTCCTGTTCATTCATTAATTCGGCATTCAGATAATTCGGACATTTTTCCCGGTCCCGTGAGATCCGAATTAACGAGCTTTTACTGTATTTCAAGAACGCTCAAGGCTGTGCGACAGGCAAGTCGTTGTAATACTCACACTATCTGCGCAGTACATGCAGTTGAAAAACCCATCAGTAGGGAGTTTGTATATAACGGTATACTGACCCGAATTATCCTTCGCCCTAAATTTATAGGTACACCTGCGAATAAGTTTTAAATTGAATACGAGCGATATTCTTGAATATGCGGGCATGTGTGTGGGGTGGAGGGTGGTGCGTGCGTGTGGGCGGTGTTGGAACTGGACATCCCACCGCAGTCACCACTTTTGGGAAGCAGCCATCCCGACGCTGTCAGCACTCTTGCGACTGGCCATCCGAGCGCAGTCACCGGTCTAGCAACGTTGCCGTGCTTCATGCGCTATCGACGCGGCACAGACCCGAGCGATGAAGTTCTTCAGCCGACGAAAAGTTGAAGCGACATTTATATACAGTATGTACAAGGGTACCGAAGGCGTTACATGGCTCGCACAATGGCGACAGCACCTCTCCACTCAATGCCTCCGGAAATTGCCGGCGATAAGTGCCGCGCTCGTTTTGCGTCTGGGCCGGTTTTATACACCCGGGAGTCCGTTGCAGCCCCAAGAAGTTTGAACCGTTCCAATAAAGACTCTCGCTGGCCGAAGTTTTAAATACGGGGAATGGAGGCGAAGCGGTTGCGTTAGCCGAGCCGCCACGACGAGGAGAGGGAGGGCGACACAACGACACCCTCTCCAGGCATGTCGTTGCACGTCTGTCGCCGGCTGTTCGACCGATGCATTATTTGGCCGAGCCGCCACGACGGCAAAAGGAGAGGTAACTCTGGGACGATGCAAGTTTGGGCTTGTCGTCCGCGGGTACTTTGGTCGAGGCGCGAATCGGCCCCGCTGTGGGCGCGTCGCCCCGAGCAGCGAATTTGGGCTGGGCTCTCTGGCCCAGCACCGCCCCGGCCGCAGACAATGCGTTAGGAAGACCAGCCGCCTCCACATGGCTTGGATGCCGTGCGCGCCCGTTCACCAGGCTCATCCAGGTTCACCTCCAGAGCTCCAGTAGGCAGGCAACTCCGTGATCTTTTCCACGAATAGGTACCACCTGTCAGGTACGGATCACAGGTACATCGCCGTGCTGCCCTGTTGTCTCGACCAGCTTCGCCGGGATCATCCGGTCTTGTTTCTCAGCACCGGTCGCTCATCGCTCTGCAGCCTGCAAAGAACCGGCCGACAACACGCAACACCCAGCGCAAGCAAGCACCCTCTGTCCTCCTTCAGAACAGCACACTCCAAACTACGACTCTCCTAGCTAAGTGTCTATACCCAAATTGGATTCTCTACACCAAATAACCCATGCGGGACGCAAGACTCTTAAAATAAGAACTCAACCTATGTGTCAAACATAACACACGACATGAAATGATCATAACTACAATTGATTACTTGAACTCACGCGGTGCCGCAATAATCAACTGAGGCAGCAAATGGGGGCAATAATTTTGCTTCCATATACCTGCTTGCCTAAAAGCTGTTCACGAAGAGACGAAACAGACGACACGGGGTGGACGAAGGCAACATTACTTCGAACGCATGGATTAGTGTGTCTGCGTTAGTGTTCAACTTTCCTTTCTATAGCGAACTGCAAGATTGTGCTGCTGGAGTATCATACTCCACCTTAGCAAACGACCGCTTTTAGACGACATGTTATTCAGCGAGTGTATCCGGCAATGATCAGTTTCCAAAACAAATTGTGAACCAGCCACATAGCACGTCAACTTCTGCACTGTCCACACGACGCAGCCGCATTCCTTTTCGAATGTACTGTATGCTTCTTCCCTGCAAGTTAGCTTGCGGCTTAAGTACAAAACTGGTCATATCCGGCCGTTCGCATCCTCTTGGCATAGTAAAGCTCCCACTCCACGATCCGCTCGCGTCGCACTGAATCAAGAAACCCTTTCAAAAGTCGAGGTAGAATAGGCTCCTTTCTCAAGACTCGTTTCAGCGTTGGAAACGCGTCCTCCTTTGTGCCCCACTCCACCTTTAACTGGCGCAGTCTTTCTAAGAGCGTCAGTTAAAGACCTAGTAAGTGCGCAGTAATCTTTCACATAAGTGTGATAATATCCAGTCCAACCAAAATAAGCCCTTATCTAGGACTTGAAGTTGGTCGGCGATAGTTTACGGCTGCGACTACTTTGATTTCCAGTGGTATGCGTCGGAAGCACTACGGCCATCAACTGCCTCAGTTACGTCACTTCGGCGCGTCCTATGTGACACTTCGACTGCTTGACAGATAGGCTTGCTTCTTTGAGCCTGCTCGGCACGACTGTAAGTGCTCACATGCTCCTCCCATGTGTTAGAAATATGGTGACGTCATCGAGGTGGGAAAACGCGTACTCAAGCCACTAAACACTCGATTCATTAGTTTCGAGAGGCAATACGGCGCCTTTTTGAGACCGCAGCCCAACATGACGGGACGGACTGTTCCGAACGGGGAAACGAACGTAGCGTTAGAACTAACTCTTCGCTCCAGGCTCGTCACATCAATTGAAACGCGTTCTATTTCCCCGGTCATATACAAGCTTCGCAGGGATGACGTCCGTAATCTCATGCGCAGTTGACTTCAAGGCCAACATAGCGGAAGGCACACCTGTCTCCCAATCCCGTTTTCGCTCAACGCAGAGAGCTCTCAACTTCCGCTTTCGCACTGAGTGCCTTCGCTCCACTGGATTAGAATGCGGGTGAAGGTTAGAACTGTGAGCTACCTTGACTGCAGGCCAGCTATCGAGGACAGGGGACAACGTAGAATTCACCTCGTATGACTCCGTCAGCTGGGTTCCCCCGCCGATGGGGATGATGTAACGCGCTTCGGCCGTTGGCGGCTCGTCTAAGCTTCTGCCAGAGCTTTCGGTCCACTCGCCGCCCAGGCTTCGTTGCTCGCGCGTCTTTGGTTTGCCGCTCACAGGCTTTGCCACAACATCGCCCGAGTTCGCACCCGGAGGAACACCTTCTGTTTCCTGGGACTCCCGCGGCTTTGCCTGCCTAGCCTCACAGATCACACTCTCTCGCCCAACCTCGTTATCTCGTGCACTGTGCACGTTCTGGTTGCAAGCCACCTAGAAGGCCTCTCCCGATTCTGAGAATTCTGCCGAGATCGTTAAACCCGAGGCCGACACATGAACGCGATCAGTGGACTCGTACGGCCCTCTATCGGAAGTCTGAGCTAGTACGTTATCTCGTGTAGGTACCCCTTTGCTCTCTGATATGGCGGTACTTTCCCTGTTAGCGTCATTCGCTACGAGCTCACTGGATTTCTCTCCCGGCAGCGCTTCGACCTTGAACTCGTTTTCGTGCAACAGCTGATCGGATACCGGTCACCGTCTCGCACGGCGAAGCACGGCGCAGTACTCGCGGACTGTTTGAGCGTTTCGAAATCTTTATTTCGAAGCGGCCCCTCTGCCTGTCCGCTCTTCTAGTTTTCTTGGCTGGTTTATCTGTCCATGAATACGAGTGCGGCCGCTTCGCGTTTGCCCTGGGACGCTCCGTCTTCCGGCCCTGGCCTCTCAACAACGACCGGCAGCCGTTGGCTCCGACTTATCGGACCGCTCACCTGAGCCGTTGGAGAAGTCACTTTGGACGCCGCGGAACACCGCCGGAACCTCATCTCTAGCCTGATAAACTCAAGCCGCTCCTGCCTTTCGGCTTGCTCTCTCCGTTCCTGCCTTTCGTCTTCCTCCCTCCGTTTGGCGGTTTGGTCGAGGCGCGAATCGGCCCCGCGGTCGGCGCGTCGCCCCGTGCAGCAAATTTTGGCTCGGCGCTCGGGCACAACAGCGGGTGGGTCAGATGACATTCCTGAATACGCTCCTGTAAATCGACTACTTCAATCTAGCCACCACACCCAAAAACGCATCCCAACTTGCTCATACACCTGGCACGACATCCTCAAACTTTACCGCCTGTCTACACGGTCATATAAAAAGTCTAGCGTCGTTCAGAGCGTCTTCACTGATGGTCCCTTGCAAAGAACCTTCAGGAGGGTTTTGCAGCTCATGCCAATTCTGAAAGTCAATACTTCGCAAGTGTACTATAGTGAAAGAAACGCCGAGCCGCTGCTGACGAAAAAACGTTACTAACATGAATTCTAACCTGTTTGTCGACATGGAACCGCACTGATATCGTACGTTTTGATCATTACCGTAGAGCAGTCATTTTACGCATGTGTGAAGCAAAAGCCAAAATTACGACTTCTTTGTAAGCAGCAACGGGTGCTGTATCAGTATTGAGAGCATACCTCGGCAAAGTTGGCGCGGCTCACTCAAACTCACTCACAATTTTTTTTTGAATCACCACTCACTCAAACTCAAACTCAATGCTGAGCAGCACATCTGCGCTCACTCAAACTCAAACTCACATTGAGCGCAAAACTCAGAACTCACTCGGACTCAAAACTCAAAATGTACTCAGAACTCAAAATGTACTCAAACTCAAAGTGTACTCAAACTCAAAATGGACTCAAAACTCAAAATGTACTCAAACTCAAAATGGACTCAAAACTCAAAATGGACTCAAAACTCAAAGTAAACTCAAAACTCAAAATGTACTCAAAACTCAAAATGTACTCAGAACTCAAAATGTACTCAAACTCAAAGTGTACTCAAACTCAAAATGGACTGAAAACTCAAAATGTACTCAAACTCAAAATGGACTCAAAACTCAAAATGGACTCAAAACTCAAAGTGTACTCAAACTCAAAGTGAACTCAAAACTCAAAATGTACTCAAAACTCAAAATGTACTCAAGCTCAAAATGTACTCAAAACTCAAAATGTACTCAAAACTCAAAATGTACTAAAACTCAAAATGGACTCAAAACTCAAAATGTACTCAAAACTCAAAATGAACTCAGAACTCAAAATGGGCTGAGAACTCAAAATGAATTCAGAACTCAAATGGCCTCACAGAGATTGAGACAGTGAGAGTGTGAGAGTGAGAGTGTGAGAGTGAGAGTGAGTGTGAGAGTGTGAGTGTGAGAGTGTGAGTGTGAGTGTGAGAGTGTGAGTGAGAGTGTGAGTGTGAGTGAGAGTGAGTGAAAGTGTGAGTGTGAATGTGAGTGAGAGTGAGAGTGAGAGTTTGAGCGTGAGTGAGAGTGAGAGTGAGAGCGAGAGCGAGAGTGAGAGTGGGAGTGAGAGTATGAGTGAGAGTGTGAGTGTGAGTGAGAGTGAGAGTGAGAGTGTGAGTGTCAGTCGAGTGTGAGTGAGAGTGTGAGTGTGAGTGAGAGTGTGACTGTGAGTGAGAGTGTGAGTAGCAGTGAGAGTGAGAGTGAGAGTGTGAGTGTGAGTGAGAGTGAGAGTATGAGTGTGCCTGTGAGTGAGAGTGAGAGTGTGAGTGCGAGTGAGAGTAAGAGTAAGAGTAAGAGTAAGAGTAAGAGTGAGAGTGTGAGTGTGAGTGTGAGAGTGAGAGTGAGAGCGTGAGTGAGAGTGAGAGTGAGAGTGAGAGTGTGAGTGTGAGTGGTGTGAGTGAGCGTGAGAGTGAGATTGAAAGTGAGAGTGTGAGTGTGAGTGTGAGTGTGAGTGAGAGTGAGAGTGAGAGTGTGAGTGAGTGAGTGAGTGGAGTGAGTGAGTGTGTACCTTTTGCTATATACCTTTTGCTATATCCTCATAATTATTACCAGAAAGCATTTTTATATTTGTCCCACGTGATCCCCCTCGACGAGACCTTTAATATGATACCCCACACACCCTAGCAGGGTCATATGGAATTTACACCAGTCAATATAACCATGACTCTCATGACTAACCAGGACGTATTATGTAGGTGTCCGACGTGATTCCGCTAACTGCAACCTTCAATTTGACGCCCCCATATGCTTCAGCGGCCCTCACCTGAATTTACCCAATCTATGACTCATAATGACTATCTCATGATTCGAACTACGAAGCCTTTTTTATTTGTACCACGTGATTCCCCTCGTCAAGACCGTAAATTTGATACCCTACACGCCCTAGCGGGGTCACTTCGAATTTTACCCCAATATAAGACTCGCCATGACAATCTAATGGTTATAACCAGTAAGCATTTTTGTATTTTTCCCATGTGACTCCGCTCATCAAGACCATTAATTTGATACCCATCACATCCTAGCGGAATCAATTTGAAATTAAACCAATCAATGACTAACCATGACTATCTCATGATATAGCCCTACCACATTTTTGTCCCACGTGATTTCCCTTATCGGAACCTTCAATTTGATGCCCCGGACACCCAGTGTCATCATTGTGAATTTTAACCTAATTTATGACCCATCTTGACTATGTCATGATAATTATCAGGAAGCACGTGATCACCCTCATCGATACCTTTAATTTGATACGCCACACGCCCTAGCGTCATGAACTTGAATTTTAACCGAATCTATGACTTACCATGACTACGTCATGATATATCGATAACTCATTTTCGTCCCGAATGATTCCCCACATCGAGACGTTGAATTTGATTCCCCACATGCCCTCGACCCAATCTATGACTCATTATGACTGCCTGATGACTACAATCAGGAAGCATTTTTTTATTTACCCCACTTGATTCCGTTAATCCGGACCTTTCATTTGATACCTTACACGCCTTAGCCTCATCAGTTTCACTTTTCACCCAATCTGATGTGGTCATTATTCTGTCTTAAGGGGCGCTGCCCAGTCAATTCAGCTAATTCATTTCAAACAGCAGAAAAAACAGCCTCCGCCCCCCTTTCCCCCCGGCTCTCACCTCTTCCTTTGTGACCCCTAGTATATCAAGCCGTTAACAGTAGCAGGCGAACAACCAGCACGCTAGCGCCGCCGTGTGCTTTCCCACCACCCTTTCCCACGCTCTTACTGGATCCATCAGGAGGAAAAGTTAAGACAACCTTTTTTATGACCTCACCAGTCAATTATCACTCACGCGCCCAGCTGCGAAAATTGGGTATACAGCAAGTGCTTATGGCCATGAAAATTCAACAAGAAACTGAAAAAAATCAGACACCCCGTCCCTCCCAACCGATCATGCAGATCGTGATTGGTGCCGTACCCGCAGGTAACCTGAATTCCGAGCCCACAGTCACGCATGAAACTTAACAGCCAACCATAGCTCCCTGCTAGGCTACTCATATGTACTCAAACTCAAAATGGACTCAAAACTCCTATGTACTCAGAGCTCAAAATGTACTCAAAACTCAATATGTAATCAAACTGAAAATGTACTCAAACTCAAAATGTACTCAGAACTCAAAATGGACTCAAACTCAAAATGTACTCAGAACACAAAATGGACTCAAACTCAAAGTGTACTCAGAACTCAAAATGGACTCAAACTCAAAGTGCACTCAGAACTCAAAATGGACTCAAACTCAAAATGTACTCAGAACTCAAAATGCACTCAAACTCAAAATGTACTCAGAACTCAAAATGGACTCAAACTCAAGATGTACTCAGAACTCAAAATGGACTCAAACTCAAAATGTACTCAGAACTCAAAATGGACTCAGAATTCACTAGGTCTCAGGCGTACTCAAACTCAATCGGACTCAAACTCAGTCGGGATCACTCGGCTCAAACTCACTCAAGCTCAAACTCACCATGCCACACTAGCCTCGCGCTCACTTAAACTCAAACTCACGCGTGAGTTTGAGTCCAAATGAGTCTGAGTGAGTGGACTCATGAGTGAGTTCGCCGACCTCTGATTGAGAGCACCTGAATAATCTCAGAATGAAGGGGACCAATCAACGCCCAGATTAGTGAAGGCTAGGTAGGACTGTGCGCGGTCAACTTTCAATATACTGTGACGCGCCGACTTTTTGGTGCTTCGACTTTGACTTCTTAGTGCACAAAGCTGCCGATAAATATTGCGTTTGTCTGGACCCTATTCTTTGCGCCTTTAGGACTACAACTGCAAACCTTCTGCAAACAAGTACGCCTGAACAAGTACAAGTACGCCTGCAAACCTTCTGCAAACAAGTATGCCTGAACAAGTACAAGTACGCCTGAATCTAACTCGATTTCCATATGCTGCACTTTAACTTCCGCGCTCCCGACCGCTTAAACTGAGACGACAGTTTCCTTTCATGCGAATTGTCTTAATGCTACTCGCCCAGCTCTTTCGTGGTAAGGGAGACGTAATGGCGCGTCCTCCTGTGAATAAACTTAGAGCGGAGTGGATTATTCCTACTTGCGAGGACGTTGACTTCGGCGCAGTTCAAACTAGTGCGAGAGGGTAAATACGATTGTTTTTAATTTGCGAAGACTAGTTCCCGGTAAAAATACCTTAGTAAAACTTGATATGACTATAATTTTGTCATAGCAGACGAAAATGGGGAGGTTAGAATTCAGATGGCCACGATTTGTTTAATGGAAGGGGGGGGGGGGCGGATCGATCTAAGCATTAAAACTGCGGCTGCTAATTATATGAATTCGACGAAGATTAAAAGAGTACTGACCCGAAATTTTCGTATTACGTTTTTTTTTCCGCTGCTATGGGTGCCTATTAGCCCACTAATCATAGTACGGCACATTAGTCGGCAGATCGCAGCGTAAACAATCATGTACGGCGTCGTTTATTCATTTTAGTTTCGGTTTCCACAAAACAAACGCAGAGCGGCCGCCATGACAGGAGGTAACACCTGACGACACCATCTTGTCGCACCTTTGTCATTCTCGACCACTGACCTCCACTAGGGGAGCAAAACCAGTAGAGATAAGTGGACTGGACGCGCGCGCGAGTGAGCGCACGCATTGGCCTAAAGGGACCGGGCAGCTGGATAGGTGGCGCCACCACTCGGCGCTCCCCTCGTCAGTGGAATGAGCCGGTGCATTGGACTACACAGCCTCCCGTTGTTTTTGTCGTGTTTGCTTCGGTGCTTTGAATGTTTTGGTGGTGTTGTGAGCGGTCACGTGAGATGAAACGAAGTCTAGACAGATGTGTTGGGTTCTTAGATGCAGTAACGATTACGTAAACTTGTCGGACGCTTCTAAAGTAGGGTATCGGCTGCAATGGCATGAGCGCTTTTTGGAGAGATTTGCGCTTGGCTCCACCCGTTGTGAGTACGAATAAAACTACTATTATTAGTATTCATTTCTTCTTAAATGCACTAACGGCTACGCAAACTTATTGGACGCTTCTAAGGTTGGGAATGGGCTACAGTGAAATGAGCGCTTTTTGCAACGCTCCGCGCCCATGGCTCCACGCGATCTGAGTAGGAATAAAACTATTAGGAATATTAGTATTCATTTCTACCACTGTAAATTATCTTCACTGGTTCCAATGACTACGGCTTCCGCGCCAGCCTTAGCGCTGGGATACCTCGATGCGTGTGCTTTGAAGAGAAAGGCACTTGCGTGCGATATGGATTACCGTGTAGCCGTAGAAACGTTGCGGTAGTTTACACTTTCTGAAACCGTGAGCTTTGTGCCTTCGGTTTTGGTGAGAGGCACTGTAACAGCATGGGAGCCTGAAAGCCGAAGTAGAAATCCCACGTTTGTGGTGGTCATTTTGTCAAGAGCCAAAGTTATTCACCAACTCAGCAGCCCAAGCTACAAACCATCCACCATCCCTCCTCGCCTTCCCGTTTTACCACCTGCGTAGAATAAAGGCTGGCACCGATAGTTAACAAATGTGGCAGTGTTAACGTCAGCCGGTGTTTTTTAATGCTTAAGTATTCTTTACATAGTACCTTAAAAAATTGTGTAATGCCTTGTGAAGACACCAAAAACGCGCGATTAGTTGCCTCAAATATGGGTGCATGAATCCGAGTCCTCCAGTAAAAACACATTTTCGACACGCTGGAAAAAGTTTAGATTTTGAGAGGTGTGCATGGAAGTTCAAAATTAAACAGGAAAATCATTTAACCCCTCGTCTAATGATTACGATGGCTGAACGCAAAGCTTTCTTCGTGCGAAATGAATTGGAAATGGTCAAACAAAGACGCTGCGATCAAAAGACCAAACTGCATGCTGGTCAAATTCGAAGCTTAACTAGTCAGTTTAACTCCAGAAGGCAACCAAGGAAACCCATACGAGAAAGCTTTGCGATAAACCATAATCGTCGTTAGACGGAGGAGTGCATGATTTTTCAAGCGTAGGTGGCAGCTTGTAACCGCAGCATTCAGTTGTGAAGCTGAGTACAGGCTTCGGGCACCCTCCTGTCTTGCGTCCTTTAGCAACGCAGGAATTGGTTATTGACAAACCATTTACCAACTAGCCAGCAACCATTGTAATCCTTATAAATCAATGCTTCTCCACGACAAGCAATAACGTTCTACTATCATGCGGCATTTATTCTATCAGCGATTCCCGATGACTGGCGTAAGAGCATTTCTGTGAAACTAAACACGTCTCAGCCGTAGGTAATGAAGTTACGAAAGCGTCGTCTGTTTCTGTTTTGAGGTGAATCTTAGAAGGCACCCCCAACTTTGTCTTTCGCTTGTGCACGACGTCGACGCCGTTTTGTCATTAACTGCCAAAGGCCAGCGCCGCAGCATTCCTGGATCGGTTGCGCACACCGGCTTTGTGGGAGCATTTAGCTGCAGTATACTCCTCGATACGCGAAACTGCATGCAGGCATGAAAAAATAACATCAAGGAACGGACTTTCACCTCCAGCTTGACTTCGTCTGCTATTTGTAAATACTGAGTTTGGGCGTAAATCACACACATGGCATGCCTCGTAAAGGTCACATCCACGCTCAAGATTTACCGATATGAAAAAAGTCCTTGTGGTTATGTACGCTTTGCAAGCCGCACCGCAGCAGAACGAAAGAAAGCCATGCACAATAACGCTGCGCTGACCGCCACCGGCATTCCACTGACGAGCGGTTCGCCACGGGCGGCGCTGTTCGCTGAAGCGACGGTGGTGCCATACAACGGCCGCCCGGTCCCTATACCGGCCGAGGTCTTCCCCATCCCGCGCGCCCGGGCAGCATGACGCTAGTCCCAAACAATGACGTGTACACACGTTGTAGCAGCGCGCGCCAACCGCACCCACCGCGTCGGCTACGTCACGGGAGCCCCGACGTTGCCAGTATGAGGCAAGTAGCAGATTATGCCATGCTGGCCCCCTCTGGGCTTTCTCGTGCGGACAGAGAATACAATGGATTTAAAATTTATGTTATACTCAACGGCTACTGTTGAAACTTGCTGGGAGATAGGTCCTGACAAAAAGGAGACATTTTTTACAGTTATCTCAGCTTTGAAATTTCGTGTCACTACTCCTTTACCGTCACCACAGCTATGGAGTCGTTTGAGCAGTCAAACGCGTCACATTCTTGAGGCTTGGCGGGTAATGTAATTGGATAGAACTGGATTGGATGGGAGTAACAGTGAGTATAACATCACGAGAAAACTATATGTATACAGTTTAAACTTGTTCTACCGCAATTAATATGGCGCCATGCTTTCAAGTATCCTACACAATTACCTAGGAGCAATTTATCAAATTATTTTCCCGCGAAGCTAGTCGCTGTACATCGGCCAAATTATTTCGGATCCGTTGTGATGCACTTCTTGTTGCGTTTTACGGTTCTACCGTTATCATAACCATGAAGCCCCGAGATATCTGCTCACTTTGAAGTCAAAGCACACAAACCAGCGCCCGTACAATCGATCACTGGCTGATCTATTTCAGCGATAGGAGTCAGAATAGATGGCCTGCGCCTTACGTTTAGCCCCGTTAAGCGTTCTTGCACGTTGCGCATCACTTGGCAAAACACGCCAGCATAAAGCTCGTGCTGTCAAAGTGCAACCAGAACTTCGGGGAGGAATAAGGACGAGTCACAAAACACTGGCATCGGTTCGCGTTTGTAGTGTTTGGATTACGCCTTTCTTTCATCTCCCGTAATCCGCAAGTAGTGGGCGCCGTCCAACCCGTGAAAGCTGCTTTTGCATTCGTAACTGGAGGAATACTTTTGACAGACTTGACAAGTTGCGCCCATCTTACTCAAGTTTCTGGCGCTGCTCTTCGCGTGAAGCTGTCTAAACTTTTGAACTGAGCGCCTTCTCGTTGTTCTGCTTGCGCAAGGCCGCGGCACTTTTGAAGGATGTCGTTTTTTATTGCTGAGAGCAGAGATTGAGTGGTTGTAAAAATCTCTCCTCGACGACTTTTGCGTAAGGCGCGTCGGTCTGCCTTCATGCCATCGAGCGTGCGTCTATGGCCTACTTTTTATTTATGTTAAACATTTATGCCCGTAAGAACTACAAAAAAAGGCCGTGGAGCAGAAGCAGTAAATTCTTCTGGAAAGCCCTCATTAATCCGTTGAAATTAAACCGAATCCCTCAAAAATACTAATGCACACAATATCTTGTTCCCTAACTAGTAACATGATCCCAATTGCTCAGGAAACTCTTTGCTTTAACATTCGGCCCTCCTCCATTATGGCTCATCAGCATAAATTATTCCCGTGCCTGTGTGCCCTCTTCTGGCCATTTCTTATGTTATCTGTGTCTTGGCTGGAGCTCGTAAAATATCCTGAATCGAAGTAAAACCAACATTAACGGTAGTGAACGCACACAATTATTTACCAGGTTGTAGATATGCAAGGCTATTTACCCTTTGGACGTCTACCCTTTTACAATCGTTTTCAATAATTTTCTGA
Source organism: Haemaphysalis longicornis (assembly GCA_013339765.2). Classification (NCBI taxonomy): domain Eukaryota; kingdom Metazoa; phylum Arthropoda; class Arachnida; order Ixodida; family Ixodidae; genus Haemaphysalis; species Haemaphysalis longicornis. Next base: position 137,864,274 of record CM023450.1, read on the forward strand.
CGCGGCGCAGGTACGTCCGCGTCGCAATATACGACGACACTTATTATTGCCCTACACGTAAACTTTTTTCGACAATTTAGTGCGCAGCCAGCGCATCCTTCCGAGTCCCACCTGGCTGACTCAGGCTGCCTCCTTTCCTGACCAGCTCCTTGTGGCGACCCACATCAACCAGGCGCTGTATCCCTGCATTTCAGAAGAGAGCGTGGACTAGGGATGTCCAGACCACCCCCATTTGATCCTGAATAAAGTTTACTCTCCGTCTCCACCCGTGTCCTAATGTAGGCGATTGACTTCCATACTAGAATTTTTTTTCAACTCGTTACTGATCCTATCCCCACCAAATAATCTCTGTTCGTGCGATCCTGACAGTGCGGTCTTTTTCTAAGGCTCACTACTTTAGTAGCTAACCTTTTTAACAACAATCTTGGTTTCCTCAACTTCAACAATCGCAATATCTTTGCCTTATAGAGTGATGTTCATGCTTCCATAACTGCGTACTGCCCTGCGCTGAGGAAAGCAGACTTCTACCTATAAAGTGCCATTACTCCGGATATGATATTAAGTGCGAATGCACTTTATAAGCGACCCTGAATTCCGTTGACCGCCGTCCGTCCACATAGCAACAGCTGCGGGTGCGCGCGCTCCTCGTCTTCCTTGGCAACGGGGGGAGATGGCACATACCCACGTGGGAGATTGGCCAGGAATCTCCTCGTCTTCCTTGGCAACGGAGGGAGATGGGCGCGCGCTGCCTGGCCGCTGACATGGCACATACCCACGTGGGGGATTGGCCAGGAATCGGGCGTGAGAAGGGCTAATGCACCCGCTTAAAGGAGTACTGACACGAAATTTCAAAGCTGAGATCCGCTCTAGCAATCAAGTACAACGACAACACAAATAGGTGTCTGTGCATGGCACATACCCACGTGGGGGATTGGCCAGGAATCGGGCGTGAGAAAGGCTAATGCACCCGCTTAAAGGAGTACTGACACGAAATTTCAAAGCTGAGATCCGCTCTAGCAATCAAGTACAACGACAACACAAATAGGTGTCTGTGAATAAATGCATCTTTCTTTCTTTGTAGTTGTGTGTGTGTGTGTGATCTCTCTTTCGCGAACATTACCGAACCACGCAAATTCAACTCCTGCATTCGCACTTTCACATTCTTCCCCTCGGGGAAATGCGGGGAATTTTTTTTCATTGTCCTGCTCCTAAAGCAACCTTGGCTGAGAGCCCGCTGTTGGCTATGAAATGGACCGCACTCGGTGACCGACTTGCTTGGCCAGCTTTACATTGGACAAGGATAAACCAAAGTTAGTGAACAGCACCTGGTTAGCAATTGGCTCTTGATGGGGGGCAAAAGCTTCAGGCCATGAAAAAAGCACAGGATTAAGTCAGGAAAAATTTGTTGCTGTGACATTTTTTTTGCCATGGCCCAGGTTGAGAGAAAAATTGAAAAATGGGAATTTGTAGTGTAACACCTAATTTTAGCTGAAAGTTCACTCGTGTGCTGTGATTATATTTGAGGTAATATAGATCGCACTGTGTATTTTTACAACATTAAAATATGCTGCCGTCGTCGCTTTCTTACCAAGAATTTACTTCATACACAGGGGCGTTTTACACACCTAAGATAGAAAACAAATAAAACCGCTTAACTATTTCAAAATTTTTCTTCACTCCCAACAGAGATAAGTACTTTGCCCCAAACCTGCAAGTGAACTAGTAAAATAAATAATTCACGTTTATGAACTGATTCAGCGAATCCTGTCACTCAAACCACTTAAAAGGTTGTAATCATTTTTTCGACACGCATTCGAAGTTACTCTCTGTCATAACGCCAGCGAGAAAATGCTTCATCATTTAGACTGAGAGTGTTCCCTGTGACATATTTACCGACTTTTCAATGCCGTATTGGCTAATAGATATGTGGAACAGTTATTTCGCCCCGCTAATGCCGCGAATGCCGCTACATCGTGATTTCCAGTGCTTGTAGAAAAAAGAATGATTCAATGGAAGCGTTGTTTTAACACATGCATCTATGTCAATGTGATTAGGGCACGCAAAACAATGCCTAAATTAAAATATTTGCGATCGTAATTGCCGCGTTAATACGCAGGTAGAGATACTCTAGTTTGTCGTAAAACCCACATTCGGCCAGGTGTATGCCGATCGCCAACGCACATGACTTCAAACTTAAGAAGGAGGAGTTGCTGGGCAAGTTGATGAATATTTGACGAGATCATCTTAGATTAACAAAATGAACTGAACACGTTACAGGACTACCTTTCCCCTGTCACGTTTTCATGTGTTCATCTTTTTAGCGCTGAAATCATGTACTCAAAGTTTAAGCTTGCTTCCACATTGGTCCAGTGATGATGACCTCGGCCCTGCACGCTGGCTGACTCCAAAAACCTGACAGGTAGGGTGTTTAAGACCAACCTTATTTTCCAAACTAGGGGCATCCTTTCTGGTTGCGACTTTGTTGGGACTAGCGACGTGTGTCCGCTGTCAGACATTTGTTTAGTTTACGCCAAGGTTATCTGCAACCTGGATTCGTATGCGAAAAGGTCTTACTTCGATTTTCTTGGAACTCAAGAAGCGTACGTATTTACATTTTGTAGTGATTTAAATATTGGCTGGTGTAGAAATAGGTTTCCGTGAATATTTTGCATGCATTTCTCACACTCAATGCCACTTCATTTAATCTGCATACCGCTTCTTACAAAATAAGAGGTTATGAAAGGCCTACCCCTCTGTCAGCTTCCCAATTTACGCCTGTTAATACACTTCACAGGCTCCTTTCCTGCTCCTTCATATGTTCCAAACATTATCGTGTTTTTTGCAGTCACCTCTGCAGCATTCCAGCGTTATTGTTTTCTTTGACGGGACGTAGTTTTCGATCTGCTGCTGCACACAGACAGACTCGAAGTGTTGCTGTTTCTTCGTTTGCCCGGTCAACGCTCCATATTTGATGCCTTCTCCCTGGTCTCGATATGACGAATGACACAATTATTAAAGTCATTAATGCTGTCCTTCATGATTGCTTTCACCATCATGAAATTCCTCACTTGAGCACACGATCCTGCAGAGAGTGAACGACAATTTCCGGGACCGGTACTACGATAATTGATTCAAATTCATTAAGTAGGTGGATAAGGCCAGCGCCTTTTGCAAGCGCCATGACCGATGATTTTGCCTTTATAATTACTACTTATGCTAATACTTATGCGCACTTCAGCCCTTACGACCCAGCGGAGCAGCAAATGAATGCCAAAATAACACACGTTCTTTGTCAATAAATGCCCAGCAAATAACAAAAATTTGCAAGCGTCAACTGGAAGGCTAAGTCCAATGAACCGTGTTTAAAGGCATTTAGATCTTTAACATTTGGAAAGGTGAAATTACCACATAAAAAATTGGCGCATGTTGCACTAGTGGTGCACGGTTGGAGAAACCAGATAGCTGTGAATCTACCAAGCGTCTCCCAACACTGACAGCGGATGCCAGGAAAGAGGGAGCATGCTGAACCCAGCCGTGTAAAGACGGTTTGGACGGCACTGTAAAGCGAAGACCATTAAATTATGTACAGTGTTTTTTTTTTTTTTTTTGCTCGGTAGCAATCATCGTCATCCCTATCGGCGTCTTCTTCTGAACGCCCAACCGTGTGCGGCAAATCCTCTTGGGGCGCGTCCTTGCCTCCGTAGACCTCCACTTCTTCAGCTAGTCCGGTGGCCGTCTCGGCGTGTAAATTTAGAAGGGATGGCTTGACATATTTCTCGTCATCGTCTTCGGAGCGGCAGAACCGCGGCGCGCCGTTCGCTACACGACGACGACGCCAACGGCGGGAGCTCCTCATGCGTAGTAAGCCCACGCGCAAGCCTGCACGACGCCGGGCGGTCGCGGCGAGGTACGCGCTTACGTGCGCTCAGTAATTTTTTTTTTTTTGCTGAAGCCGCTGCGTGAAGGTAGTTCGCGGTGAGGCACGCACTTCCGTGCGCTCGAGGTATTCTGTCTCCAGCGGCCGGATTTGTGTCGGACTAAACAGCTCTACCGTTAAAAATCTCAAGCGGCTATGATAGAGTGCTATCTAGAAATAAATTCCAGTTTTGAAGCAGTTAGGAGGGAAAAGTGTATTTGAGCCTATAAGCGTATTATAGTTCAGGGCTAAAAGTAGAGGGCATACATGGTGTAATGAGGTCACGCAATGAATGTTTTGGGATTTTTGTTAGCTTTTAAGTACAATAGCATGAGTACCTATTGCGTAAACAAATTTGCCGCCTTCGGCATGGCCATGTTTACAAGGGGTGTGATAACCAAACGCCGATAAGTAATAAAAGACGATGAAATTTCTCTTCTAAAACAACGGCACATAGATCGGACGTAGTTATCTTTGCGAAGACTTCACGTTTTTACAATTCCATTTTTATGCAAATTCTAAACAACCGAGCTGTAATTCCGAATGGCGTAGATAAGAGCCTTATAAGTTGGTAGCGTTTTGTGCAATACGAAATGCAAAGTACGTGGCTAATCGCCAAATCTCTTACGCGCTTTTCTGCTATAAAAGTATAAAAGGAAATTTCTTTGCGCAAGACGTGTTAACACGCACTGCACGGTACAACCGCTGAATGAAGGAGTCAAGCAGTATGGAGATCGTACCTTTAAAAATTTTCGATGCCGGTTTAACGAAATATAGGCTGATTACCCAAACTCCACCATACCGAAACGCTAGTTAAAAAGTCGTCAAGAATAAATTCCCCTTCCTAGCCATCAAGTTAACCCATACAGGCGCCCTTTCTGAGTTCGATTATGTGAAAGTTCATTTGCCTGTGTTGAAAATCTTATTATAAGTAAACAACCTTTCATATAATAGAGGAGGGGTCTTGAGACTGTGAGTAAGGGTTAGAATTGATTGTCTGAGATTGATTGATTGATTGATTGATTGATTGATTGATTGATTGATTGATTGATTGATTGATTGATTGATTGATTGATTGATTGATTGATTGATTGATTGATTGATTGATTGATTGATTGATGCAAAAAAAGCAATAACTTTGGCAAAAAATGAAGGAAGCTCACACTGACCCGTAAGACATGAAAGTAGCGAAGCTGTACAGAACCCTCACGACCATCACGACGGTTTAAGTCCACAATCGCAGCCGATTTGCTTCTTCTTCGCTGCCGCAACGACCTTTGCTCCATCTTTGTTGCTTTAACGGTGACGAAGAAGTAAATCGAAGAAGAATAACGAAGGAATCGAACGCGCACGCATAAACTAGGCGCCCGCAGGTGCAACGCGGCACCCTATCACTGTTTCGTTGTGAACCGGTGGTGTGACAGCCGACAGCCGTGACACTCACAGCCGAGTGAGTTAGCGGTTTGGTTCTAGGGCACTAACTGGCGGTCATGGCCGGGTGGATAAGACGACTTACTTCGACTCGTTGATCTACGAGACACAGGTTCAAATCCTGCTGGTGCGGCTTAATATTTACTTTTTTTTCGGTATACAGTGATACTTGGTGTTGTTACACGCCGAAATTGAAGAATTACTAATCAGCTTCCATTTTAAAAGCAGAAAGGGAGGTGTCTCCGCGGTGAGAAGACGTGAAAAGGCGCCTGTAGCCCCGCAACGCCACTGAACATTCAGTTAGGTAAAAAAGGTATGTGGATCCAGAGCGCCTGCCTCAGAAATAAAGCATGGTCAAAAGGAGTTCCGTTAAGGCAACGTCTAGGCATCTCCAGAGACCCATGGAAACGCGTATAGTGCTTCGGCGGCAGCAAGCCGCTGTTCGGCTGCCAGTGCTCTGGATGACACCTTTGTTAAACCGGTTCGGTTTCAGCATGTGCCAAGGCCAAGGTTCGCAATGGGGCCGCTTCTGATCCTGTCGCCCACGATGCAGCTATCAGCACCGAACCATGACGCTTTACACAATGCAGAGCATCCTGAGGTGTTAGGGTGGGCACTAAGCGGCACTCAGTCGGACATCAATAATTAAAAATTTTAAAGTGATAACAATGAATTCGGTTAGGAGCTCAGTATTTTGCTATTAAACTCGTTGCGAAGCCAAGGTGTCTCACATACCGTGTTTCTCTTTTTTTCTCCTTTGCGTTGTCAGTCTCCAAATCGCGAGACAGGAAAAGCTCACTTGCCCCGTCCCTGGTAGCTTGAAGATATTGGTTTGATTGACTGTAGGGTTTAACGCGCCGACGCAACGCAGGCGATGAGGCGCGCCGTAGTGGAGAGCTCCTGATTAATTTTGACCACCTGGGGATCTTTAACGTACGCCGAAATCTCGAACACACGGGCGCTTTTGCTTTTCGCCTCCATCAGAAAAGCGGCCGCCGCGGCCGGGAATCGAACCCGCGACCTCGTTCTCAGCAGCGCAACGCCTTAGCCAGCTTGAAGATATTAAGGGAATGGCATAAGTAAACATCTCAAGCAGTTAATAAGTAAAGGGTGAACCATAGCAATCTGGTTCTGGATTGACCAAAAAACAGCGCTAAAAACTAGACAGAACGACGGGGAACCTTGCAAAGAAGGACGCTGTCAAAGAGTTTCTTCCTGTTCTACATGGAAGTAAAATCTCTTTATTGCCAGTAGCAGAATATTGTCTCAACGCTTTTGTTAACTTAAGTAATCACACAAAATATCCCAATGTTGGAGCTGTATTTTACAATGATGTATTCTGGCCACCTCAACATATGGCACGTTAGTCTTTATTCGATGTGTTTCAGAACATAACTGCATTCTACTGACACTGTGCGTGGTTTCAGTAGTTAAAGGGTGGCTTTTATTTGTAAGTTTTCTTCGTGGTCTGGTGGGTGATATCTGCGAAGCAGCTTAAAATATAACACTAATTCTATTCTAGTGCTGCACAAAAAAATGTAACTAAACAAACCTGTCTGTTTTATGACAAGACAATAAAATTTCACGCCAGGTTTCAGGAAATATATAATCCTTCACACGCATTTCAGTAATCCAGAGGCTCCTTCCCGCAAAGTAAATTTCCTTTACGACAAATGTTGCGCTTCTTGAGTAGGCCAGCATTCAAAGTTTTTTGTTGCTGTTAGCGGCCATGTAGCGAGTGCAGGAAGCGGAAGCTATCAAAGCACCTCATCATGATCAAGATGAAAATTTTATGACGCAGCGGTGTGCCCTCACGTATAGAAATGCTATTAGCAGATTGCGTTATTGTTGTATCAGCCCTTCCCACAGGCAACCATGTTTAAATTATGCACACTAGGGAACGTTCAGCAAGGGCTATGCGCAATGCACGACCACGAGTAAAGTTGGTCGTGTGCACGACACATCAGGGCGCGGTCGTGATCTTCAGCCATTATTCTTCAAGATATTGTGGGAAACACATCAAGCCAATGCTTTTGCAAGAAAAGCAAGAGAAATGATAATAATTATTCAGGCCATTAGGTAAGGGCAGCACCAAATTTCCCCTACTTCGCGAGGTAATGAAATAGACCACGTAAGCCCTGACGGCGGCCTAATCGATGCTGCTCAATGCACTTGTGCTTTAAAGAACAATTTTCCGTATGTCAACACCGTTGCCAACACCACTGATACCGCAACATTGCCCGATTCTGCTTGTGTAGCGATGCCAGTAATCAAAATTTTCCAAGAGAGAATATTTAAACTTTTATGCGAATTTAATTTTTTATCCGTGCCCTGTAGGGACAACATTGACAATAAATAACTAAACAAATATTGTAACGGCTTCAAGCCTGATATTGCACTTGATATTGACGCAATAATTACAAACACAAAACGTCTTTGACGATTGAAACAATGCTCGGTTATAACAATTTTCAGAACAGGCGATCGTGTGGTCCCACCAAACTAGCGCTTTATTTCTTTAACCAGCATCCCATCTCTATTGCTCGTACGTATAACTGCCTCACGTCTAAGGACCCGTTGTTATTTTATAATTTTTGTATGATTTCTGGAATGGTTTGTGGAAAATATTATCGTGAGAAACCCAACTCATGGAGTTCACACACAATACAGTACACTTCATAATTGAAAATCGTCATTCTGACGCCATGGGCTTACATTTTTTGTGGTACCGCGTCTCTCTCTCTGTACTGCGTCCCTCCAAACCAATCACTCTCTCAACTGTATAACCTTTGGACTCCTCTCGATATAATCTCGTGCGTAGAAAACGTTGTCACGAATGAAAGCCGTTCACAAGCGATAATAGCAGCTCACCTCTAGCTTACGTAGCGCTGGCCGTACCCCAGAATACTTGCCTCTCCCGATTCTATTTCTAATAAACGTAAATGACTTTATTAATACTGATTCTGATAATACTTCTTGCCTTTGATTGCGTTTGACAAATCAGGTGTAATATACCACTGGCGCGATTAAACCTTACTTTAGGTAAAGTGATGTAATTCACACACAAAATCAGCCCATCCAAGTGCACCTACAGCATCAAGTCAGTTGTGAGTAGCCCAACATCATGATACCAAAACCCAGAGTGCATATGTCATTGACCCAATAATCCACAACCCTTATACAAACCCTCTGTTCTGAAGACTCGCCCACAATTGGACACTTGCTCCTCAACTTAAAATTAGCTTTTCGGCACAAAAATAAGTTAGCTTATGAATCTGCGTCACCGAAACTCGAGTATTCTTTTTAAATTCGGCGCCCCCCCCCCCCCCTGCAACTTATCTTACTATCGGATTAGAAGAAATGCCAAACCGCCCTGCCCATTATATTCGTTCCTAGTACTCTAACCATGTCGGCATTAGCGGACTAACAGAACCTTTGAATGTGCCGTCACTAGAATCTCGTTGAATTGTTTCACGACTGCACTTTACCGACGCTTTTTTCTATCACCTTCAGTTATGGCTCATTTTGTTGCGAGCATCACACGGAACCTCATACCACATAAACCACAGCCACCGTATACCATTATTCAACGTCCGTACTTCTGCAATAAATTACTCAGCACTGTGAAACAACCTACCCGATAACAAAGCCATCACATGTCGCATTCTATTCATACGTAACAGATCTACGCCACTTTAAATTAGTGTTCTAAGTCTTGTTTTTGTTCTCCTCATTGCTCTTGAAACATTTACACTTGGTACTTTACTGTACAGGGTGAACGCTGCGGCAGGGCACGAACTATGAAAAATTGTGAACAATCTATTTACAATATTTACAAGCGGCCATGACAGAGCCTTTGGCTATTGGGTACAACACTGTTTTTGCGTATGTTCCGCAAAGAATGAATACACCTTCAATCAATCAATCAATCAATCAATCAATCAATCAATCAATCAATCAATCAATCAATCAATCAATCAATCAATCAAGGTCCTGGCAGGCTGCACCTCAGCCTATTCCCGGGGTCTTCGATTCCGCGCAATGGCGCCATGGGACATTGCTCACGTTCCCCGTGAGAATATGCCTTGTAGGACCTCCCCCCGTCCCTGATGTAATGCCTTGGGGCTTTTCACGTAGTATAAGTCAAGTCGGGTCTTGTCAAGTTAGGGCATGTTATTTTTATTTATAGCTGAAGTCAAATGGTAAGCTTCTGAATGTTGCAGGCACACGTTGGAGGCACACATGTTTCAGACACATGTTGCAGGCAAATGTTGCAGGCACACATATCATGCCTATGCCCTTTGCGCAGCGTCCCTTTCACGGGAACAATATAGAGGCTTGTTCATCCGAAGAGGTAAGTTGCCGATGCTCACATATCATGCCTATGTCCCGTCACAACCGAATACTGCGTGCTCACCTTATTCACAACCCATTTGGCATCCTCGTTTAATTTGTCGGAAGCCCCACCCTCGTAGCTAGAGTTGCTGTATGGGCTTAGACTACTAGTGTTTCGTAGACCCCATGTAGCCTCAGCACAGCGACGGCAGCGTCTCGCAAATGCTGCAACTTCATCTCTATTATGCGCCAAGTAAACACAGTTCTAGCTTTTGTAGTGCCAGAACCTAGTTTGAGTCATCACTTTCATGTCATAACTCCTGCGTACAAATACGGCGGTGTGATTTCAGCCGCATCTCAACTTTGAAAAACATAAATTATTTCCGACAAGAAAGGTATATGCCACAGGTTTCTTTTCACTATTTTCGGAGCTCACCAACCAAACGTCCTTAAACAGCAAACAACCTACAAGCTGAAATGACGAAAGGAGATTTACGGCACATGAGCTGGAGCTGGGAAAAAATATCGGAAGGAAGAAATAGTTGCAATTTCCCGCGGTGATCAAATCAATACGTTTTGACCTTCGAGTAAAGCAACTAGGCAAGGCTTTGTACATCACTTGGAACACTATAGCAAGCAGGAATACCAAACTCCAGAGGGTATGTTATCCCTACGACGATTTCAAGGCCAAATCTGAATTCCGGAATATTTTTTGCTTGCAGTAGAGTATTGTTTTTTCTCAAACTGACGTGCGCGATCGACATATCGTTCTTCCACTTCGGGCCTGACTATTTTACGGGCAACCTTTATATTGAGGTCCACACTAATTGTCAATGTCATCCACATTTTCCCTCTTTAATTTTTTCGGCCTAATTAGCTTAGCTGCTAGTGGTTTCATTGGATAGGCTGCGTAATTTCACTATCTTGAACTGCGGTGCACGGTCAGCTCTCGCTACTGCCGAGTTTAACCTCGCACCATAGAAAATCATGTACGCTTTTTTTCTCCGAAGGAGAACGTTTTTGAATCGAATTTCCTTACTCCGTTTACAAACCCAGGAAACGCCGGGTAGCGTTCCTCGGACCTTCAAGCTCAGCCACGGTCAAGAAAGCGCCTCGCGCTGTTTCGCGGCGCCGACAGAAGTGCCACTCTCTAGGTTTCGGCCACCGACCCGAACCAATTCACGGCGCTGACGGAAATGGTCGACGCGGTTTTTAGATGCGACGCATCTCTTGCTCTGTGGTATGTCCCTCCGCCGTCGTTGTCGGCGTTGGCGTTGTCCGCACGCTCACTGCACATGTGCAACTCTCCTTCGTTCTTCTCTCATTATCATAACAACAACAGCTGCGCGCGCGCTCTCGCTCTCGCTCCGCTCGCGTCTGCTCCGGTGCGCAAGTGCGCGCATGCGCGACTCTCCTCCGCTGTCTCCTCTCCTCCAGGCGCTGTAAATATAAAGCGGGTAGCACGCTGTGGCGGTTCAGTCAGCGCTCGCTCTCGTTCGACTCCGCGTGACTGTGCTTGACAACTCCGTGCTTGACTTGATTCTTCCGATGACGACGTGATGGAAGCGACGGTCCCTTCAGCGAGTGGGCTGACACAATCCAATACCAGCGTCAGCGCAAACGCTCAAGGCAATGTTACGACCAATTTAACCCCCCGATGCGTCGCATCACATCAGGGTTCCCTTGCGGGAAGATGGGCGTAATTTTTCGGTTCTCGGCACGCATGTGACGCCAGGGGGGGGGGGGGGGGGGACGAGCGACGTGATGAGTACTACTGTCACAATCAACAACCAGAACAACAACGTCTTGTGAGCTTGCGACTGCAGCACATGTCATTTTTCTGCCCCGAGAAATGCTTCAAAAAACCGGCTGACGGTTGCTATACTCCATTATGCTATATCTGTGCAAAGAACGAACTGCAGCCTTCTCAGTCACGCTACATAGCTCCTGCGTCTCAGCAAATTATCGCTTGATTAAAAACGCACGGCGGCGCTCACTACTCGGCAGTTATCACAGAGCGCGTCCGCCGACGCCGAGCATGTTATTGGAAATCGTGTTTGAACCTACTGGAAAAATGTCGCGTGGTTCGTTCGGGTGAGCCCATTAATGAGGGGGATGTGCAAAGTACATCCACCGGTTGCCTCCCTCGTTGCTCAGCCCTCACTCTTGAGTGCTGCACTGCGCTGAGGCAGCACTCAATTGCGGTTCCTCTCGACGGCAACGATGGTAAGCCTCTGCTTCGGCGGCGCGAACTGCGTCTCAGGAAGGGACCACGACCTGCGTCTCAGGAAGTGAAGGCACGTCATCGCCGAGCGCACAACCGCACGCGCTGCTATGGCTTCATCATCTGGCTGTGCATTGTCACCGCCCAGCATGTCCCACTAACCTCCCCCCTCCCACTTTCGCCGACGAGCGTCTCGTTCGGGCTGAGGCACTGCCCTCCCCCTCGCATTTTCGCCACACTCTTCTCCGCCGTTTTAGATGCGACGGCATCTCATTCACTCGCCTTGTCCCTCCATACGGCGTTGTTGTCCGTCCACACCCCATCCCCCATTCTCCTCGCCGCGCGAGCTGCGCTCTCCGCCGCTCACCCCCTCTCCTCTCCGATAGCGAACACTCTCTCGCGAGGGGCATTGGATTGGATTCGATTGGATTGGCTTGGCTTGACTTGGATTGGATTGGATTTTATTGGATTTGGATTGGGTGGGATTGGATTAAAATGGATTGTGTTGGATTGTGTTGCGTCATAGTTGCACCACGTTGCGTCATAGCCGCGGCAGGGAGTTCACGGCACGTTTCACGCAATAGGAGAATCAACCTAACCGAAACAACAACGGAACCCACTATGCGTCGCATCTACACAGGGGTTCCCGCGAGGGGAGGTGGGAGTAATTTTCGTTTTGTCATCGTTCGATCGGTTACGACGCCGAAGGCGATGTTAACCCAGAGTAGCGGCCGCCAAAGTGCTGCGCCCTTTTATAAAAGCACTTTGTAAAGCACGAACTTAGAAAGGTGTGCGTATGAAGCCTCGCATCACGTTGATTCTACCTTACGCGTAAGATTTGTCATTTTTTATGTTATGATATAATCAATGGTGTCGAAGGTCATCTGAACGATCAGACGTATAAGGCATTCTTGGTATTAATGCGCCATTCGCGGATAGGATTTCACTCTGAAATTTAGGTCACTACTGCTCTATACGTGATTTTTGCCAACTAGTGGAAATAAAGGCCATAAAATTGCGGAGAGGTAATTAAAGCCAACGATTGGTATATTGTCGAGTTGCAAGTTTTCATTCTATATTATTTGCCTAATGTTTTGCGGCCGCATGTTGTTCTCAGGGCCCATGAGAGGCATATATTCAGTTAAGCAGCCATTTTTGTACCTGAAACACAGCCTATAATTTTAAAAATTACTGGTTACTTGACTTCCTTGTTTCTTCCAGCACCCCTGTGTGTGGTAATGAGCACGTTAATTGTGGTCCTAATTATTTATTAGTAAGCAGTAGTAAAGGAACGCGACATTAACAGAAATGGTAGATTTTTGTGGGTTCAGTGCGTTAGCCGTGAGCTTCGTGTCAATTACCCTCTACCAATAAGCATAAATAATCTATGCTACTGGCACAGCTAAGAACAAGCGCCAAAATCCTTGAACCGCGTGTTTTCCGCGAGCGGTAGCGCTTCTTTCGTAGTAGGGAAAGTAGAATTAGCGCTGTTGGGAGTCTGGCAGCACGGTGTTCATTTGCAAAAACAACCTACGAAGGTCTCCCGCCCGTTGTCCTTAGCCACGTTCATACGAGCTGCGTTTCGTTTCCAATTTAGGACACGACTCTAAAGGTTTTCTTTCCTCCTCCTTTCAAAGATGGCAGTTCCCTGGCCCTTGCTTCGGTCAGACCTGAAGCCGTGGAAGCTAGTTTAGGATTCCCAGGTGCGTACGTTCTCACTCGTAAATTACCACGGAAACGGGTGCGTACGAGGACAGCGTTTTGTAATCCTTTCATTTACATTTGTACTCGGCTAGGCAGAAGGCGTGAACCGCACACGCGCGGCTAAACCTTGTTCCCGTTGCACGAGTATTTCTTTGGAATTCCAATGGCTTTAACACAGCCCGCCATAAATTCGTAGTCTCTGGCGCCTAAGCGTGTAGCTGCCTCTCAGTAACGACGAGGCATTTCGCTCCAGTGCCTGCGACCCTTAACACGGCGATACTCCGCGCAGCAGCCCAGCCGGTACATTCTTTTGTCCTCCAGCTGTGCGCCCTTGGTTTAAAGATTGCTGAAAGCGCGTTTCCCTGCACCTGAAGCCCCTCGACTTTTGAAAGAAACATGTTTCTAAGGAAATCGGCGGAAGCAAGAACAGCACAACCACTGTGAGGTTGAGCGCACCTGCCGCGTCATGAATCTTTACAGGAAATTCGGGAACAGTGTGTGTTGACGTTAATTAAATAATTGTGAGTTTTAGCGCGCCGACGCTACACAGGCAATGAGGGGGCGTAGTAGAGGGCGCCGGATTAATTTTGACCACCCGATGGTCTTTAATGTGCGCCTAGATCTCGAACACAGGGGCGTTTTCGTTTTTCGAATGTGTTAGAGCCAAACAAAAATACATAACGGCGGATGCAACTTGTGCGGAACACGAACAATAGCATAGAATGAGCTAAATGGAAACAATCAACTTCCCTCCGTCTAACGATGACGATGGTCCAAACGCGCAGCTTTCTTGCGTGCGAAAATCAAATGGCGAAGTGCAAGGCAAAGCGCCTGCATTCAAAGTCAAAGCGTCAACGATCAAAGTGAGAAGTGCTTGTGAGCCAAAGTCCAAACTCAGACGGCAGAACACGAATCGCTCACGCGAAAGCCGAGCGTCCTCTCCTCCCCCTCTTTCACCGTGTCGGAACGGCGTATTCGGATAGACGTCGGCTTCATAACGGGAGGGAAGCAGGTTCGATTCACACCGCGGGAAGCGTTTTTTTCTTGTGTCATTTTAACATCCTCATTGTGTGTCCTCCAATTGCGTAAAGTTTGCTTCCCTGCATTGCGTTTTGGTTACAACACCGCTGTGAGTGAACCAAACACTGCTTCGTTTTAAAAGTAGCACACAAAAGGGGAAGCCCAAGATGTGAACTTAACCGCCTTGAATCCATACCTTTAGTGCCTTCCGTCGTGCTTAAAATCGAAGAAGCGCCTCCTAACATGTGTTCGGCACTCCGCCGCGGCCGCTGGAAAACGTGTGCTCGCTGTGGGCGAATACTTTTAGCGGCCACAGTTTTACACAGAATAAAGACGTCATCACCCGCGTTAATGGGCGATTGCCTGTGTTATGACAATAGGCCGCCATAGTGCTTTCATTGAAAGCGCCAATCGAATACACTGCTTAGATCTTTACAAGAGCGTAAGTCGGCGATCAGAGCACTTTGCATGAACATCATAGTGACTGTTCTCAGCATTGGTGTGTCGGCGATTCATCAGGTGATCTTTAGAGTAGCTTTGTGGGAAACCTGCCCGACCGGTCCGCCATCAAACCTTGCTCCTACAAGCGGTAATGACATTAGGGTTGATGTCGGCAAGTCAGTCAGTGAGTATCATGCGGTATCGTTAATAGGTAGTTTGCTATTACAATATGTTAAGAACTGCGCTCCATACTAGTGATGAAACAGTACTTCCATTTATTTTACAAAGGCTATGTTAAGGTACTTTACTATCAACCTCTTAGTTTTAAGTCAATATTTTATAATCCTACTATATTAGGGAAACAGGGATTACTCGATGCTCAGAGCTGTTCGCTTGCTTTTTCAAACAAACAAACAAAAAAAGAACCAGCTAACACATTCCTTGGGAAGTGTTTAAGTAAATAAAACTGGAAAATGAGCCTTCACAAGACTGAATTCTTACCGCGCGGAGCAAAGCTTTTATTCGGCGTTTGTGAGTGGTCCAGGATTCTATTTAAACATGTGATAGAGACCTTCTTGCACACATGCACGTACAAAAATTCAAGATGCGCTAAATATAGCCACGCCTCATACGCGTGCGATATCTGCACTGCCAATCACATAAGATGAAAAATAGGTGGGACTTTGCGGTTTGTTTTTTAGGGCAGTAGCGCTAGAAGCGCCATGGGCGAAAAAAATCGGCTAGTCTGTGTGTCATGGCGCATTCACGCGCGCAGGTCACGTTATCATTATTTATGTTCTTGCATGAAGCCCCGATGTGCCGGTGCTTATGCGCATGTGTAACTTATGCCTCGTGTGTACAGAAGCTGATGCAATATACGCAGCTGGGGATTGTTGCGTTGAGGCAGCGTATGTGCGCCTCTAGGAATAGAAAGGCTGTTCCTGAAGTCAACCGGCTTGGTGCTAAAAGAGACTGGTGACGAGAATGGGATCCATCACCAGGCAGTGAAAGACCCGGCAGTGAGAATGGCTTCTAACTCCGCCAAGATTCCGGAGTTCCAGCCAGACAGCCGAAGCATCGATGTTTGCCTCGAGCGTTTCGAGCTTTTCGTCACAGCCAATGACATTTGCGGAGAAGAAAACTGCAACTATTCCTGACAGCCACAGGGGAAAAGGCGTACGTCACTCTCCGCAGCCTGCTTCCTGCCAAAAACGGTAAACAAGGTAACTTTCGAAGACGCTACCAACTTGCTAAAAGAGCACTACGCTCCAAGACGTTTAGTGGTAACAGAGAGATACCGCTTCCCTCAACGCAAGCAAGAGAAACATGAGAGCATGACGGCGTTCATCGTGCAAGCTAAAGCAATTGGCGACCACATGCGACCTCGGCAGATTCCTGGAGGGCGCGCTGCGAGACCGTCTCATCGCCGGGTTACAAGCTCATGCCATACGCGGCTGACTACTGGCCATGACGGATGCGGACGTTACCTGGGACAGGTGCCAGCAGTGCATTGCGATTAGCTGTGGGAAGCCGCAGCGCAAGACACGAAGGAAGTTTCATGAGTAACAACGCTAGACGGGCCCCTGGTGACACCGACGTGCAGTGGCACCGACAAGCCACGACATCGTAGCCAGCGATGAGTAAAGCACCGTTCAACCGAGCAACGCCCCCCAAGCCCGTCACGCCAAAAAAAAAAAAAAAAAGGAAAGCCAAAGACTTTCCACCACGGGTAGAAATCATGTCACCGGTGTGGAGGGCCCCATGTCATTTTTGAACAGTCCTTGTTTTACGTGCGACAAGAAGGACATGTAGCAAAAATGTGTAGAGTGAAGTAAGTGAACCAGCTGTTAAACGAGTGGCTCTGATAACGAATTGCCAAGGATTTGTTACATGGACCGGAGCTCGGAAACACGCCTGCCATTGTAGTCAACGTAGAGTTAGACGGAATTACCCAGTGGTGTAACAAATGCCACATGCCATTGAACTCAACTAAGTGTATATCACTCATTCACACGAAAACATGTCATATCTCAGCACACCAATCACATCAACTGTGTTCCAATCAACTGAGTCCCTTCATACAAATAAATACCTTGGTCTGCACTTGACCTCATCGCTAACATGGGCAACGCATGTCAATATTATTTTCCCCCATTACCGGCCGTACGTCAGCCGTAAGCTCATCTTTCTTTCCTAACGCTGTAACCCTATGGAACGCGTTGCCCTGACGAAATCGCCACGTGCACTGAAAATAAACGTTTTAGAGATAAACTACAAAAAATTTTCCCACTGAAGATTAACATTTAGGTTCTACTGCCGTTAAAAGATGATATTTTGTGCAACATCTGCTTCGTTCGAACTGGTTTAGTGTGTGCTGCTGGGACCTATTGTTACCCCTTCAAAAATTACGTAACACTTATTTTGCGATGTTCCTACTTTAGTCAATTTCTCGAACTTAGGTGCTTTCGTTTTTTTGTTATTTTCATGTTTTTAACATTATCTAGGTTCAAGTGTATTTCTGAAAATATTGTTTCCTTGACCCTCCGTTATGTAACGCCTTCTGGCCTTTAAGGGTATAATAAGCGAAATGAAATAAAATTAAAAAAATTAGAAATGGAACTTGATACAGGCGCAGCTATATCTGTGATGTTGGAAGCCGAATGCGTGGAACATCGTCCAAAAGTCAGTTCTCGGAAAGCAAATGTGAAACACTTAACATACAATGGCACGCCAGTACCAATAAAAGGTATCGTGGATGTAACAGTGTGGTACCATGACTTAAGCTTTGGCCTGGCCCTGGTTATCGCGAAAAAACCGAGGGAGCAGGAACGCCTTCGTTGTTTGGGCGTAATTGGCTCGAGGAGATAGAGATAAAATGGCAGGAAAGCGGGTGCGTGTGAAAGCAGTAGAAGCTATACTTCCACTAAACGAGAATATTGCGATGTATTTGCACCGGGGCACGGCTGGATAATAGGATTCAAAGGTAGCTTTAAGCTCAAGGGAAGGAGCGTGTCCCATTTTCTGTAGGCGCGACCAGTGCCGTACGCTCTTCGTGAATAGGTGAAAAGGGAATTAGCAAAGCTGGAAAAAGCGGTAATCTAATATAGGTCACCCACAGTTTCTGGTGAATATATCTAAGCGAATATATCTATATAGGCCAAGTAGTGACCCCCGGATACCAACCGTGCATGGAGAATAATTAGAAGGATAAGATAGAATGGAGTTAATATGGTAGGCATTCTCAGATAATGAATGGCAGCCTACCATTGTCCTTGAAAGAATAAAGTGTATGAAAGCTAGCTGCATATTACCGGTGCTCACCTACCGGGCAGAAACTTGGAGGCTCACTAAAGGGTTCAACTTAAATTGGGGACAACTCAGCGGGCAATGGAGCGGAAGATGATAGGTGTAACATTAAGGGACAAGAAGAGGGCGGAGTGGGTCAGGTAACATACGTGTGTTAAGGACACATTAGTAGAAATTAAGCAAAATACATTGCAGTCGGCAGGGCATGTAATGCGAAGGCAAGATAACCGTTGGTCATTAAGGGTGACAGAGCGGATCCCTGGAGGAAGGCAAGCGTGGCAGGGGTCGGCAGAAAGTTAGATGGGCAGATGAGATCAAGAAGTTTGCGCGGATAAATTGGTCGCAGTTATCACAGGACCGGGGTAATTGGGGAATAATAGGAGGGGCCTTTGCCCTTCAGTGTGCGTAGATAGGCTGGTGATGATTATGCTGATTCCCTAAAATGCCTTTTTATTTTGTTGATACATTTTGCGTGTTTTCGAGCCCATGTTCTGCTAGGGCTCTTCTCACTTCAGAAGTCGGAAACTCTGCTTTTGTCGCACGCCGTTTGCGAGTAGAATCCGAGCGCTGTGCTAAGCAAGTTGAGGCTCGGTAACCATGCTCAAGCTGCCGCCACATTGTCCTGACGATTTCCTGAAAAACTAGCCCACTAGTCGTCCGTACAACGAACCGCAACCAACCTCGCTGCCAGATGGGCTTGACAGCACCAATATACGGGCCAGCTCTTTCGTTCTATGTTCTGTCGTGATGTGTCCCCTTATAAACGCCTAAACCTTTTGGCGACATGCCCTATTCATTGCTTGCGCATTAAACAAAACACAGGAAAGAAAAAGAACCCGACACAGCCGCGCATGTTTCACTCCAGGTTAAAGACACCTCCCGGTAGACAATCAAGCTGAACAGTCTGACACATTAAAGTTTTCAAGGTGGCGCGTCGAATACCTGCACAGGCAGCTGTCGATTATGGGTACACCGCTTGTCGGCATGCTGCAGCACGTGTAGCATAAGGAAGAAACGAGGGACGGAAGTTACAGAACGAGCATTTGGGCACTTCCGCATATTCTGGTCGCGGCACACCCGTCATTCGCATTCATTTGCAAGCTAACTTTAAGAGTTAGCTGATTTAGGTTTTTTTAATCTGCATATAGTGTATAGTATTGAATCGCGTTATCCCCAACAGCTTCGCTAGCCATCCACTTCTTTAGGGCAGGATGACTCGGCAATTTTTCCAGAATTATTGCAATTAACTGTACAATCAATCGGATCCAGTGGTGTTGAGAAGAGGTGAGGATGTCTTGCTAGTCTGCCAAGAAGTAAATAGCTTCAGTCAAGGTAGCCAATTTCCTGGCGCATTTCTGTAATCAAGGATCAGTTACCAATTGTACCTTTTTTATCGGAGCCCGTTTTTACCAGTTGGGGAACTTGGTTAAGGACGGAAAAGTGCTACAACACACACTTCGGTGGTATTAACAGCTTTGCAGTCAACAAAAACGTCGCAGCCCAAACTGTTCCAAACGGCCCTACACCTAACGTGCCTCGCCACATTCGTGTGCTTATTTCACATTCTTAGCAGAACGCATTCAGCAGCTCAGAACTTATGCGTCACTCTGATTCAGAATGCTCAGCTCATATGAATAGTCCGGGACCGATTCCCCGCCGCCATCCCCGAAGGAGTGGTTATTGACACAGCCATTCTGAAGCTTAATTATGTTTTGGACGTAAAATTCGTGGATATTTTGTGCTGAAAGAACTAGGGGTTCTGAGTTGCAAACATTCTTATATTCCAATAGGATTTAGATAATGGATTGTTTCGCGGTACAAACACGCTCCGCAAACTTTCGGGGACGCTGTGCATTCTTTTTTCGAAACGCAAATATTGACTTACATGATGGTACAGTTTCAAGCCGTAAATAATTGGCATTCATTAGATTGTAATGGCTGTAAAGCCTTTCTTTTAGTTTACAACCACCCACCATTTCGCGTAAATGTAGTAAAATAGAGACGACACTTGTGTGGCCTATGTTGAACAGGAATATAAAATTACTTTTTAGCGGCTCAAGATTTGCGCGCTATTCTCATCGCAAGTCCCAAATGTGTCCTAAAATACGGAGCTGAATTAACTACGAATTCGTCTTGTATATGCCTAAATGACACTTTTCGGTGCCGGTTATGCCTGCCTAAATCCTCCAATTGTCGAGCCTAAAGTTCCGGTTCCTACGCATGTACTAATAAGTTGTATTGTATTTTAGTGTTTAATATATAATCTTCCTACTGGGGTCCTTGAAAGGGCCTGCTGTACTCTTTGACTAAATGAAAATAAATAAATCAAATGCTTAGCGAATGGTTTGATCGGAGTTTTTTTTATTTATTTATTTGTGTAATTTTTATTTATTTATTTATTTATTTATTTATTTATTTATTTATTTATTTGAGTACCCTAAGGGCCCGTCAGTGCATTACATACGGTGGATGTGGTTTATAAACTCAATTGCAATGTATAAAAAATGAACAAATGTGTAGATACAAATTCGTACATATAAATATGTGCGAGTAAGAGTACAAAAACAGCAAACAAGACGAACAACATAGTACGACAAAATGTTTCGGAAAGAATCATCTGGAAAACAGAAATTATTGAACACTTTCCGCGTTTGTATTACTCGTTCTAACTTCTTTTATGCGTTAGTGTAGCCTATCGCTCGTTTTATACTGATTTCTGGAGGCCTGTCATGACGTGCTGCACACTATATAAGCTAGGCCCTCCGGAGCAGAGCCGCCATGCGAGCTGAGGCTTTCAAGCGCACGTCGTCATCTCCTACAGTTGGTTTCTTGCCAGCCGCGCTTTCTGAGTGCAAAAAAGGTGCTCTAACATGATGAGTTATAAACACTTATGCGATCACCATCCTGCTTTCTAAATTAGATTATCATAAATCGAAGCCTCGTGGGATGCTTGACACGTGTCTTCGTAATAATGAACTTGAAGATGACGTTACGCATAATAAAAGATGTACGAGCCGCGGGTGCGCCGAGGGACCGTTAGTATAGTAAAGAAGCTTCGCTCACATGGGATCAGAGCAACGCGGCCGCTTAGCATATAGTAGGCTTAGTTGGCCAGGTATCATCGCCGGCTCAGAGCAGCGGAGCGCCGAAAATAAGCCGGTGATTACCGAAACACGCCGCTGTAGGCATTAGTTCGGAGCAGCTTCTTTGTTTTTATCATGCTGCGGTGTTTCTTTGACTCTTCTAGTATAAGGAACGAATATTTACGTCATTTCGAACGTTTCAGAATTGTGCTAACTTGGAACGGTCTTCATAAAGTCAAATTTCACTGCGAATTTGCATTACCGTAATCCCTTTCCGTAATTACGGCTCCATCAGCCGCTTCCAGAACTTATTATCTTCTTTCAAGGGGAGCGTCGACGACGCCGATGCGGTGAGGGTACTACACTCAGTCTGTGTATTTTTAGGATAATTTTGCACCAAATTTGTCAGCATCGAAAATTCCCGCAATATGATGACCGCCGCCAAACTACGCCCAGCTGTACCATCCCCAGATAAGCAGCCAATATTCAGGCGAAATATTCACCGTATTTTTTGGAGGTGGGTCGGAAAAAATCGACGTAACGGCTTAATCACGAGTACGTTTAACCATATCCATATTGGCGTAGCGCGTGCCGGATCTCGGCGTGCACGGTATAATCAGGCGTGCGAGGAACCCCTGCGGAGCAGTTCCCTGAGGGGGGCCAGAGTGATTTCAAAGGCGAATTCACGGCGCCTCCAAACCGGCGATGCCTGATGCCCCGAGGGTACGCCTGTATGCTCGCACAGCCGGCTGTGTTCGGCATAACCCAGTCGGGAAGTTTATCAGACGACTTCAAGTAAAGCTCTTCAAGGAACATGTCCTCATCTCCATCTCAAGGGGCACAAAAAACCGCCTCAGACGCGAGATGTAGGACACTACGTTCGTCTCGGTCATATCCAAGCGTCTTTTATTGTGTGAGAAATAAAAGGTGCCCTACAGTGAAATTTCCGCATTTCTCCAACGCGTCGTGGTCGGTCGTCCAACAGAGCGAGTGATAGAAGGGCACATAAGGACAGAATAGGGACGACCCGGGAATGGAGAGAGGTACCTTTTGACACTGGAGGGAGCTTGCCTTCGCATGACGTTTGCCACTGTGATGTCAAGTCGAAGCGCGGTCTTCCACCTGCATCTGCGCCAGTCTGGGACTGGGATCCCTAAGACACCCGCCGCCACTTGCACGCTCTCTAGAACGTACGCATAGCCGAGTGCTTCGCAGCAAACAAAAGCAGACGCTAAGGCGTCACGTATCGGGGCCGAGCCTCAGCTTTGCGCAGACGAGGGTCGGTATATAGATAAGCACGCCTTTTATAACTTGACACTGAAAGTGAATATTTCGTACTTGTGTTCAGGAATCAGTATTCTATAGAGTGGCCGAAATAAGCATACTTGTCCTCATATTCCGCACTCTACAAGCAGATTTTAAAGGCGCAAATAAATAATTTTTTGGCGAGTGTGTCCAGTCTATCTCAAATGAAAACATAACCTTGCAAATACCTTCTTAACCGGAAACGGTTTTGTGATAGGCTCTTATAACCTTTTGAAATCGGAATTTTTAGATCTAGCAGCCTGACGTGGCCGGCCAAAAGGAATGCGGTCAACCATGACAGTGAACCGTTCGGTGACACACTCTTAACTGTACGTGAGATGGAAAGAGGTATTCAAAACCTTAACCCCGACTAGAACAACAATGATGTGCAGTCTTTCCTTTCCCTTTATGCGTTTTTTAAATCACGCATTGTAACCGACGGAGTTATCGGGGCACGTTCGGTAGTGTCACATTTTGACACTACATGGCGCCACGTTTCAGACTTCAGAAAGTTAAGGCGAAATCAAATTATTTCCGCCAGGCTATTCGAAAATTTCTTCAGGTACCCCGCTATATAAAACGCGGGCTTTCATTTGAGGTAGAGGACATGCGCCACAAAAATCGGTTTTCTGTCTGTTTGGTATTAAGGCGCAAAGGAGAGAAATGGTCATGCGCTATCGGTGGCGGCCGCAACAACGTCATCAGTGGCGTGAAAAAGACGCGCAAAGTTCCTTCAGTGTGATTGGACAAAGTCCACGTTCTTAATCGTCATGCGCGTAAACTTGCTGTAGTGTCTATGTTATTTTGTAATACAGGTTTCTAGCGGTGGGTCAAACCGAACAAAATACGGATTAGGTTAAGGTTCTGGTTCGGTTCGGACGAATTCATTTCGTTCCGGTTCAGTTGCACTTCCACAGAATCACGTACCGAAGCGGTGCGCGAACCGGTTCGCAAACCGAATCGGAAGCTTGAACCGCTTCTCGAACCTGTTTGAAGAGTCAAATTATCAAATAAGTGAAAAAAAAAGATTCAGTAGGTTCAAACGACAATAAGAACAAAATACAAACGAAAATTCGCAAAGGTGGAATTTCGAAGCAAACGTAACACAACATGGTGAGATATTAGAAAAACAGATGAAGTCAGGACGATTTACCAGGCTACGTTCCCTCCCGTACGTTTACTTGTGCTAGGGACTACGTAAAGCCACAGTCGAGAGAAAGCCACCCTTTTCATTTTTATTGAAATCGAAATCCCCTCTATCAAAGCCACCTCACGCTGACCTTCAAATGCTAGATTTAGGCCTGCGTACTGGCGTCCTCAAAGCTGTAGGGCCCAACGTACCATGTGAGATCCGCAAACTCTCGTTTTTTTTTTTAAGCCGAACCTGGGCCTTTAGACCAAGAAGAAATGCTCGCTGTATCCTTCTTGATATCTCCTGAGCGTTTTTCAAACAACTATAGTTCCTTCCTGGCCCTCTTGAGTCCCACATACAATTTGCAAGATGCCATCCGTCATCGTAAGCACGCCCGGCGTTTCTACCCCTACTTCTTATGGATATATGGTTCACTTTTTTACGGCTATATGATGCATTATATACCTGCTTCTATATGGAAGTGTACATTTACCTACATATAAATGGTATATGATACATCATATGCGTACGTTACGGATGTTGGTATGCATATACCTATTTTGATAGCCTCGGGAAAAAAACATGTTACTGCGTGTTTTTTATCGCTTCTTTCACGAATTATAATGCAATAACACAATCGAATTTTTATTTCATTGTGTTCATTGTTTCGGCATTACAGGGTTAAATACCAGCGCTTCATACCAGCGGTGTAGCATAAGAAAAATCCCTTCATCAGCCGCGTAAATGCTACTTCACATGACTTGAAACTTTAGTTTGAACAAAAAATCACAGGAGGGAGAAGGAAACACGGACACAACGCTGTGTTTCCTTCCTACGTCCTGTGGTTTTTCGTTCAAGCTGAAGCTTCAAGTCGATATGAATCAATTCGCCTAAACCTAAGCAATTCTGCGTAAATGCTACCGGTGAATTCGATTGTTTTGTCACCTAGAATGATTTGTTAGCTGTCACATTCTCGGGGGTGTAAGCCACACTTTTGTTAAAAATAAGATTTACTTAACGCGCAGTCATTGCATCATTGCTCGAATGCGTGGAATAGATTTTGCGATAGCAATTACTGAAGTGCGCATCCCAATTACAATGAATATCTCATCTTTCGGCCGGACCACCGGCCATCGTTCCGCCTGCTACAATGCGGAATCTTATAACAGATTATGCCATTAAAAACTGAAATGATAATTTCACGAGCGAAGCATGCGATGGAGCTTTTTCGGGGAGACGCTGTTTAATTAGTCGGCAGCAGTACACCCCCTCCGAAACCAGTAGCAGTAGCAGTAGAGTAGCGAGTTGGGCAGTCAGTAAAATTGCACCCCAAAAACAAATCAGATCTGAAATCTGCAAGCAACCAATGAGGACGATCGCTGGGTGAATGGGACTGTGTGGGAATGGCCTTGCTTTTAATGCTTGTGACACTTGCTACTGTGCTGTTTTCCCTCCGAATTCGAAATACGTAGAGCCTGCAAGGTCTCGGGATGCAGTCTTTCAAGAAGGAAAAAATTATGCACCATATACTAACAGATTTCCCCTGCTATATATATTACTACATCGAGTAAATGGAGCTTTCATAGCTCCCCGGTACCACAGTACTATAACCGGTTATACCCAATTACAACAATACAAAAACAGGCCAACCGGCAAAGAGAATTTTGTCCACCCGAAGGTGGAGAGAAATTAGCGGGGAAAGTTTTCTTGCGACCCACCGCCAGGGGGACGGGCCCGGGGGGACCCCCCGTGTCCCCCCTAGGAAGAAGCCGGATGGGGTGGGTTGTTGGGAACGGGAACTTGGGCATCGGGACGGGGTTTTGGAGAAAGGAAGGAAATGGGGGGAGTAATTTCGCTCCGATCCAGTGCCTGACTCTTTTTCAAGATCTGATTGCCTCAGCGAGGGGCATCAGACAGTGCCAATTGCCAAATATGCCGGTCCCTGCCACGGATAACCGCTCTCCCATAGGGTCTGATAAATGGGCCCCAACCGTCGGAGACAGGAAGTACCTTATTTGGTGGCGACGGCCACCCCCCGTACTAACGAATCACCAGTGAAGCTTTCCACTATACACGGGTACTTGCAACACCTGCTTTTCACGGTCTCCGGACACCGGAAGTTTGTATGCGCACGGTACATCAACGGCCCGTTCGCAAGGTCCCTTCGTCAGGATAAGGGCCTATTCTTATGTCCTCCTCTTTGCCTACTCTGTCGCTCATAGGAACAAGAGTCTTCGGGCATTGCCTTGCATAATGCAGAGGAGATCGGTCCGGGCCTACTAGCCGTTACTAAGCCAGGAGAGTTTCCCCGGTCGGTGTACTCACCTCACCTTTCTTCGTTTTCCCCGTACGAGACACCAAGTAGCTTGTGGTAGCTGGTCCCTGAGGCATAGAGAAGATCAGTCTATAGGCCCCTCGCAGCAAGGTTACAGGGGGGCGCGACCCCCCCGGCCTCATACGAACTGTACAACATCTAGCCCCCATGACATTTGGTTATAGGGGTATGTCACTCCCCCCGACCACTTTGCGATCAGGTCGCTGGCCCCGCCAAGCTTGCGGTTAGAAGGGTCCCCAGTCCCCCGGCCCGTTGTGAGTTTCCCGACCATTCAGATCGGTACTGCCAACTACAAACGACTGTACGCGGGCATCACTCGCTACTTCGCAACTTGACTCGCCGGCCTCCTCTCACGCTGGATTACAGGGGTGCGTTACTTCCCTAGTCCGAAGAAAGTCATAGTTGATCGATCTCGACACGCCTTCCTATTTCAACCGCATTGTCAAGTGCCGGGTTGACACCCGACCGCCCTACCTCCTCGTAGGACGTGATTCCAGTTGACCAGGAACCTCCGCAGTGGCGGCCGTTTTGCACGCTCCCCGGGCAGGGGTTGTGCGGCCTCCCCGATTCCTCGAGGAGGTCCTGTGGAATTACCGTACTTCCACGCTCTGGCCCCTATGACATTAGGTTACAAGCGGTTTGTCACAACCCCTGGCCTGCAGACCAGCTCGCAAGTTCAACCGAACGAGCCCCAAGCCATGGCTACAGGGGCGTGCACGCCACCGGCTCGGTAGTGGTATACCCATTGCTTCAGCAATGGCTACGCCAACACTACGTGCGAACTGTACCTCTTGAGCGCAGTGATTACTTTCGCACATTGATCCCGCTGGCTTCCTCTCACGCTGGATTACGAGAGCCAGCGCTCACGAGAGCCAGCGCTCCTCCAAAGTGTGCAGCTGGGGGTGAGGCAGGCGAGTGGGCAGTATGCTGTGCCCTGCACGAGGCGCTGGACTGCTGGACTGCGCGTTACCGCCCCCAGCCTTTGCCCTCCTCCCACACTGGATTACAGGGGCTCGCTACTTCCCCTAGCCAAGAGAGTCATAGTTGATCCACAAATACCATCTTTCGAAATACACGCGATCCTCTGAGGAACTCCCAGTAGCTCAAAATAAATCAGTTGCGGAAATACACGCGGACACATATTCGTTATAACGAACTTCACATCTGATAATATCGAACTCGGCTTACGCCAATAGTGGCTAAGCTTCTCTGCGCTAGTCTACGTTCCTACCTTGTCGATATTCGGAACCTTCTATACTCCGTGACTACTTACTAACTGCGATCATGCGTAGTATTTAGCCTAGCTGACGATGGATGCTGCTTATTCGTCCACGCATCTGCTTCACGCTTCACTGACATCATTACAAATCAAGCCCGACGATGGGACCGCAGCCTTTGTGACACCACCAACGGTGTATTCAAAAGGGCCAGCACTGCAGTCATTACTCAGCGTCTATCAGTGCACCTGCAGTACGCTCTTACATACATTTCGCATCAACCAGGTATCTTATTGCGATAGGGTGCACTCGTTTTTCGGGCGCAGCCCTTTGTCCGCGGCCCTGGGCTGAGCCGCGTCGCCTTCGTCGTGACCGAGCGAACGATGAAAAGACCAACGAGTGAACGAAAAAGTGAACGATAGGA
Organism: Haemaphysalis longicornis; assembly: GCA_013339765.2. Taxonomy (NCBI): domain Eukaryota; kingdom Metazoa; phylum Arthropoda; class Arachnida; order Ixodida; family Ixodidae; genus Haemaphysalis; species Haemaphysalis longicornis. The sequence goes on from CM023450.1 coordinate 137,892,147, forward strand.
AGACCGATGAGTGAAAGAAAGCAAAGCAGGAGAGTGTCGCGAAATTGCGAGGAGAGGGCGGTTTGCCGTGGCGGCTCGAGCCAGCGCTCTCCAAAAGTGTGCGCTGGGGGAGAGGAGGCGAGGGGGCAGTATGCTCTGCCCGCATCGAGGCGCTGGACTGCCCGACGCTTTTGACTCAGAGACTCATCATCGCTGCCCGTCGAGAGAACCCATGAGTGAGTGGGGACTCAGCGCACTGCTGCTGCGCCCAAATATTGCATAAGCGAGTATCGTAATCGCCAGTTAATTTTTCACAGAACTGTTGGTGCTCATCATTTATTGCTGCTGATACCCTGCCGTGTGACGCGCTTCTTTTATCAATTGGTTTTGGCCTCCTTAAAATGGCTCTTTTAAGCGCAGGATATCCATATTGAGTGACGCTATTATATAAAACAACCAATGATGATTATTATGTTTAAGGCGCCGACATTGCAAAGGTGATGAAGCGCTCCGTAATGGAGGGATGCGGATTAATTTGTACCACCTGGGGATCTTTAACGTACGCCGAAAACTTGAACACACGGGTGTTGTCGCTTTCCGCCTTCACCAGAAAAGCGGCCGCCACGGCGGATGCTCGAACCCGCGTCCTTCCGCTCAGCACCACAACGCCAATGCCACTGATCCACCGTGGCGGGTATAAAACGACCAATACATGGCGGCCTATTTGCAGGGGCTAGATTTGCCGCTTCCACAAAGGCATTCGATACAACTGCTCACGAAATACTCTTTTCGATTTTAGCATCTTTGGGAATAGGCCGACTTCAGCGCTCATACGTTCTTAGCCGCGCAGTTCTCTTGAGGTGAAGAGTGTAATGACGTACTTTCTGAATACTAAATGATAAATATAAGGTGTCCCAAAGTGTTTTCTGTATTGGGACCCCTGCTTTTCTGATTAATTCATGATCTCCTAATTTTTGTTAAACACTCAATGTGCATGCTTCCCACAAATGAAACTACGGTTTATTTGTCTGAAATAATCTGTCCAACACAACTCAAAATAAACGATTATATGATTACGGTTATCTGATTGATGCCGAAGTATCAGTTTATTTATTAACACTGGTAAATACAGTTCCCTAATTTTTCTCTGTCATCTAAGGCAAATTACGCCATTCCCTATCTCCGCCTTGGCAGACATTTTATATACCCGACAAATCATATCCCATTTCTTGAAGTGAGGCTCGATAAAGACCTTTAATTTCACTTGCAAATCAAGTCCATCAAGGCTAAAATGGTCCTCGCTTTTCACGTACTGCTTACGGCTCCGCATATTTTGCTAAGAATGTTCTCTGTTGACTTTACACTTTTATTGTGCAAATTCATATACCCCACAGTAGATGTTTGTAGGAAAACACTTGTAATGTACATCTATCACCACTTTTTTTTCTACGAAACCCAGCCATCCGTAATATTACTTCCAGCTATCCCACAGAGTCTGGTCAACATATATATCTTGCCTTTGAAATGCTACCTCTTGTTTCTGAGTGCGAAATAAAAATGCGCGTTGTGCTCTTTCGCGCCGAAAATATTAATTTTACCCACAAGTGGACCGATCAGTCTCTACTACTCAACCTAAACAATGCGCGGTTTTCAGAGAAGAATAACCTAATTCTATCAAAGGGTCACTGTATATACAAAAAACATACTAAATTTTCAGCCCTTTTAATCTGCAAGGAACCATCTACCCTCCATAAGTAATCCCTATGGGTAAATTTATTCCGAAACCGCTTGAAATGTTTCCACTATCTACTATCGCATGATATAGAAACGTGTTGGCGTTACACTTCCGTTACTTATTATTTTTATTAGGCAGTGTTTTTTTGTATTACGAAGATTGTTTTACTTGAATATCGTTGTGCCAGTGTTTTATGTACGCTTGTTTCTGTCGCTGCCTTTGATTTCGTTATGAACTTGCAGTGTTTCCTCCTTGCTGGAATTCATTCAATATTTGTGCATGATTTAGTGGCTGCGTGTTCTAAAACCGTCCCTTTGGGGCACCTCTGACAGGAGGTCCCCCAAACAGTTCGTTACCTTCGGGACCTCTTTCTGTATTATCATTTTTACGCTGTCCTTAAAACACAGTCTTCAAAAAACGCAGTCCTTAAAATACCTTGAACTTTTAATGTACCGCCTTCGTAGACTTTTAATTAGGTGCAACTCAGTGCTTAATCCAGCTCCCAAAGCTCAAGTCAAGCCAGGCTAACCATGGATAGACTAGCCCGTCGCCTGACGGGTTGTGTCAAGTGGTGTCTCAAGTGTCCGCGCTTTCTCAAAACAGAGCTGAAATGCGAGTCATTCTTCTATACTGCCAGAAGCTATAACCCAAATACTGAATTACGTCAGTGACAAAGTTTTCCCTGTGTGTATGGTGAAATTCTGGAGTATCATCAAGAAGTTAGTGATTGATTCAACCCCTTAGGGGCAAAAATGTAACGTCTGAAGCGCAGTCTCCAACGGTCTTTTCCCCTAAATTGTGAGTGAACAATCTGCGAAGTCAACTAGCTAACTTAATACAATTAGTGCACACTCGTGTACGAGAAAATAACATACAAAATCATTTCTGCAGCAGCGACGTAATCTAGCAAGGAAGTTGTCGTGTAATCGGATTTATGATTGGACGGAACACTATTGAGATTAACGAACATTTTTGCTCATCATTCTTACATACCGTATTTAATCAATTCTGAGATCCCCCGATTTCCTTCTGATTAAAATTATATCGCCGGTTGAATCTTTGGGATGGAAAATAAAATTACGGTATGCTAAACACCATCCTCTACTTTCGCGAAAAAAATTGAAAGAAACTTTGCCTGTGAATCTACGCACCCCTTTTTCAAGGCAAATGTCGGAAGGTGCAATTTAGCGCGTGGAAGCGGGCCAGGAGTTCACGTTGCGGCCAACTCATTCATGAAGTTTACAATTACGAACCACTTCAATGGAACAGAAGACGACCTGCTAGGGGATACTCAGAGCGGCGGCCCAAGCGCACAACGCACGTAGTGATGGTAACTGGTATCAAATGGAAGCGGTAGATTCCCATCCTGTGTTCCTTGCACCCGTCTCATCGGAATACGGCCCCGAAAAAAAGTGGCGGGGAGGGCGGTAATTTACGTTTTTCGAATCTAAGCACCCCCCTCACTTTAGGCACCGAAATTGTGGGAAAAAAAGGGGCGTAACGATTCGAGCAAATAGGGAATTTATGTTCTTGCATATCAAGATGCCAACGACTTGCGAATGGCCCAGACGGTCGCATATGTCGCCCATCGTAAAACCAAGTCACTTTGGCCAGAAAAAGTCTGTTTCAATAAAAGTTCAAGCTTAAGGGGTCAGGTCTTTGCACAGTGGAAGATTTTGCAGCCGTCGTACACTTCATTCAAAAGAAATGATCGTACAGAATACTGATCGTGACAATGAAATTATATGAACCAAGAGAGCAGAACTGAATTCATGGGCACGATACCATTCACCCGCAAGATGTCTTACAGCAGTTTACGAAATCTTTCCCGTGTTAAGCGGGCGACATTCTCACAACCAACCGTAATGTAAAAAACAAAATTAAAGCCCGAGAACCTCCTTCGCACGACAGACAAGACGAAGGGCGAGAGAAGCATAAACCACACTCTACAAGTCAGCTTTTGCGCCAATTGACACATCGTGTCTGCCTAGTCCAGCATTTCACAGATAGTTATGATGCAGGCGTACCATGTGTTGGACCAGTTTCTGTGCTTATGCGTCACAGATCACAGCGGATGATTTCGGCTGCTGGTAGTTCGACAGGGCAGCGGCCGTTGCGCTGCGTATCGACACACGGGTAATACCCGTGACAGAAGGGCACTTCTTGAATCACAGGGGCAAAGAACAGGAATACAAAAAGTAAACACCCGCCCTCTTCTTTACCTTTCTGTGGCAGAGGAAACAGAACACACAAATAACTGAAGAGGCACTGTGGGGAATTAAATTTTCCAGTTGACTTCACCACTGGGCCCGGCTTTCGCTCCATGGCGGGTTATCTGTTGTTTCGTAGTTCAGTTGGGTACCTGGCGCCGCCCGCTCATCTCTCCACCTTTTTTTCCTTCTGCAAACTTACATCCTCTCCAGCCACTCCTATTTTCTTTATCCGGAGGGGCTGCGACACTACTTCTGCCACTTTAAATAAAAATGAGAAGAAACCATTCTTCGGGAAATTATTGGCTCCATAACTTAGATCTGCGGGTTTCTGGTCGTGGTGGAGACGAAATTGCTGACGTAATGAATAATGAAGAATTTCTAGCGTACGGAAGGTATGAATTTTGAGCAATTATCTCAAGGTAGCACCTGGCTGTGCACAGCCATTTTACGTCGATCGTTCCGGATGGTGCGGCTCTGCCATTGCAAGCAGTTCGACTGCGGCGGTGTGACATATTTGTGCCGCCAAACTGAATTCCGTCCACCCACCCTATTCGCACTCCCTTTCACAGCATCCCCACGATCTTTACACTTCACCCCACTTTTTCTTTCGCCACACCTCCCACTTGCCCTTTTCATCTCCTTCGCTTCTCCTCCCTGTCTTGCGATTGTCTCATCACTCAGTCCTCATGCTGTTTGCATGCAGCCGAAATATCCCACACAGATGGGTAGACGTAAATGGCTAAACAGAGGCACTCTTACACAAAAAACAAGAAACCAGACCATTAAAGCTCACCAAATTGACAAGGACGTACAGGTGCAATCAAGCGTAAACGGAGCAGAAGTTGGTGAATTTAGGATAATTTCTCTCTGAAACGGCACTTAGCATTATTTTCATATGCGCAGGAGGATTTCACTTTAAATGACATTCTAAAAAAGAAACAGGGCTGAGGCTAAGCACATTACTACGTTTACTTTTGATTGCGCCTGTATATGTCCTTACGCTACCTGACCGAGCCGCCAGCGCGTCAACGCACTTTGTTGAACGCACTGCTACGTCCTGCACCGCCTTTCGTTACTCTGGCGCATAGGGCGCGCTGGCATTTAACGCAAGCACCTTTCATACATATATCGTACGTCGACAAAGCAGTAGTCTTTTGATTTCCGATGCGTTTGACGGGCATTCGACTGTCATCAGAAATTGAACTGTAATTCCTTTTTTCGTTAAATTTCTATGCTCGGCGTACGAGGCTACAGATGGACAAAGGTGGAGCAAATTTGGCGAAGTTCGTCAAGAATGTGATAGCATTATAACTGCGGAACTAACGCTAGCCTAATGCACTGACGGTTGCGTGCGGGTGCCTTCATTGCTTTTTCAATCACACACTTGCGTCATTTGCAATTGCGACGACAAATGCGGAATTCACCTTTTCCCTTAAATAATTCACCGGTGGGAATCATCTCAAATGATTTCAGCAGCAGGAAACAATGAAGGGTGAATCATCGATAAAGCGTCCCAGCTGTCATACGTTAACTATCCGGGTGACCAAATGACGTTAATATCCATCGGTACGCCTTGAGCTTACACGAATGCCGTGTTCAACGGCGTGTCATTTCTTCACTGGTTCACCTTTTTGACGAATTGAAGTGGCGACTGTTGGCTGTGGGCGTAATTATTAGTCATCACGTATTTGATGATCTTTTTGATTGAGCAATAAATATTCGCTGTTTCGTGTGCGTTACCACCCCAAGTAAAGAACATCACAAGAAACAATCTTATCTTCAAACACACTATCCCATGAAACACACTATCCCATCACTTTGAGGAGAATACCTCAAAAGAGTGTATATTTTACTTCCGCTTGATCTTCCAATCGAAGTACTGCTCCACCATTAATCATGAAAGTGCCCCTAAATGAAAGGGTGCTCATAATTGAAAGAAATATGGTTTTTTCGGGCACTCAGGCAACACCTATCTATTGTGAGTGCAACTTCGCGTCGGTTAATTCGGGGCGTCTTGTATTCTACTTGTCTTCTCGCTCTCGACGCAGGTCAAGCGATGACTCGTTCCTCAGGAGATCATCATCAGATGTTCTCCTAGACGGTTCGAAGAAGAGGAGGTGGACGAAGCGTGATCTGCGAGCACGACAGCCATTACTCTTTTGGCTTCAGTTTTTGTGATCAATTAAACGTCTGCTGCACTTCATCCCGGGAGATCTCAGTGTTGTCCGTGCCAATAATTTGCACAAAGGAGTACTGCTATTGCTCCTGGGATTATTCGCATGTATTGATGGCGTTGGAGAACAAGATTACGCCCCGAATGTAAATCTTGAAAAAGAATAAGGAATATTTTTAGGGTGACAGGCGGCGAAGGTTTTAAACTTGTAACTAAATAGGTTTTCTGGAGAAAATGACCAAAGTCTCGTTTTCGCTTTATTTAGAGGTCTTTTACAAAGGGTGCACAAGGTTTCCCAACTGTACTCAAAACAAAAACAAAACTAAATGTTGTAGGGACTTAAAATTTGCATTGAATATGAGCACGTTGCTTATATTGTGCTGAGAAACTACGATGTAAATAAGTTGCTGCAAGTTTTTAAAGAATACACTCAATAATTTCTGGAAAATATTGCACGCAGGTTTTCTTGTGCCCTGTGGTAACTAGCAGTTTCAGCAACATTAGTTTTGTTTTGATAGGGGACATGTCACAGTCGGTGTATGGCACAGCATTAAGTTGTGTGGTATGTGGTTTAAGAAAAAAATATCAAATGCTTGTTTGCACCTAATTAGGAAGCCTGATCGAAGTACAAGAAATTATTACGCACTCTTCTGAGAGAACTAAGCGATACTCATGGTTAAAATTGAGCGCGATTAAGGGGAGTATTACCACTGATATGCAGGATAAAATAAAATGCGTTGCCTAATTAAGGAAACGTGAGAAGAAACCTATCATTCCTAGCAGTCCAAAGCGTTAGACACACGTTTTATGAAGTCCGCAAATCATTCACGTTGTGTACGGGAAAGTTAAAGATGTTTAAGTTTGTGATAGGTCCCTCCGAAAATTAATAATGCAAGACCTTCAAGTGGTACACGAATGTTTAACGGCAGTTTTCCCGCTCTTACAGAGTAACTAAACACGGTGGTGTGCACATATCTGGAGATAGCAGAGGCGATGCTCGCCCATTGTGCGGACGAAGTTTTCAATTTTCTGCGATAAATAAATGCTTTGACAAATTTAGTAATTCCTCGCTTGGGCCTTTCAGAAAGCTTATACGAAGTACGTAACAGCCTGTGCCCGCAGTCCTGAAAGAACTAAATGAGGCACCGAATTCAAATCTGCTGGTCATAGTGGACGCATTGTAACTAGCATGCCTCTGGAGTTCGAGGTACGTTGTTTAATTACCGCCTTTGACAAAAAAACTGATGTAAGCAGGCTAGTTTTCTATAACACGCTTTACGAAAGCCCGTTGATTGCATGTCCGCTGTTGTGGAAGAATCGCACGTGGCACCAAGTTTCAATTTGCCGGGGATGATAGCCGCCGTATAGTGAGGACACTTGACGGAGCTTGAAGGAGTTGCGGCAGTTTGCTAGCGGTCGGGAGAGACTTGTATCGCGAACAGCTTGGCTGCAAATTGCGTTGTAATAATCCAGGCCGCACAAGTGTGCGGGTATTTTTTTCCCCGTCTTCATCGCCACCCGAAAGCACCATTACGATAAATCCCTCGTGGGCCGCTCCCCGCCCTGATATCGGCTGCGTTTTGCGAAGTAAGTGGCAGCGGCCCCTCGATGCACTCCGCGTTTTTTCTTTTCATTTTGCCGCCGGAAGAGCTCATTACCATTCGCAATTAAAACAGAACGAGCGAGGCTGCGTCTGCATTCGCGGTTTCGATGCCGAGTTCAACATCAGGCTTCATTGAACAGCATGCACGCTACAATATCAGAGGAAGACACCCTAGAAAATGAATAAAAAAAAACTGAAGCTTTCTATTTTGATGTAGATTGCTGGAGCATCACTTCTCGTTGAGTTTGTCACTGATCATGACTTTAGTGAGTGTTGTAGTGATAAGTTAAGGGTGACTGATACGCGCAAGTGAGACGGATACTGATGCACGTCGTAATACACGTAAGCCTACCAACCAACTCTACCTCGGCCCTTTCATCATCGTCCTTCTTTTTTTATCATCATTCTTTCTTTGCGTCTTTTAGAGCGCCGCACTTAAGCGGCCGCTTCCGTTGTTTGCGACGCCATCGTCCGCGTTGTAACCGAGCGAACGAAGGGGACACAGGAGACAAACGAGATATAACACGCAGGAAAGTGCAGGAGGAAAGTATTGCGAAAGTGTGAGGGGGACGACGATATGCCGAGACAGAGCAAGACAGATCTCTACGACGGCGACGCGCTACGAGATAACCGAGAGGACGAAGAGGCCACCGAAGATAGAGCGAGCAGGAAAGTGGAGGATGAAAGTGTGGTGAAAGGCGCGAGGCACGTTTCCGGCGGCCACGCGCTACCAAACAACGCCAGAGTATATCGCGTGCTTTCGTGCGTTCGCTGATGCGGCGATCACCTCGTGAGACGTAGCAGGTATGCACCTTCGCCGGGAAGATTGCAGTTCGCCCTGCACAGATATTTCGCTTTAGGGAGTATTATAGCCCTCAGCCAAACTTTTTTTCTCCTCACCTTTTCTATCAATGAAAGGCTTGGCTAAAGACCCTATTTTGACCTAAACTCCCACTTAGCTTCAGATACGCTTAACGCTGAGGCTAACAACGTCAATTATTTGTATGTCAACACTTTGTGTAGAGGTTGATGACGTCAGGCCTCACCTGTCAAGCGTTCGTGTAGAGGTTGATGACGTCAGACCTCACAGTGTGACGTTATGTCTACTGCTGCGCCATCGCATATCCACGTCCCCCACATCCGCTGGGCAAGAAGCCCGGTTTATTTAGTGCGTCCTTTCAATTATTGCCAGTTTTCTCTCAGTCGCACCATGTAGCGCATCCAAGGGAAACGTCAGGCCGGCAAACGCCCACGTTCGCAGCCACATGGGGCGTTACAGCCAATAAGGACGTTTGGCCGGTGGATACCTGCGCGCAGTGCAAATAATGATGACGGGCGTCTCGCTCCCCTATGTGTTTATGCGAAACTGTGACTGCGTATTTTTGCCCACTGATCCAAGAAATGCGCGAGTTACGCCCACGCTATAATATTTTTGTCAGCGTACTTGTTTATCGGGGTAAACTAAAAATACGTCCTGCAAGCTGGGCTAGTCGAATAAATAAACGCATTTCCATCTGCCATCGGCGATCTTAAAATAATAAGTGCCGTTATTACCTCTTTGAGGACACTGAGATTCATTATTTACTTGTGATATAATTTACCTTAAAACAGAGTTTGTAATATTGATAAAAATCTCACAGACCTTGCGCTTTATTCGTAACCACTTGAAAAAGATGTCATTACCAGCCTTTGTTGGGGCAATGGCATGCAGTCGTGCAGCTTCCACATATTTCTTTAGCAAGATCGTGCCTGAAAAATAAATTGATTAAATTCTCACACGGAAACACTAGTATTATATTCAACGTTTCAGACACGCAGGTGTGTAAATAACTATCATTCCCGTTGCCCCCGAGTGCCGTCGTCTATCCCAGGTTGTTAGCGTATTCCTTAGTTTTTTTTTTCGTGTATCTATTTGTTTCTTTGTTTGTGCGTGTGCGTGTGTTTTGTCTTGTTTCCACCAGTATGTCCGGGTGCATTTTTTACGCCATGTAGGAAATTTATCTTGAAGTGCTTCTCTGAAAGTTGACAGTTTCACAAGGACAATGGCCATTGCACAAGAGCTACCATTTTTTTTTTGTTCCATCAGCAGCGAATAAAGCGAAGCGAAAAATTGGGAAATCCTACGGTGAAAGCGAGGAAAACACGAACCGTCCCTGCGCAGCAACGGGGCCCAAGTGGTATTGAACGGGTTTCGAGATCGGACACGAATCGCTCTCCGGGGAATTGGATCGTGCTCTCTTCGCCCATCGGTGGAGGCTGCTAACTCAGCCGCATTCCTCCGAGAACATCTTCGCTTGATTCTTCTTTTACAACATCCGGGCGAAGGGCACACTTCTACCGTCTGCACGCTGAATAGCCGCGTACAGGCCCCGGGCCCGAGGATATCCGTGGCGTCCACGAACGCGACCTAGGGACACGAATTCTGTTTCGCTGTTTACCGAGGCCGTCTGAGGGCATAGAGGTATAGGCGGCCGGCTCTCCCCCATCTGCGCGTATGCGATGTTGAGTTTTCCGCACTCAAAATGCGGACGTATTTCCTGGACGAGATGGAAGAAGGAAGGAATAAAAAAGGACCGACAAATGGAGCCTTGAGCTCGGAAACTCGCGTGTTCTGTGGTGAAGCGCGTTCGCTCCTGACGTTAAACGGCGGCATGCGGGCATTTTTCAAGGCCGCGGCGAAAGTGCCGCGAAAATTGTGTCTGTGAAATACAGGAGCAAAATAGCGGCGTCGCAAGGGCCTGCTGTCATCGCAGGAAAAGATAAATGTGAGAAAAAGAAGAATGAGGGATGGCTTGTTACTACTGAGCCGTTAAAAAGTCTTTGTTGGCTTGCATTTTACCGGTGCCATGGTTTGCATTACTGTTACCGTGAGGCGTTGTTGGTGGTACAGGCATAACAAACTGAAACCACTCGCTTACGGGCTTTGTATGGTTTACAAGAATATTATGCAAAGCCGATTAGCGAAACGGACAAGCCAAAACCATACCGACGGCGTAAAAGTTGATCCATTCTACTTAAAATAACCTCAGGCTAACAAAACCTGACGTGTACAAGAGTTATTCCTTCGCTGTAGCACCAATTTTAATCGGTCATTCATTGTTGCACCACTTTTATTTGCCTTTACGTTTTTGGTAGCCAAAGAGTTTTGTGCATTTCTTCATCTATCCATATTTGCAACATCCGAACAGAGAATTTTACTTTTCATTCAGACAAATATCTCGTAGAATGCAAATATTCTAGTCAAAGAGGTGGCTGATTAGTGTTAGCGATTTATTACCACTTGATACCCCGGTGTACTTATTTCGAATAGAATATTCATTGTAATGTATCGCCCCGACAATGTCTGGAATATGTTTTCTTACCCGTGCTGGGCCAAGCCCGGCTACCTTATCCTGTGTTTGAGCTAAGCGGCGCGTTTGCTCTTTCTCGGGTGTGCCGTGCCGGGCAATTCTGTGTGGAAGAAAAGAGTTTCCCCCTGTCGTCGCTAACCTAGACTGATCCTCTTTCGTTGAGAAAGCTGTCCGACCTTATTCTATGATTCCGGAAGGAGGTATGGTCAGCAGTGAATGCCTGTAGGGCACATGCCGCGGCATTCGATTCGCCGACACTTGGCCGATCGTGCATGATGTTACTTTGCTGAACACTCCTTCCGAGCTTGCGTATTCTGATAGTTTACTGCGGGGCACAATCCTGCTCTAGTAAACGTTCTTTCTACGACAACCTTGCTTCGTCCTTCACTACGTGACAATGTGATTCTTGAAATACAACCAGCGCTTGCCGAACAAAACGGCAGTGTTATACGGCAGCCAAGCAGTTCTGGTGGTGTATATATAAAATAAATTCATATAAAATTTACAATATTTTACAATATCTTGCAAAATTTTTTTTTATTTTGCAATATAAAATAAATCGATAAAAATAATGAACAAAGAAAACTTTCCTATAGTTTTGACGTTCATAAACGTTATCATCAAGAAAACTGAAGACGTATACCATTGCATTATGCAGCGCTGATACCAACCTTCCGGCTTACAATCATCATTGGACCATTCGTTAGTGAGGACGAGGGCCATCACGTCACAAGCGGCAGAGAATCGGGGCTGGTGCTGCGATCACGCGGGGAGAAAGGGAAATCAATACTTTTGAGCCGTCCTCCACCAATCCCTTTCGCCCAAGCAGAAGACAATCGTCTTAATAGTTGAACTCCCGGGGCAACCCATTGTCCTAGGTAACGCCACGCCGATGAAAGACGGTGCTGACCTCGTGGTCAACAACGAAGCGAAATCACGAAGTGCGCCCCCGTATGCATCTCTCGCGACTGAAGACCGATTAAATTTAATTACGACTAGTGCATGTGTTTTGTGTGCTTACCAATTGGCTCGCAGGAGGTGTCACCGTAGCACCTCCTTCTTTGTGCCAGCTTTGTCTAGTACTCATTTTCGGCGTTTTGAGGGCACCTACTAGAACCGAGATGGGTGCCAGAAAAGAACAAGAAAATTAGTTCTAATATTACAGCCAGACAGTACCGAAAACAGAAAATCGCCTCATAACGAGAAACTACCATAATTTTGCAACATGTACGTTTATAAAAACGCCGGTCGGTCTGCTTCCTCCTAATGCCTACACAGGACTCTTGCTTGAAATCAGAGGTGCAAAATACTCTAATGATGATTTTTAATAAAGTATTTACAGCTTGTCCGGGTGTTTTCCATAGCGTGATGCCCAAACGCGTTTATAATGTTCCAGTCGAATGATAGGCAGACATTCGTTACTGGCCGGGTTTATTCGCTGACAGAGGCAATTTAACAATCAAGCTCATCCTGGTGAATGGCGAGCTCACCTATTTATTGAAAAAACCATTATAACATTAATTGAGCCAAAATCCGGTGTCAGTATCCAAGCCTCCGAGCCACTTTTAGGCCACGTGTAGGGAACATGGTTCATAGAGCGAAGCGTTTTTTTAAAGATGATAGTCTTTGTTGGGCTACTTTAGCGCAGAAATTTGGGTCTGTCTGAATGTCTGTCTGTCTGTCTGTCTGTCTGTCTGTCTGTCTGTCTGTCTGTCTGTCTGTCTGTCTGTCTGTCTGTCTGTCTGTGCCTAGATTCAGCCACCTGGCCAACGTGAAACTCAATCTCCGCCATAGTGTTATATACCCACAGCCAAACCTAAACGCCTAAGTCCAGGGTCGCAATCTTCATAATTGTCAACAATGTTGAACAAGAACAAAACATTACGCAAATCTGAGGCAGACAATCAATTCATAAGTGATATTTGCACTGTTCGTTTATTAAAAATGCGTGGATGTCTGTTTTTTGCCATATCAAAAGAATTACTACATCAAGTGCAGGAAATTGTCACCTGCTTTTGCCCGCGCCACTATAGCTCCCGGCGGAATATTAAGAAATCAAACGCAACCATAACGAAAGGTTCTACTAGATAGGTTCAACGTTCACCTTGGAACGCACGTGAAGCAGGGAAACGTGGTTCTATAAACAGGTGCCTCGAGACACGCGCGTCTCCGCCATAGGGCAGCGTTGGCATCGAGGCATCCGGCCTGGAGCAGTAGAACGCGGTAAATTTAAATTGAATTGAGCAAACCTCTGGCGTGTTATCGTGGAAGGAAGGGGACGGGAGAGGAACAGCATGAGAGGTGAGCGGGAAAGAGAAGGGAGGCGTCTATATGGCAAGGGCGCCGGTCGACTACCGTCTTTCGTCGGCACTTGCGACGAAAGGATCAGGTACGCGACTATTTTTATACGGATGTCCACATTAAAGCAAGGGCCGAAAGGGGGCCATTGTGCGAAAAGCCGTTGATGTTGTTATTGTAATTCCAGTCCGCTACAAAATATGGCCGGCAGTGCAAAGAGTAAACAGAAAAGAAACTTGAGTGCATGTCAGATTTGAACCGTGGTATTCACAGTGGGAGACCAATGCGTTGCCTCCGCGCCCTTTCCGCACGTTGCATGTAGAAGAAAAGTTAAAGCAGTGCCTGTCCGCGTAACAGATGCACTTTAGCCGCCAAAAACTATGGGGACCTGTGGTGTGTGTCACCAGTGCACCTATTGAAGAATTTAAAGCAAAAAAAAACGCATAAAGGAAAGCGAAGATATGAAAGCATGGAGTAGCAGTAAAAAGCCTGTCGATGTGACTCGAGACAAAAGAAGTGGAAACAAAAGCGACTTAATACATGCAAATACGATGTGGCTTTTAAGAAGTCGTATGAAGTATCGTCAGGCTTAACGCTTCAAAGCGTGTAAACTTACTTAAGTGCTCCGTAAAATGTTTATACACATTTTGCACCTTTTCTGTGCATGAGGCAGACAGCACGCTGGTTAAGGTAAAACCTAGTTGGGCTCTCGGTATTTATGCTTTCTTTTTTTCCTCCATTGCGTCCTTTATGTAAGGGCAGCGGGAAAGCGCAATCCATAACAAACCCCAGGTGCGAAACTTGTTCTGTCAGCAACGAACACATTATGGACTTCATAACCATAAAGCACAGAACAAACTGAGCGGCCAAGCAGAACGAGCATTAAGCATTAACCTTGTTGACCATAAATACCCACAAAACAAAGGCATCCTCCGCGCAGCCGAGAATTTACGTTTTTCTGCGCACATTATTCACCCAGCTTACCTCACCTTTAAGTCGGAATTATGCAACTGTTTTTGATGTGGCATGCGGAGAACTCGCAGTCTAGCTGCTCTTATGCTCCCATACTGAACTTTTCTTGAGTAATAGAAGCTCTCATGTTACGTCTTGCGGTAACCAATTTGATAATCCTAAATTTTGAAACGAGCAACAACAAAGAGTTGGTTGCCGAAAGGTTCGGACAAAATAACGGTTTATTTTGTAGGTTTCCACACACCATTTGACGAAATTTTCTGGTATCACTCGTTCCTTTCCAGCTCTTCGTATGGCGTTAACGCTCCACAATCCCCCAGCGTAAATGTATGCTAGGGCAAACATTGCCTCAGAGTTTAATTCAATAAATGCTTGTGGAAGTCCACCCGTTCTAAGTTAGAGCAGGCTGCCTCCAATTTGGCTCGCCCTCCGCGCAGAGAGGTCGCGTTGTAAACCAAGTAATACAGTGGTGCATACTGTAAGTATGCGAAAGTACGAGGGATTTCGAATGGGACAAATTAGGCGCCGCGTACGTTTCCTAATGCAGCACTATTTTGAAACACCGAAGTCCTGTAGGGGCTTAACGGTAACGAGAGGGCAGTCTGTGCTTGTGTACTAGGAGCTCATGGTAAGACCATTAATGAGGCTGTTAACGGCGACATGGCCTCGGCCTTTTTCGAAGCGATGTAAGCAGAAAGTAAAGGACGTCTAGGGGAGATTATTAGAAACATGTATGATAAGAAATGGGCAATAAGAGTGCACAAAGAACCTGTGCCTTAAAGAGGTCACCTCTCATTCTGGAGGAGAGGAAGAGAACGCTGTGTGGACCAAATTCAAAAGTAGAGACAGGAACGGGCAAACTTTGAAAAACCAGCCATACTTGCGATAACAAATGAAGGGGTGCCTTGAACTTTGAGGTCCGAGATGGCTCCTTCACGACAAGGACATATAGGAGCAAATGCTTAAAATAGGACGAAGCTTGCGTATCCTGTGGAAATGATGGGGAACCTATCGAACTCATTAAAATGGAATCACAAAGTATACATGCAGCTCGGCATAGAGGGAGCGTAGTCCTCTCTGAGTCCTCTCTGATGAAAGTGTTAACTACCCCACACGAGGTATTATCCAAATCATAGGACTACTCATGGTAGAAAAAAAGGTGGGATAAGGCGATACAAGGCTCCTACAGCCATAGTTTGGTTGTACTATATGTAATAAAAAATTAATATAAGAGACCATTATTAAAAATGGCTTATAATTAAGCTATTCCACAATGCTCAATTTCAGCACCGCGCAAACGGCAAAACGTTTTTGAGAAGCGCAAAAGTGCTGCTTTTGCGTTGGGCACCTCATGATTCTGGCGTAGCCGGCGCTGAGCCTCTCCTGGGGCACCTTGTTTAGCTGCAGCAGCGAATGATGTGATCGCGTTACCGGGGAATAAAACACGGTGCGCGAGTGCGCCCCTATCTCTTAGCGGTCTCCGGGACTACTTTCCGACGGTTGTGTGCGGCTGGTGCGGGCCTATTTTCCTAACGTCTTGCCGCCTTCGCGTGTCACGAGGGACGCATTTATAGACAACTGTTACGTTTTAAATTTCTATAGAATTTTGTAAATTTTGTGCAGTAAACACATGTCCCCTGGAAACTCCTCATTCCTGGCCAATCAACCAAGTGTGTGTGCTAAACGGAGAAAAGGAGATTAACAGCCCGAAAAACTTTTTCTATACGCTGACAACGTACGAGATAGCAGTTATGCGCTTTTGAAGTATAGCATGCTACTTGTATGACTCGCCAACTTGTAGACAAAAAAAAAAAAGAAAACGAGACGCACCTTGGTGCACAAACAAGGGCAATAACCAAATACCACCAGACACTAAAGGAAGAAACAAATTATTCCTATCCCAAACGAAAGTAGGGACTTCCATGCCAAATGTCCCAGCCGTACAATCGACCATCCGAGTTTGCTCAGTAAAATTGTGGGTCATCCTCGCATGGCCCACAATGCTCCCTGAAGTGTTTTTGTCCAAAAAATTTTGTTGTTTATCCAGCGCCCCTTTTACCTCCATGGTATAAAGCAAACTTACGTCTGTGAAAAATTCATGAAAAAGTAACTTCTCTTACAATAGCCACCATTTTTTGTGAACATCATGTTGACGCCCTGGGCTGCTCTATGCCGCATTTTTAAAATATTTTTACTTTTTGTTGCTGTGATTACGCCATTCTATAACACGATGTCATGCATTTTCAAATATTT
>CM023450.1:139108822-139491383 GCA_013339765.2 Haemaphysalis longicornis
GTCTGCTGCGCTTTTCATGTACCCCGAGTTTCATGGGAGCTTTAGTTTTAACACGAAAGCATTAGCAATGCTAGAAGTCAAAAACAGTCCGGCGTCGGCGCCAACCTCCGATTGGCAAACGTGGCAGGTGGCGTTTAGAGCGATTTCCTTCTGCGCATATTTTATCAACTAAAACACCGGTTTAAAAGAAAGAATGGCTATATGACTCACTGGACGGCGTGTATATGACGGCATTGAATAGAAACCACCGGATATGGAACTTGCTAATGGCACTTCAGTGACAGGTGACAGCGATTGGGCTCTTAGAAAGATAGTGAAAGATAGCCTGGGCTTAGTTAAGTCACAAGCAGCAGTAATGATTCCTCGTAGAGAGAGAGAAAATTAATTTTTATTACACCGAAAAAAAGTTTCAGAGAGGCGTCTTCATGCAAAGGGGCCCAGTCAACAGCCGTTTCCGTCAAGAGCAGCTGATATTCCAGGCCGGAGCTGGCCAAGGCTCTCTCCCAAATCTCTATGGAAACGTGCAGGTTGGGTGGATTTAGAGTAGACTCATCGCAGCCGCCTGCTATGTGTATGAGGTTACCAGATTCTCCACAGAAGCGACGAAACTGAGAGAATTGTGTCCGGTCAAAGAGGTAAATCTGGTGGGGTGTGTGAAGGTGTTAACACGCAGGGCGCGGAATAATCTTTCCTGGTTAATCGGTAGCGATTTGTGCGGGGAGGAATGCGTTCTACGGAGGGCCTATAGTGCTAAGTACTTTCCTGGTATGTGACTACAGGATGCATGCGCTCGGGCTCGGCTTCATCAGAGCTGGCTAAGCGTGTCAAATCTTGAGCCACGAGATTGGTGATCTTGTTTGCCGGGTATGCCAGTATGAGCTGGTGCCCGTACAATCCTGGCTGGCCTTGTTGGTGGTCTCTGATTGGTCATTCGAATTGTTGTAACATGCAATCGACCGTTGACAAAGTTGCGCCACGCCCGCTAAGAGCCTGTTATAAGAGTTTTGGCGCCATTTGGCTAAGCGCACATGGTATCGCCTCTTCCTCAGCTCGGAGGGGGCTGTGTTCGGGGGATGAGATGTTACATCCTTGGTAGGCTGCAGAACGGTAGCACAAAGAAAGAGAATGTATTGAAGAATGCTACTGGGTGTCTTTCGCATCAAACGAGCTGATCGTTACTCTTTTTTTCTTTCAGTTTAGTTGCCTCCTACAGTTTTACCGTTATGTAAGAACACTAGAGGATATTTACAATGGGTCCACAGGTACCATCATCCTCCATAAAGAGGAGGAGAAGAAAAGCGAAAGGAAAGGCCGAGAGGTTATCCAGTCTTAGAGCCCGGTTCGCTGGTCAGCACTAGGGAAGGGGTGTTCAGGGGATAAAAGAGGGCAGGTGAAACAGAGGGGATAGGAGCGCGGTAGCGCACACACCTTAGTCCCTTCGTGGGCGCTATAGTCTTTCGTTCAAGCGTGTGGCCTTCATGAAATGCAGAAGGGCTTCTGTTCCCTTCCGCGAAGTGGGTTGTAGGGGTCGTTGTCCTAGAATAGTCTCTAGTTTTAAAGGGGCCCTGAAAGGCATTTTGAGCACACTATATGAACTAGCGCAATCGCTAGATTGGATCGCCAACGTCACCTGTGCCAAGTATTACTCTTTTACGCGCAGCGGAAAGATCACACTTTTGTTGCAAAGTTTGTCGCTTTTTTCTCACCCTTTCCTTCGTGTTTTTGGACGCCGCCATCTTCACATGTCTACATCATCGATTCCCAGATGTTCGTCATGAGCTAGACATCCTGCTATTGGGCGGCTTTTTCACGCACTTCCGGCAAAGAGATGAGTCGTCTGCTCAGCGTCGGCTCGCCGGCTGATCTGCCAGCGGAGTGCCGGAGTGCTTTGACATTTTACGACAAACGAAACAAGTGTAAACAAACACTTAACCGTTTGTATTGAATGCAACACGGCCATAACACGACGTGGATTTTATCTTACGTGAGTACGTACCATAAAGAAAGTCCCGTGGCACTTCTTGGTGCAGTCGCAGAGAACGCCCTGAGCCGAATGCCCGGGTTTGACGCGTGCATTTTATTCAACTTCAAAACAATCCAGAGATGCGTTTCGAACGAACTCAACGTCACAACATGCGTTGCAAGTCTGAACCGCGATTGACAGACGATGAGTTGCCTCCTCCTGCCCGTCGTAAATACGGCCTCACCCTCACACCCGGTTTGCGGGGCGAGCAGCAAGTCACAAACTCTGAGAAGGCTTTTAGCCAGGCACACTGCACATACCAAATGCGAGGTTGAGTGGTACGTCGTTCGAGAAAGATAATCCAGACCATGGAAGCACTATCCACCCGCAGAAGTACAATGTCGCATTTCATCGCGAAACGAACGCGTCCACAACACACAGGAGGCGATGCACACACACCACACACAGCTTCGGTCGCTGCATTGGCTTAGCTGCAAGCTTCGTTCGGACAATCAGCGATGCTACGACGATACAGAGCTGCGTGAGGACGACGTGCTAACCACTTCACGTATTTAAAAACACAGGGGCAAAGAACTAGGTTCATCGGAAGCAAAAAATCTCTCCTCCATTATAGTGCCTGAAATATACTGGGTAGTGTGCCGAGGCGGGCTCCAGGCGAGCGGCGGGAGCGATGTACGCGGCCCGTCTGCCGCTTGGGGCGCTGCCGTGCGGGAGTGTGCGCGTTCATCCGGCCCGAGCAGATCGCGCGGTTACCTCCGAGCTGCGTAGCAGACGGCAGCGGCAGAACTTTCCATTCCCAGCTTGCGACGAAAGCGAGCGAAAGCGACGGGAATTCTGTCGCGCAACCAAAATTTGTCCCGACCATTCGACAAAAACGATCGTCGCGCGACAAAGCGACGGGAATTCCTGCCGCTCTCACTCGCTTTCGTCGCAAGTGCGAACGGGCCTTTATGCACATCTCCGCCCAACATAAAACAAGCTCTTGCTTGTCGCCTGAGCATACGGTTGATAATCTGACTACGGTTACACTGTTGCTTGCCAGTGTATTTAAAACGATGTCACTAGGTTTGAAACGTACGCGCTCGGCGTGCAGCTTTGTAAACGCAAGCGGTTTCACATACGCACGCTATTTTGCTGCTAATAGAGTTTTAGTACAGCGTTTGTGGCCTTTGCATACGCTAAACGCTAAATTTTTGCGTCCTGCTACGTGACACCGCGATGGGAGTTTTTAGTAGAGCGTCTCATCAGTTTTGCGTAGCGACACACTAATGCATACGGCGCCATCTGTCAAATGTTTCCGAAATGTCTCGCCGGCTGATCTGCTAGCGGAGTGCCGGAGTGTTTGGACATTTTACGACTATCCAAACAGTGCAAAACAAAACGCTTTCCCGTCAGTGTTGATTGCAACACATGGGTGCAGCTTGTCAGAACACCGGTTTCTCGCTGATCGAGTGCAGCGTTGGTTTGCTCTTCGCCTTCACGTTCATCGCCGCGGATAAAGGCGATCCGATCCGGCGCGTTTTTGTGCACGGGTTCTGTGTCGGTTGAAAATGTCTTTTTTCACATGCCGCCGGTAGTAGGAATTACAACCACCGCAAAATAACACCCGGCACCAGCGGGGCCACATCTGAGAACCGCGCTTTTTGGATAAACAGTGCGCGGTGCACCAAGGGAACGAGCGCACGATTCTCCCCACGCGGCTGCGAGTTCGCCGCCGATACCAACTGCAAGCCCTGCAGCTACGTACACCGCGAAAGGGCAAGGCCAGGCCGCATACATGCGGTCAGGTCATTCGTATCGCTTTTCCAGCCTGTGTCCATGGTGTCTACAGAGATGAAAAAGCCGAAAGAGCTGGCCCGTAGCAGACGGCAGTCTGTGGGAGCGCAATAGCGGAAGTACGTCACCGCTGAGGAGCGGAGCATCATGGGAGGGGAGGCCAACAGCGAAGAAACAGTTGAAAGGAGGAGGAAATACGGCGCGACGATAATTCGCGGTTTTTGATTTACGATTTCTCAGCTAATACTCATCCTTTAAAACAAAATTCTTGCAGGAGGAGATTGCTAATACATTGCTTTATTTGGTTACATGTACATCCATGCATCGGCGGAAGGCATTTCAGGACCCCTTTAACTGTTGATTGTTCAATCGGCTGAGCTCGGCTATCAAAACGCGCCTTTCGATGAATACTGAGGGCAACATACTCGATTGTCTCTTCAACCTCGCAGGCGTCGCAGTGGGGAAGGAGTAGGCTTTCGTGATGGCCACTCCCAACCACCGCCTACAAAGTAAAGTTGGCTGGGGTCGAGACAGCCCATACGGAATACGGCGCTGGAGTAGAGGGTCCTGGTTGAGGAGAGCAGTAAAATACCATTAAGGAAGAGCGTCAGACAAGGCGACAAAATCTCTCCAATGTTATTTACAGCATGTTTACAAGAAGTATTCAGAACATTGGATTGGGAACCGGTGGGAGTAAGGGTTACTGGAGAACACCTCAGTAACCTCAGATTTGCTGATGACGTTGCCTTGCTAAGTAACTCGGGGGACGAATTGCAAAGCATGCTTACCGCACTGGGCAAACAGAGTGGAACCGTGGGCCCGAAAATTAATATGCAGAAAACTAAAGTAATGATCAATAACATCGGGACAGCACAGCGGTTTGAGATAGGTGGCGAGACAGCGGAACTGGTAAGCGAAGATATCTACTTAGGCCAAGTGGTGACCCCGGATCCCAACCATGAGGCAGAGGTAATTAGAAGAATAAGAATGGGGTGGAGTGCATTCAGGCAAGCATTCTCAAATAATGAATGGCCGCCTACCATTGCCCCTGAAGAAGAAACAGTATGACCGCTACATCTTACTGGTACTCACCTACGGGGCAGAAACTGGGAGGCTCACTAAGAGGGTTCAACTTAAATTGAGGATGACTCAGCGAGCAATGGAACGTGAGATGATAGGTGTAACATTAAGGGACAAGAAGAGAGTGGAGTGGGGCAGGGAATAAACGCGTGTTAATGGCATAATGATTAGTAGAAATTAAGAAGAAGAAATGGACGTGGGAAGAGCACGTAATGCGAAGGCAAGATAAGTGTTATTCATTAAGGGTAACAGAGTAAATCCCTAGAGGACGGCAGAAAGTTAAATGGGCAGATGAGATCAAGAAGTTTGTGGGGATAAATTGGTGTCAGTTAGCACAGCACCGAGATAACTGGAGATTAATGGGAGAGGCCTTTACCCTTCAGTGGGCACAGATAGGAGGATTGTGATGATGATGATGACAATTTTACCTCACATATATACACGTTTTGTAAACCCTTTGACGAATATAAAATATGCATTAGGCAGTTAGTTCTTAATCTCAGTGCGAGATGTCAATTTTACGGTAGGAACAACGTAACAGCTCAATACGTGCATAAAGAAAGACCTTTTATAGCATTCAGGTGGTCGTCACATAACGTTCCGGCCATTTTGTGCGTAACTAAATTTGCTGATTGATCGAGGAGGGGAATGCTGCAGAATTTCCAAATGCCAAGGACCCCAAAGATAGATGTTTAGATCGACACACTAATACACCTCAACTGACCCCCTAATTCCTCTAATCCAAATGTATCAGCACACCAGCCCCACTAATTCACATTACCTCATTCACTCATATCATTAACCAACCTCAGCCTACCCACTCAATCCGCTTTACTCGACTTTATTCCATGCACCCCTTAAGTTGAAGGTTGAGCAGGTGCAAGATAAAATGAAAATGCTATCGCATCTACTTGAAATGTGTAATGAGAAGGCCCCAAATTTTTCTTTCAATTCTCATGTTTTCCTAGAGCAGTAACCAAACCACACAACGGCACTGTACATGAAAAAGTGACGGTGACGTTGAGAACTGTGAGTGTTTGTGTCTCTGTGCTGTTTGTATATAACTGCCCATTCAAACTAAAATAGGTGGAAGATATGGATTTATAGCTGATAGTGTCCGTGAAGGCCTTCACAAGCGGACAGGGATGCATTCGAATTAACAACACATTGAAAACTTACACGACTTTAAACACCCTGCAGATAGAAACCATGAAGAATATTCCATGATATGTTGCCTAGGAATATGCGTTCTAACTTAAGTTATTCTAAATATAAAAGACAATTGGGGGAGATGGACAGTACCTAACGCAAACTGATTCTATATATACGGACAGCTTTACATTAAATTGATGGCAATAATAAGAGAAGCTAATGAGCGTTGGGGACTGCAGACTACGCAAAATATTTCGTGGTGCTGTCGGGCGAGTGATAAAATTATCTTCAGCCACAAGGGAGGGTGCCGGAATGGAAAACTAGAAATTACAATTTTGAGGCCCTGGAGCCGGTTCAGAACGGTTCCTTTGATTCGTTCCGGTTCGGGTTCAGTTCCAAAATAGCGGAAAAAAATACGGTTCCGGTTCAGTTTCGGTTCCAGGCAAAAATTCGGGTTCGGTTCCGGTTTTCGGTTTTGTTCCGGTTGAGGTTCGACACCCTGCTTGGAACACTGACGTGTGCCAAAAACGGTGATATATCAATTCACCATAGCAAAACCACCCCATGACACCACAGCTTCTTTTGTGTTTACTTCTTCAAAGGTTCCTGGAGTGACGTTTTGGCCGGGGTGTTGTCTCGTCCAGGTTGAAGGGCTCCCGAGCGACGTTTTCGCCGTCGTCTTTCAGACCTAAGCACGCGCATATCATCGGTGGATCCTTTATACGAGCTTTTTTTTTCAGGGGGAGGGTGGGCATGCACGCACAGGCAGTCTTCACGCGCTCACCGTTGACATAAACGTCCTCCTGGCGGGAGATTTCAACGTGGAAGTCCCACGGACAGATGTGACCTTACTGCTGGCCTCCACAGTCGAGCGTGCCCGAATGCAAAGTTCGGCCACGCTGAACGTTCTTCTTTGCGCCGGTCCTTTTTTTTTCGCGGGAACGCTGCAAGTTTCGCCATCAGCCGCGCCGGTGTCAATTGAAGCAAGAGCGATAGCCCAGCAACAATCAAGTGGTGGACTGTCAGCTTCGAGCCTGCTGCATCGAGCCCTAGACACAGCATATTCGGATTGAAAAGGAGTGCTCCTTCGGCTTCTTCCTCATTTGGGACCAGCGGTGACGGACAGTTCTGCCACTCTGAACGTTCTTCTTCACGCAGGTCAGTGTATTGCTGAAATGATTTTGTCTTTAATGTAGTTGTCGATGCTGCTACCAAGATTGTTTTGCTTGTTTGTTGGAAGTGTAACTTATAGCCACTGCTTAAGATGATCAAATACACTTCCAAGGGTAAAGATGAAATGAAAGATGAATTGTCTGGCCTTATAGACGTGATAAAACAAGAGATGAAGGTATTTCGGGATTCTTTGGAACGAGAACTACGTGGCGAACTAAGAGAAGCAATCACTCAAAGCCAAGATTTTGTCCATGCTCCTATCAAGGAGCTGCAAGAAGAGTAAAAATAAGGAAGCAAAGGATGTTGCACTTCATAAGGAAAACAAGGCGATCAAGCTAAATTGCCAGGACCTGGAATGTAAAATTTAAGGACTTGAGAGCCTCGTTGTACAAGCTGAGCCGTACTGGAGGAATAAGAACATGGACATCCGAGGTGTAGTCGAATGCGATAACGAGGACACTTTCGTGGTAGACGCAAGAATTCGCGAAGTTATCAAATATCCAGTCACGAAGATCGACGTCGAAGCTGGTCCTCGCGTACCACTCCGAAACTCCGATAATGGCAACATTATCATGGAGTTCAAATCAAGGAAAAAGTGAGATGCGATGCTAAAAAAGGCGAAAAAGCGCGGGTCGCGAATAAGAATTTGGAACAACACGATACCAGTATACGTCAACGAACAGCTCTGTCCGGCTGTTAAGAAACTTCTAGGTATGAACCTCAGCAGCAGAAGAGTATATGCGTAGAAGTCGGCTTGACCATTCAATGTAAAGTTGTTTTTTTTTGCAAAAAAGACGGACGACTCCCGCATGATACGGATTAAGTACGAAAGAGCTTTGAAAAGATGGTTCTTAAATGCGCTGTCTCGAACTTGGCTTCCTTTCCCAGGTTAAATGGTTAGATCCTTCGAATGCACCTGCGTTAAACTTCAACGCGCGATGTGTTGGAAACAAAGTCGACCAAATAAATCTATTCCTGCCATAGTTGAGTTTTAATTCAATTTCATAATTGCATGGGAAACGTGATGTCAGATGATGTTGGGTTGCCTAGCATATCCGGGTATCGACCTTTTTCCGTAAATCGAATGAGTAAACCAGGAGGAGATGTAGCACTTTACGCGACAAATTGTCCAAACTCTGGACTATTACCACAGTTCTGCTAATTGATGCCGGATTACAAAATATTAACTGTACAAACTGGCAACACAATTATTTCTACAGTATATCGCCCTCCAACTGAAAACACTGAATGATTCTTAAGTTTTTTGACGAGCTCCTAGACGAAGTTTCCCTAAACCGTTTTCGTCTTGTAGGTGGAGGCGATTATAATGTCGCCATTCTTAATGATCACAAATATTCGCAGGTATTCAATACGAGGCTTTTCTCGGCAGGCTTTATGAACACGATCACCGCGCCTACACGTGTAAAGAATTCTAATTCGTCTTGTATTGAGCAGCTAATTGCCGACTTTATTAATGATATTTAAAACGCACGCACACTTTCATCAGACATAAGTGACCATTACCCGGCGTTTATAACTTATCCTGGTACGAACAGATATGACAGCATTTTATCACCGCCTAAATTAATTTCAGAACACAGATCCCAATCATTTAGCAGGACAAACACACGTGTTATTGGAACTGTGTGATGCGAAAAAGTGATGTCAATGAACGCATATTTTATCAAATCTTTCGTGCGAATATTTCCCTTTCGCCACCGTTAAACGCTTCAACAGACTGCATAACGCAAGGGCAAAAAAAGATACAAAAGGGAAAAACCACCTTTACCATGCCTTTTTGAGGACACGTTCGCAGGAAAACATTGAAAGAATTTAAAGCAATCAGAAATAAATTAAATTACCTCTATGGCAATCTAAAGCGCTATATTATAACCACCTTTTTACTGGAAATAGTAGAGTACACCCTGACACAATACGGAAAATCATAAATACTATACTTGGGCGCAACAAAGAAAACCATAATCATAAATGGCCATAAACTGGCGGAGAAGAACTTGTCAACTACTCCATTCGCAATTTGTCAGCGCAGCCTTATTCAAACAACGTTGTCAACAGGATCTAACCATGCTATAATATAGTCCCATAAATAGCTTCTTCCTTGAGCCGACCGATGAAACTGAAGTTCTCAGAGCATTCCGGAGCCTAGAGAAAAGCAAAGCTTTAGACAAGCATGATATACAAATAAGACCAGCAAAGGTTTTCCTGGAATGAATTGATTCAGTACTGTCCGATATTGTAATTTAGCTCTGGGATCGGGCACGTTTCCAAGTGATATGAAAGTAGTTGTGGTTCATATATTTCATAAAGGCGGGCATAAAAACGTCCAGAATAACTGCAGGACAGTATATGCGTTGGCCACCTTTTCCAAAGGCTTAGAAAAAAATTTCTGTGCCGCGTAACAAATTTTCTTAATTAAAATCAAATACCTACTACTAATAATTTCGGTTTCCTCAAGGGTCGGTGTACCAAAACAACGCTATTAGCCCTGAAGGACCGTATAGTCCAAACAAAATATTTACTCGGGTTTTTATCACTTCACCAAAGCGTTCAACTGCCTCACTCACGATATCTTAATCAATACGCTTTTTTGCGGCATAAGCGGCAGCTCCTAAGTTCGATGGCATCCTACTTAAAAATACAACTCAGCGCGTATGCATACCCAGCCAAAAGTCGTCGGTCTCGCCCTGTACGCAGCGGTATACCACAGGATAGTGCGCTCGGTCCGTTGTTTCTTAAAGGAGTACTGACACGAAATTTCTCGCTTTCAGTTTTTATGCTGTAAAGAATACCTATGGCCCAGTAATTACGAAAAATCGAACCGAAAGCCGTCAGCCGCCAACACAGAATTAATTATAGCACGTTTATTGCAACCATTTCAAATTTGGGTCGCCGCGCGGGAAAATGGCCGTTCGAAGGCCACGCCTGCAAGCGGGCAGCCTTACGTCACGGTTCATCACCCTTGACGTCAGGGACGTTTTTCTTTCCTCCATGCGTTCGCCGCATCGTCTGCTACGATTGTACATGGTCCTGCGACTCGCCCGCGCAGTCGACATGTCCTCATGAATCTTCAGACTCGGATGAGTCACTTTCCTACGCCACCCGGGACAGACCGAACAACTTTATTTGGCCAGGCGATTAGGCCGGCGATGTCTTTGCCGTCGTCCGTTTTTAAAGCAAAGCTTTTTACCTCTACCCCCCAAGGATTCTTTCGCGACCGTTGGTGTCACCAGAAAACTCCAGCGAACAAATAAAAGAATTTACTGGCACCGCCGGGAATCGAACCTGGAACTACTAGACTAACAAAGCGAAAGCCCATTGTCTTACCGATTTAGCTACGAGCCCACGCGAAGACAGGGAAGACAGGTGGTGTACTCACCAAGCACATCTACGGGTTTACCCCCTGCGTTCCCTCTGAATGCCACGTGAAAGCGTCACGCGACCACTCACGCCCATCTAGCGGCCCTTTCGCACCTTGCTCATGTGCTAAGAGTTAAAAAATTAAAGGGAGCTCACACCAATGCATGGCATCTCACTTCTAGTCCGCCAATGTGCTATAAAGCCTGTGGCCTCCAGTGTTCACGTAAACAATCACAGCTCCTGTCGTCCGCCCTCACGCCAAATCAAGGAATACATTCAAATACTCCTTGATGGCCAGGCCATCACTCCAAGCCCCAGCATCAAGAGCCTGGGCCTACATCTCGTGGCTAACACCAAGAGTGACGTCTCCTTGCAGCGCCTCAAAAACAGCATTGATCAAATCATACACATGATCAGGCGAGTTGCCACCAAGAAGCCAGGCCTAAAGGAATCTGGTACCTTTCGATTAATTGAAGCTTTGTCCTCTCGAGAGTCACTTACGTCAACCCCATGTCTTCCCGACAAGGAAGACATAGAGATGCTTTATATAATGATTAGAAAGGCGGTGGAGCAGGCCATTGGTCTTCTCATGAGTGCGTCCACAGAGAGGCTGCTGAGCACGGGGCTCCACAACACGGTGGAAGAGCTGAGAGAAGGCCATCTCTCAAACCAGAAGGTCCGACTCAGAACTGCGGTGGGTAACCGCATGCTTCACCAGATTGGCTGGGCAGCCCAGAATGTCACTCCGCTTGACGTACTCCCAGACTCTTGGTGACTAAAACTAAGGATGCTCCCTTTGCTTAGAAATATGAACCCCTCACATGAAGAGGGTCACCGAAAAGCACGGGCTCAAGCGCTAAACACGACCCTAGGTGGGGATCATGCAGTTATGTACACAGAAGCTCCAAATATCAAAGGCAGCAATACGCCATCATCGTGACTACCGCCAGAACAACCTCCTTGCGTATACCTCGCTTAGGACCCAAGAAATGACGGCAGCAGAAGAGGCAGCCATCACTTTGGCTCTCACTCAACCAGGGGTTCGGAGGGTAGTCACCGATTTCCAGCAAGCCTACTGGAATTACCAGTCGGGTTGTGTGTCCTGACCTGCACTGCGCGTGCTAAAAAACCACTCCCCAAACTGTTCCGTTCAGCTCATCTGGACACCCCCCCACGCTTCAATGGAGGGCAACAAATACGCCCACCCAACAACCTGCGCTTTTACCTCCCGTGCTATGGAGCTGCACGAGGACAGTCACCCGCTTGTCACGTTCAGGGAGCTAACCCAGCATTATCGCCTTCTGAGACAGACCGTACCTTCGCCTTACCCTAACCTTTCCAGAGAACAACAAACTACCCTACGACTCATACCATACGGGCTCCTTCCCACAGCCTACGCGTCTTCACTTCATGCATCCGAATCGCTACGACGCTGAATGTAAATTTTGCTCAGAAGTAGGAACACTCCACCCCGTAATCGGGGTGTGCGACTTTAGCCCTGAGCACCCTCCTCTCTTTCCGTCAACTACCCAACAAGAGCAATGGGAGATGCTGCTGTCCAGGCCCTCTCACCTACCCAGCTTCAGCGGGAGGGACAGAACACAGGCCGCCAGACTGCATATGGGCCCCAAAGAAGAAGGAATCACTCCCCGGGCTGCACTCTGGGCCGTTGAGAAATCTGAACAGAAGTATTTCTTCCTGCTTCTCCTCCTTCTCTGCCGCAAATCTCGTCGCCTCCGTCCGCGGCGCAGAGACGGAGAAGTCAGATCTTCTAACACCGGGTTGGAGCTTTAATTTTATAAAAAAGATTCCACTCTTGTGCTACACCAATACAACTCAACCAAACACCGTTCATGCATCATGCATTGATTTAACCTTACCAAGAATACTCTTTGAAGTAATAAATGGCGTGGTTAAGTGCATTTCACTTCTCTCTGGTTTTACTATTAGTAGGGCGATGTGAGTGAATTAAACTGACGTCGAATGGGTAATCGTTATGGGTGCATTTACAGCTTTGCTTTCCAACCAGATTCACGGGGTGGATTGGCGCGATTTTTAATATCACTGCGGCTCGAACCGGCGCAGACCGTGATAGCAACAGCTTGTCGCCACTCTTCTAATCAATCTGATCGCGAAAAAGAAGCTCTACATGCGAGAAACTAGATGTTAGTGTGTTGAAAATTGTGCTAGGAGTTGTTATCAGAGCTGAATTTAAAAGTGGCGTTCAGATATTTGCCGCGATGGGAAGCCTACGCTGCCGCGATGGAAGCCTACCGAAGCCTACGCAGCGGAGGTTCGGCGCTCCGGCCCAGCACTCCAGCACTGTCGGCACCACGGTGCGGCGAGCGGCCGAAAGATGGCGCCACCTGCGCGCTAGAATCAAAACAGGCCGCGGCAGATGTCTTGGTCACCGATCGCAGAAACGGAAATTATTGCCAAAATAAAGCTTCATATGCGAAAAAGGGGATGATAGTGTGGTGAAAAGTTGTTTAAGGGATGGTCATTCGCCGTTGTACAGATACCAGCGATCAAATAGTCGCCACGATACTAAGTTCCCAACACCCAAGGTGACCCGTGCAACCCCGAGCCCGCTGGCTTGGGCGACAGTTCTTGCGGCCCCCGGCGTGCACAAACTCCACGAATTCCACATTTAGCGCTGCATGTCGTCGCGTGGAAAATAATGCATCTTGGCGTCGTCGTCGATTTGCTCGGGCAGGCTTCCACGAGCAGTACTTCGCATACCGAGAGCTTGCCATAGCACAACTTGGGCGAGCTCGGCGACGCGCACCGCCGCGTCGCCGCGGTGCCCGTCGCCATCGCGCACCACGCCGTTTTCGGCACCAGTGTCGAACACCATGCGCCGGCAACGAACTGAAGAGCAAAGACGTCGAACACGCACGTTTACAAGCATTGCTCACACAGCTACGCCCACGTCTCCTGCCCAAACGAATACCACCGACAACAGCAGCGCAGGATATCGTTTCCGGTTCTGAAAACGACTATATGACGTCACCCTGAACCGGCCAGACACGTAGGCCAATGTTTCGTCACGCCGAAAGCGATTGCGCTAGTGCTGCCGATTTTGTGGAAGCTCGCGGCCTGGACAATCAAATCGATTTTAGATGTGATTCCGGCCTCGGATCGCTGCAAAATTTCTGTGAGGCATCTGTACAAACTACTGAAGCCAATTATATCTTTTTAGGTATCCAAATTTGGGTGTCAGTACCTCCTTTAATGTTTACATTAATGATATAGTAAATATTGACGTTACTCCACTTAATTTATATGTGCAGATGACAGCACCGTGCTCTTAACTGACAGCGACCCCGACTTCCCAATACTACAGTGTAATGACACTCTGCAGACATTGCACAACTGGTCTAAATCAAGCTCTATTAAAGGAAATCCACTAAAAACGAAGGCTGTCCGTTTCAGGCCTAAAAATAAGGTGTTCCCAATAAAGCATAAAATATTGCTCTGTGACAGGGACATTGAGCTTCTTGACAAACATAAGGTCCTTGGAATTACACTTTCTTGTCATCTAAGTTGTTCTGTGTCGACGCCTGTCGGTGCGGTGGTCGAATTATCCTGCTATAGAAACACTGATGCCCGAAAATGTCAAAATTCAAGTGCACTATGCTCTATTTGCGTCTCAAGCTTACTACTGCAGCCTTGTTTAAAGTTAGGACTGCAAAAGAAATTCACAGAATTGCTGTACTTCAGATGGCAGCTCTATGCCATATAGCACGCGTTGACCGGATGTGAAGCACTCGAGAACGTTTTTCAAATATTTATATCATTCGATTTGAACTTCACTATACCTACAGACTTCGGAGCTGGTTCTTCCTCCTTGTTCAACCCTCTTTTGTTTCATTTGCTCAACCCTGTTTTAACTATTTTTAATCCTGCACCTTGGTTCCTTTTCCACTTCCGCATACACCTACGCATATACACCTACCGCAATACACCGTACGCAATACCTGTACTACATAATAAATATAAAGATGAAGGTATCGTTTCTCGCAAGCGTTTACGCGAGGTTTTTTTTAACTTGTCATGTGCATCTTAGTGTCTTGGTGTCATAAAAATTGCATTGCTTCCGATATTACGTGCTTCTCACGAATGCATGTTTTATTGCACTGTCTATTCGTAATCGCACTAGAATGTCAAATATTGTCCTGATTGTACATGAACTGTATATGAGTTATTTAAACCAGTGAAAATTTGGCCTTTCTTCTTCGTTGCCTTTAGCGAGCTGTGGGCATACAGCAATTTTCTTTCTTCCTGTTGTTTGCTTTCACATGCTATCAATTGCCTGAATTTTTTCATTGCCTGCTGCCATTCACAATGGCCCCTGAGCCCCTGTCAAGCTGCTTAATGTAGCTTATGGCCCAGGAGACCATCCAGACTTGCACTTATGTGTGTCTGGTAAAATAAAGTTGGCTTGACTTGAATTGATACAGATAATAGGGTACCTAAGAGGCGTGAGGGAAACGGACAGCCCCATGTTTGCCCCGAAGAAATAACTGCATTCCTCCCAAATTCCATTCAGCCAGGCACTATGCTCAGTTGAGTTAAGCGCTATGCTCAATAGCATAATACCTACTATATCATACACTAAAAAAGCAATGATACGACGCCATTGGCGACGAACGTTTATTTGTAGATATGCGGTTACTTTTGTTGTTGGGACACTTTCACTCTAACCTTTTAGGGGAGAGTTTTTGTTCCTGTAAGAAGGTTTTTCAGCTACCCTCAAGGTTCTCTGTGGCCGATACGGAGTACCAAAGGCTGCTCGTGGTGCGTCGCAGAGCTGAAAAGCGTCCTCGTAAAGCGCGAACATCTGAAGATATACGAGTCGCTAGACGCGCATCCAGGCACGTACAGCGACATATGAGGCGTTTTTTTTTTCGAAATGCGCCATATCCAAAAACCGAAACTGAGTCCGACAACACTTCAGATAACACATCGGATAACAGAAGAAAAACTCGGCAACATTCCCCTATAAAAAGGGTAGCAAGGAACTAGTGTAGATAACGTCCTGAAAACGTCTACTGAGATCGTAGCGAGCCAGATCCTGCGGTGTCAAAATGAGCCAAATCCATTCACCCAATAGGAGTTTGCTTTTGGCTTGACTGTTTAGACTGTTTCGTGGCTGTTTCCCGAAGATTTTTTTTTTCTTTTCTTTTCGCAGCTGGCTTATCTGAATTCAGACAGCCATTAGGATATCGGCGAAATATCTGACTGCAGATGTCAAGGACGAAGTTAGCGGAAGAAAGAGTGAGCAAAATGAAACTGAGAGATGTCAAACAATGATTTTATTTTGTCTCACCCAACCCTACAAAATAACTCGTTATATTTATTTTTTACTCCCATATTTACCATTTTGGTCCTTGACTAAATAGCCACCGATTACAAGCACAGACAAATCTTCGCTCCCCCTCCCTCAGACAGTACGAACCAGGTGAAGAAAAAATCGTGAACAGTCTTCGTGTGAAGCGTTTCGGAAATTCATGGCAAAGCAATGAAGACCTTGCTTACTTCATGAGTGCCTTCAGGCGTGCCCAAAAGATTATCCTAGCGAAAAACACGAAAAGAGCTGCTAATGGTGCCAAGAGGACTCAGCCACCCTCCTGGTATACCTATAAGGTTCCTGAAGCTCTGTTGCATATTTCCCTGCCTTTTCCACCAAAAAGAAATCGCCCCATGCTTGATAGTCAATTTAAATAAAGTTATCTTAAGGGATCCGCATCAACTTGAGTGTTTCCATTCAATATGAGCTAAATTCAAACTTATCTCCCCGATAATGTCTCAATTCACGGCCTAATTTTTAATTACTTGTGGCCATTAACTTCCCCTATGACGGCGTTGCATTTAGGTCCGTTAACAAACTTTCGGTTGTTTCTCAAGTTCTCGGTAGGTGGATCTGGCTAATTTCTGAAAAAAAGTGCCTCATGTGAAGAAATTTGCTCAGCGGTAATGGTAGTCACTCTGCTGAGAATTGGAACCCCGAAAACCCCTCACGAGCATTGGAGCTTAGTACGTAGCCTACGGGCACCGCCTACTACACTGCACCCTTTCTGCTCTATTGCTCCTCAGCAGAACCACCGGTACCTTGAGGTCACTGAAGATTTCTGTGCCAAGTCACCGCCTTGTCGCCTCCAGTCTTACCTGCATCCCTGATAGCTGCCTCTTGGCCCTCTGAAGTTCTGACCGTCATATACAAGCAACTCAGAATGGCAGAACTACTTGCTGCCTTGCCTTCCGTAAACATGGCTCCTGCACCTGGTCCAGGTGGCATCAGCTATGCAGCTTTGTCGCACTTTGACGGAAACAAAGCTAAGAGCTTCCTTCTCGGCACATACAACCACAGCTGGAAAACGTGCCTCCTTGAACCTGGCTGGAAGCGCGGTCCCCTTGTTCCTGTACTGAAACCCGGCCAAATGCATATGGAAATGGAGTTTTATCGTGCCATTGCGCTCCTGAGCCGCCTGTGGAAGCAGATTGAGAAAATGGTGCTTGCTCTTCTAGACTGAGACTGGAAAAACCGAAGCGTGTATGCCCAAAAGATGACTGGATTCAGACAGTCTCGCAGCACCATCGACAACGTGCCTGCCTTTGTTAACGACATCAAGAGTGCAAAAGCCCAGCTGGCACCACTCTAGCTGTGTTCATTGACACAAAGTAGCCTTTCACTGTGAGGCACATATGAGGCGATAAGATCTGCAATGAAATTGGTAGGCATCGGAGGTCGCATATATACATGGATATCCGATTACCTATCCGACATATCTTTCTTTATGCCCCCGAAGCACGGCAAAACAGCCTCTCACAATGTCACGCGAGGTGTGCCACAGGGTGGTATTTTAAGCCCAACCCTATTTAATATCAGCGTAACTGGAACGGAGAAGTTAGTGCAACACACTGTTGAAATATCGCTTTATGCCGTAATATCTGTATATGGAGCTGTCGCCTCGAAAGCCGTGTTTTATGAGCTCGCCTTCAAAAAGCCATGAATTCAATAGCGGACTTTTTGTCAAGACGCGGCCTCGAAATCTCGGCTAGGAAATGTGCGGCACTAGCCTTCACAAGGCATGATGTCTCCCGCTATCATCTTTCAGCGGCAGGGGCTCCATACCTGTTTGGTCTCACACGGAGTCCTGGGCGTAACACTAGATAGGTCGATGACGTGGTCCCCACACGTTCTTCTCCTGTAGAAGAAGCAGGGCTCCTTTGCTCAGGTGTCACGCATGCTGACCAGCGGCTGAAGAGGCTGTTCTGTTGAACTCCTCCGACGTCTCTACATAGCACTGTTCGACGGACTGCTCCGATACAGCATCATAGCGCTCAACCCCCTTTCCAAGACTAACACAGCGCTGTTAGAAAGTATGCAGGCCCGAGCTCTGCGGTTTTGTTTTGGCCAATGAGAGCTTGCTTCTGAGCTAGTTGGCAGAGTATTTCTCAAAAAGACACTGCGCTAAATTGATATTAACGAACACGATGGACGGCGGAACAGAAGATGCAGACCTACGAAAGCGCAACTATCAACTGGCCTTTATTTTCTGACCCTATCGGGAAACATTGTAGACATAAACATACAAACCGAAACATTCAAAACCACCAAACAGAACCCTATCTACACAACCCTATCTGTGTTCAGAACACAGATAGGGTTTTGTTTGGGGGTTTTGAATGTTTCGGTTTGTATGTTTATGTTTCCAATGTTTTCCGATGGGGTCGGAAAATAAAGGCCAGTTGATAGTTGCGCTTTCGTAAGTCTGCATCTTGTGGTCTTCGTTAATTTCAATTTAGCGCAGTGTCTTTACAAGAAATTTTGTTTTGGCCTTCCGAAGACAACTTCTACGCTGAGGATTATACGAGCGTCTAGGCGCTTCTCACCCAGTGTGCTGGTCAAACAGGAGCAGCCTCGCACACATATGATTGGGCACGGCGGCACCGCTAGGAACATGTGGTGCTCAAACCCCTTTCGTCTTTGTGCTACAGGCCCTTCTTGGATGCCTGGTGCCCAGTTGCGGATCCCCTGAAGACGCTCATTTTCGCAACGTTGGACTGTGGACAGCACCGATCGTGGAAACCGGGCGATGCTTTGACATGGCTGGCAATGCGTCATGGTCTTGCCACCTGCGCAGCTTCAGCGATGTACTCCCCGACCGCGCACCGCCCTCAGTGACGTCATGGACAGATCGCCCCTATAAATTGGACGGCATTTTCAACAGCAGCATTGGGCACGGCGGCACCGCTAGGAACATGTGGTGCTCAAACCCTTTCGTCTTTCTGCTACAGGTAAGGAAGCGATCTGGTAAATGCTATCGTAGTAACGACCCATTCTGTTAGTGCTGCCGGCCCAACGCATATTTTGTCTTCGTTGTGTGCCTACGCCACCCCGTTCAGTTATCTTTTATTGTTGCTGGCAGGCGATGTAGAAAGCAATCCTGGGCCGGACATGCCGAATTGTTGGCAGAAATCGGCAAACTCTGTAGATATTAAGAGTATTAAGAGTGACACCACATCTACTAAGGAATCTTTGCTGGCTATCCATGGCAAGCTAGATAAATTAACCCAACTAGAAGAAAGAATCGTAACACTCGAGGACCGAATATCGCACCTTGAAAGCAGCATAAACCATCTCTCACGCCAAAATGACTATCTTGAAAACCAAAGTCGACGCTCAAACATAATTATCTATGGTTTACCGGAACCGGACGACGAAACTGAGGCTAGCCTTTTGAATGAAGTATCGTGTAATCTTGTGCAAAAAACACTTGGTGTTACGGTTTCCGGCATTGAAAGAATACATCGTCTAGGGACTAAGAAGACTGAAAACACACGCCCAGTTATCCTAAAACTGCTCGACTTTAGAGATAAAGTCAAATATTTAAAAACTGCCCCAAACTTAAAGGGTCGCATATATCGGTAAGCGAAGACTTTTCGGGAAGGAAGGAAAAAAACTTTGGGACAGTTGCAAGCCTAACCGTGACAGAAAAGAGAAGGTAAAGTTGATTTTTGACAAAATTAAGGTTAATGACCAACTTTTCATTTGGGATGATGAAATTGACGACAAAGTTCCTCTAAGCAACCCACGCCAAAAAAACGTGAACGAGTAATTCAATGCGAGACTTCATCAGACCTGGTGATCGTCAATATTAATGCAAGGAGTCTTGTTAATCAGGTGTCTGATCTCGAAGCTTTCCTGTTTGAACATGACCCTCATGTTATCACAGTCACGCAAACATGGCTCTGTTCCAATATTCCTAACTGAACCATTTTTCCACCTGGCTACACAATATTACGCAACGACAGAGGCTCTAGAGGCGGTGGCGTAGCCATTTTGGTGAAAAACCATATACTCACCACCCCTCTCCCTGATGTAAGTGGCGCAGAAGCACTCTGGTGCAAAATTAAGCTTAGTAATTCCCCACTTTATGTGGGCACTATGTACCGACCACCCAATTCGAGCATTGACTGCCTCAATAAAATGTCAGATTATATGCAGCACCATTTTCACCCATCGGATAAAATTATACTTACTGGTGACTTTAATCTGACTGGAATAACATGGCAGGCCACAAATTGTGAATCGTCCGATAATGCTCTTGGACAAGCTTTGTTAGACACGGCGTTTATTTTCAACTTAAAACAAGTCATTCTTGAACCAACACGGGTAACGCCCCACTCGCAGAACATTCTCGATTTAACGTTCGTAAGCGATAACTTCACCAACACAGAAAGAGTGGGAAAATATTGATGGGATATCAGACCACAACGCAACAAAATGTCCTCTGGTCTTGAAAGAAGCATTGCGCACAGAAAAAGAGATAGCATGGGTATACGATTGGGCAAATGCAGACGATGTCAGTATTATAGAGGCTTTAACCTTAGCGCATTCCACTTTCACCAGCTGCTTTTGCGAACGTTCCGTATCACCGGATGCGCTCTGGAAATTTTTTAAAAGTACTGTTGAACGTTCCCAAAAAATTAAAACGAGTCAGGAAAAATAACCCTTGGATTACACGAGACATCAT
Organism: Haemaphysalis longicornis; assembly: GCA_013339765.2. Taxonomy (NCBI): domain Eukaryota; kingdom Metazoa; phylum Arthropoda; class Arachnida; order Ixodida; family Ixodidae; genus Haemaphysalis; species Haemaphysalis longicornis. The sequence goes on from CM023450.1 coordinate 139,129,409, forward strand.
CCACTTAAAGCGTAAAATCTGTCGGCTGCGCAAGTTAAAAAATAAATGTGCTTTGCCCTTCCATGCGCCAAAAATAAAGGAACTTTCCATCAAAGAAGCGAAGCGCAAATATACTAATGTAACACTAAAAAACTTTATAACGTCCTGCCCCCAAAAGTTCTGGCGTTACCTCAATGCTAAGAAAAATAATCAGAATAGGATACCCCCCAGTGAAGCCTTAGATAAAGCTAACATGTTTAATAAATTCTTCCAGTCAGTATTTACCGTAGACGACGGAAACCGCCCGCAAATAAGGCGGCCAGCTCAAGCTACAAATCGCCAAATGGATGAAATCACCTTAACTGAATACGGAATATTTTCCTTATTACTTAACCTCAATCCTAAGAAATCATGTGGCCCCGACAATATACCTAATGCTTTCTTGGTAAGGTACGCGGAGTGGGTTTCAAAGTATTTGTTCTTAATATACAAAAGGTCACTAGATTTGGGTATGCTCCCTAAGGATTGGAAAATAGCTAAAGTTGCACCGGTACCTAAGTCTGGTAAAAGCTCTGATCCCTCAAACTACCGACCCATTTCTTTAACTTGTGCATCAGGAAAAATCTTAGAGCACATAGTCCTCAAGCACATAATTGCCTACTCTGAAGAACATGGACTAATCAATCCAAATCAACATGGCTTTCGAAAAGGCTTATCCACGGTAACTCAACTCACAGAAACATTACACGACCTAGCTTTGACTCTAGATAACCGAGGACAAACAGACATAATATTTCTCGACCTATCGAAAGCATTCGATCGCGTATCGCATCCTAAGCTACTTTATAAATTACACAACTTCTTGGGGGACGGAATGGTTTTTAAATGGCTTGCTTCATACCTCTCGTGATCGACAACAGTTTGTTTATTGTGCCAATCAATCATCAGACATCTTAGAAGTAACCTCAGGAGTGCCCCAAGGTTCGGTTCTTGCGCCTATTTTATTTCTTCTGTATATCGATGATATTGCCTACGATATTGATGTTACAGTCCGCATGTTCGCGGATGATTGTATTATTTATAAAGTAATTAACAGCAAAGACGATCAGATTGCACTTACCAGACCCTCTCCAAATATCATGCTGGTGCCAAGAATGGCAAATGTCTATTAATGCACAAAAAACCGTCGCCATGACACTGAATAGGAAAAAAAAACACTCATCTTTTGTTATGAAATTCAGCAAACACAATTAGAAAGGGTTCAGGACTATAAATACCTCGGCATAATTATAACAGACGACTTAAAGTGGGATAAACAAGTAGAATTTGTAACCAACAAAGCCATTGCTTCGCTATACTCTCTTAAAAGGTCCATTGTATGGCCTCACCTGATACAAAATGACTTGCCTACAAATCGCTTGTACGGCCGATCCTGGAATATAGTATAATCTGCTGGTTCCCTCACACGAAACACCTTATTGCTAAATTAGAAAATGTCCAGCGGAGGGCCATTCGGTTCATCTATAATAAATATAAACGCTACGACTCTCCCACGGAATTACTCAGACGAGCTGAGCTACCTACAATAGGTGAACGCGCCAAAATTTTGCGCCTAAAATTTTTGTTTTCAACTAATCCATGGCGGACTAAAAATACCTTGTAAGAAATTCATTACTTCCATCTGTTTCCAGGTCTACAAGAACAAAACACGACCAACATCTTATTGAGTACAGGTTCCACAATGAATCCTTTAAATACTCTTATTTTCCATGTGTAATAAGAGAATAAAATTGTCTTCCTAATGAAATTGTTACTAGTTCATCCCTTGATAATTTTGCTTCTAAATTGTCTAAGTTTTTGCTTAATAATCCTTCTTGATATATGTTCTGCACTCCCTATTGCTGAATCTTTCATGCGCTTCTCGTTGTTATCACTTGAATTGCCACGTGTTAATGTGTGTAGTCTGTTTGGCTGATATTGTTGTTTTCACCTTGACCCTTGTTTCTGCTTTCGTGAATTGTTTAAAAAGAGCACGCTTACTATTCATGCATCCCCCAATCTTGCAACAGCCTCCACAGTTGAGGCTAGCAGTATCAATAAATAAATAAATAAATAAATATGCGGCTTGCGACTAGGCCTCCTGGGCACCTGTTGACTTTTAGCTCCGCCTCTAGAGGTACTAGACACTATATCACCCTTGTGTCAGAAGTACAACGTGCCGCTTCATATCCAGTCATGGATGTATTCCCCTTGGCGAATTGTCACCACAATGCTGGGTATCAGCAGTATGATCCAGTTTGCCAATTCCAGCCCTAAAGTACTTTACTCTAGAGCGCATTTGGAATTGTTACCCCAACCACAAGCATATCTACACCGATGCATCGGTGACGGCCGCCCCATCTACGGTCGGAATCTAGGTTCCATCGACGCGGACCACAATTGCGGCTAGGTTAAGCCACAAAACTACGCTGACGGCCTAAGAACTTGCTGACTTGCGCTCTGCTTTGCAGTACAGTCTTTGGCAAGAAGTTTCTGTGTGGGTATTTTTTACAGGTTCACGGGCGGCGCTTCAACAACTAGCATTATTTCCGCGGGAACAACTGGGCCACGAAATACACTCCCGCATACACAGGCTGCCAATTTGTTTCACGACGTACTGCTACAGTGGCTACTTGGACATTGTGGGGTGAATGGGAATGTGGTGGCCGACGGAACAGCCTGCGCGGCACATTGCCAATCTAGCGTCGTCATCCCGATTCCTTCCTCTCGACGTGGCGCCGCGAAGCCTGCGTGCTATATGACGTGGCAGTTACAACTCTCAGTATGGACGGACTGATAAAAAAATTATCAGCCAATGTACAGAATTGATTTCCGAATGCCGCGTAGCCTGGTAAAGCACGACGAAGCAATTGTTCACCAAATTCGCCTCAACGTCGCTTTTACCAGCCACTACTTGCACAAGACGCGTCCAAGCATTCATAATTTCAAGAATTTACATACGCCTTACCCTATGCCCTTCTCTCCAAGTCAGAAATAGAACGGCTGGATGTCATCATTCGGAAGGCCTATAAACAGGCCCTCGGACTTTCCGTCAGCACGGCCACCGACAAGCTATTGAAGCTCGGCCTGCACAATACAGCCGACGAGCTCATAGAAGCCTGCCTTTCGAGCCAAAGATTGAGGCTGGGAGTCACAAGCACACGGAGGACTCTTCTCTCTCGTCTGGGGCTCACATCCCCTCTGCAGCGTCAGACATCTCAAATGAGAAATATCGACCACAACATCAGGAAACAGCTGTACGTTTCACCGCTCCCTAGAAACATGCAGCCTGTGCATTACACTGGGCGCAGGGAAGCAAGAGCCAAGGCCATCCACACATACTACGGGAGGGAACCAACCACAGTATACACGGACGCGTATACCTATTCCGGCATAATAGCAATGACAGCTGTGGTTGTCCAGCACAATAAGCATGTCAGCAGCCTAACCCTACCCGGATACGACCCCTTTACAAGCGGAAGAAGCGGCTCTCGCTCTCGCCATAGCGCAAACTACAGCCAAGGTAATCATCACAGATTCGCAGCAAGCGTGCCGTAACTTATCGTGCGGACGAATTCACCGGACAACCGACCAAATCATCTGCCAGCGTCCACCAGACAGATCCATCATGATTATATGGGCACCCGCCCACTCTGGCGTCCCGGGCAACGAAACCGCCCACCTGTTGGCCCGAGAGTTATCCCGCCGGGCCCCGGGAAGCGAGATGGAGAGGCCAATCCCGCTGATTCCGTATCACGAAATATCAGCACTACAAGGTTGGGACGTATCGACTACCTAGCACCGCATAAACACCTAAAGAAAGAGGAGGAACGGCAGCTCCGTGCACTCCAGACGAATACTTTTCTCCATCCCACTAAATGCCATATATTGCACCCCACCGTATATTCCCCGCTATGCCGCTTCTGCGAAGCCCCTGAGACGCTCTTTCATATGGTAGGGGGGCTGCGCGCACGCCCCACTACATTCGCGAAATCCCTCCATTTCTTCTCACGAGCTTTGGGAGAGAGCTCTGACCAGCTCCGACCTCAATGACCAGCGCTTGCTGGTGTTGAGGGCTGTTGAGGCTTGGAAAGCTCAAAAGGGTCTTGGACGGAGGACTCCTCCCCATTGCTTTTCGCATAAACAGTTCTCTCTCTCTCTCTCTCTCTCTCTCTCTCTCTCTCTCTCTCTCTCTCTCTCTCTCTCTCTCTTTGCACAAGACGCGTCGAGTTGCCCTTCCCTCACTGTCACGCTTGCAGTGTTCGTGAGGACATAGAACATGTACTGTGTGTGTGCCCCCGTTATGGCTATCACCGGCTAACCTTGGAGACTACTTTGGGACTGCGTGCTGATGCACCACTGAAACTTTGCGACGTCATTCGTCCATGGCATTCAACTGCCGCGGTAACACGAAGTACAAATGCCTTGGTGTCATTTCTCCGTGACTCCGGGCTGGACGAAACCCTGTGAACGTTTGCGTTAACTTCAATATTGTGCGTGGGCTGTGTGCGTGTTCCTGCGTCTGTCAGTTTCTGTGTGCTTATTTGCGTTTGTTAGTGTTTGTATGTGATTTAGTGTCTTCGCTTCCTTCCATTTTCGCAGCTATCATGGTCATGTGGAGTAGCAAGCGAAGCTCGCTGCCAGGCTGACTTCTCTTTATCATTAAAGGCATCCTTCTCTCTTCCTTCTCCGTTCCGACGCGAGCGGCGATATGCGTTTGCTTTGGCGATAAGCCTGGTCTTTGTAAGTCGGCCTTCACACACCACGTGTTTCCGTGTGCCCGTAGACGCTGTAAAATCCTAGATCCTAGCCTTAGAAGAGTCGCTTGAAGTTGTTTCAGACATCACATCTGAATCAATTGATAGGTCGAGTGACCAACTCAAAAGATCTCAATAAAATCTTTTAATTTGAAACAATAATTGTGCAGAAGTTACCCCGCCTCGTGCGATAAAAATTTCCTTAAGACCGTTGCAGGAACATCGGGCCCAAGTCAGCATATTCGATAGGGAGATATTGATTTCTGAGCTAATCTTCTAGCCAGGTCAGGTGCTGCGGCCGGGTGAAGTATTGCGCAACAGTCGGCAAGTAGAATTTTTCTGCTATCTTCTGGGTTTCAACTAACCTGCAGAATTATCTGTCGTCTTTGCGATTTCCCTCTTGCCTTCGTTTTCTGTTGAAAGGTTGTATATCCCCATTGCATGTACTATTTGTCACAGGAAACCCCGAAAACATGCGTACATTTCTGCCGTAAAATTTCGTTGAACTTAAAAAAAAATCCAGAGACATCGCACAAACGCCGCCGAAAACCAATCACCGCAGCAATTTGACAAAAAGGGAAAATTCCAGTGATATTTTACAGAAACCTCACCAACTCCAACGTCTACCTGGCCTTGCCTGCTTGTATTTAATATTTGCTATAGAATTAACTACTGGTATTGAATACGCAGTAACTGTGTTTTTCTAGAAATACGCATTTAGTATGTTCGTTCTTTCAAGGTATAAATTCGCGAACAGAAAAATTCTAGGGCAGCCGCGGAGTGGCCCCCTATTTCAGTGTCAGCTATTGCTGCGAACGTTGCTCAATGAATGCCGGACGAAGCATAAATGTGTGCGGGAAATAACGTTTGCTTTATTAAGTGCAGAGCACTTTAGGAGGAGGAGGAGTGAAACTTTATTCGAATAAGAATAAAAGCGAGGCTTGTCGTCGTAGCTCGCTCGCTGGACCCAAGTAGAGCAACAGGGCGTCCCGTAGTTACGCTGTCGTTCGCGGCGTCGTACCCCAGAGGCTTCGAAAGCCAAGCGGTTTATATAGTCATAAGCGTTTGAAACTCGCAGTGTACCGCTGGCGCTTGTCCTACATCTCCCCGTTGTTTACCGCAAAAAAAAAAAAACTGCAGGTAGATTTGGGGCGAAATATACGTAATTAACTGGCAGCGCCCGCGTTCATTTAGTTAGGAACGCTCGTTGGATTGGTTTTTACGATAGTAAGCGAAACAAGCGGCCTCGAAAAAAAAAATGGTGCGTTCGAAATGACGGAGAAAGGCTCCACGCGTAAGAAGAACATCGCGCATGCGGAATGACGCAAAACAGCTCCAGCATACGATATTAAAGCAAGCACAAAAAGAACAAAACTCCCGCTAGAGCTGTTTCAGGCAGAGGGTGCGCGAGCACTGCGAAAGCGGGAAATTTCAATTGCACGGGGTGGTAGCAGTGAGCGGATAACGGCGGTACAGCCCATTATGGCGAATCACTGTTCTGCACTTCCGACAGCTTTCACATTGAGTGGAATGGCTTTAATTTTTAAAATGTCGTTATAATAATCGAAGATCCCTAAACATCTACATTGGACCGCCCTGGTCGCCATGACTGGCAACGCTGCTTAAAATGTGCTGAACATCAATTCTCTAACGTGATATCAATGTGCGAAGTGTGCTTCAATATTTCAGTTTTCGTTTCCATGGTCGCTAGCATCGAGCATTATCAAAGGCCTATATAAGAGGAACGTTATCCGGAAATGCATCGTCATAGCAACCTAAAACTCACATACACCTGCATGAAACCATCGGGCTTGCTTCGTACGAAAAAAAAAATGCATTTCAGACACGAAATTAATCCACGTAAAGTAGTACGATATTGAAGCCACTCTCAAGTACACGATGATCACTTCTTACCACATCCCCAAAAAGCATACAGGGGAAAGCCTTGTTGTTGGGGTTTTTTTATGGCGAAAATTTTTCTCCGTGTGTGTGTTTGGAACACCTTATACATGAGTTGGCTCACTTGCCCAGTTGTTGTTTTTGCTGCTGTTGTTGTTGAACTTTCTATATTCATATTGCAAACAACTCGCATGTTCGGTTTATTGCACAATTTTCCACCCATTCTACCATGAACCCACCCCGTTTACGCAGTTAAAATTGGAGGTGGGATAAATGATGATGAAAAAACTTTATTATAGTCGTCTATGTTAAGACGGAGTCACTGCTTGGGAGTGGCAGTGTCCTCGTCCCTTCAGACGGCGGTCAGGAACCCATGGGCCCTGGCGGCGTCTTCCGCCAGCTGGCCGATAAATGAACAAATACTAAGGATGACAGAGCAGCAGAACATGCGAATAGTGCCTAAGGATTTATTTTTGTTAAAAGAATGTTCACAAATACTAAGCATGGTACCAGGTTTAGTGGTACTGAAAGATTTAGCTATATACTTGTACAAATATCTGAATTCAGATTTTTTTACCTTTCGGAGGGGTAGTTGAAGCGAGGCACGGACGCACGGACAGGCGAACGGACGGACGGACGGACGGACAGACAGACAGACAGACAGACAGACAGACAGACAGACAGACAGACAGACAGACAGACAATTGTCTTCACGGCCTGTAGGCATTTTCGTGCTTTTCGTTATAGCAACGATGCCGTAAACGAGACTAGCACCTACACCTAAAAGATCCCACGCACGGGCGGATAAAATATCGTCGCAGTGAAGGCAGCAGGGCAAGCGTAAAAAAAATATTCGTATAAGCTTCCGCTGCGCGGTGCACGACCGTAAGCCTGGGAAGAAAATTTCGCAAGAAAATTCCGAGGGCTAGCACCCCCACTGTTTTCATTTATTCTTCTGGCGCACATGCTTTCCCTTGTCAAGGGATGCAGCGGTCCATCCCCATGGCGCCATGGCCAACCATCAATGACGCTGACGATGAGGAAGATCGGGTGGTCGCAGCCTGCGCGAACTCTGTAATGGCCGCTATGTAAAATAGATCGCTTCACCCCATCTCGTCGTTCGCCTCATCTCTGTCCTGCCGCCACGTAACATTTGTTGGAGTGTGCGGTTCCATCATCCTCATCCTGGTTACCGCCTCGCGCTGTCTCGGCCTGGACGTGATCGTGGCTGGTACGAGGGCCATGTGGGGCAGCCCCAGCCGCTTCGACAGATCGACCACGTCCCACGCCGCGTGCCCCATCCCGTGAGACGTCGATTAAGACCTCGGGAGACCAGCGGTGACAAGAGGAATCGACGGTGTGCCCCCGCCCCCTCGTCCAACGTGGTCTATGACAACCTACGACGCTTCGTCACCGCTGAAGACATCTGTGTTGCGGGGCCAGGCATCAATCACCAAGCACGTCATCGTCATCAGTGGCGGAAAGCGATTCTACGATGTATGTGACATCGTTTTGTCCATTCGCATCACAAATGTCACCTCACCCCGGCTTCGACCGGCACGGTTGCCCTTGACCGGGGGGAGGCGGGGGGGGTGATGTCACGGTACGCTGTGGTCCATCCTATGGCCCACCATCAATGACGCTTACGACGGAGAGGAAGATGCCGGGGGCGCAGCCTGCGCGTGGTCTATAATAGTGTAAATAGATCGCTTCACCCCATCTCATCGTTCGTCTCATCTCTGTCCTGCCGCCATGTAACAGCATATATAGGGAATTCGATGTTTGAGGGTCTCATGCCTTGTGAAAGTTGTAAGTGACGTCGCGTGGGGAGTGGATATGCAGTTTAAAGGATTGGTAAAGTCATACAGGCGCAGTAAATGTCAACGCATGACACTGGTAAGTACGATTCTAGCAACTATGAGCAGTTCAGCGTATAAATGGCAGCGTTTTCTCAAAAAGGGGATATTCCATGGATTTAGCATGTTGATAATACTTGGAAAGTAACTTTTTTACTGCTCGGCGGTCTTATTCGCCACTTACTGGAACGCTTGCAGCGCTATCAGTGGTACTCGAAATAAAAAATGTTACCTCAGGTCCTGCAGTGGACCTGAGTAGGCTGACAATGATGATGATGATGATGATGATGATGATGATGATGAACACAGCCACAGCAAAACAATTGAGCGCGGATACAAAGCGCATACTTTTATTCAACGTACAGAAGGAAATGTTTAGGCTTAATGAAAAAATTATTGAGCCAGATAGGTATACAGTGGCTGCCTCCAGTGGCTTAAAGTTTATCCTACGCGGCCACCATCTTGAAAAAATGTTCATCTGAATTTTGACAGTGAACGACGAGCATCAATATTGCTTGCTGCTGTACGTCAAGCGGTTTGTTTTCTTTCTCGCAGTATGCAGAGATTACGCCTATTTAACATATACCCGCATTTTAGCCTACAATGGACGTGAGCCGTGAGATGCTAGCATATGTAAAAATAACGTGTTCAACTCTGCCTTCATTAGACCTGACGAATTCTGTGTTGAGGTATTTGGCACCTATAAACCTTCTAGCTCAATGCGGCTAAATAACCGATACATTTTCAAATTGGAGTAATTTTCACACTCCCGCAATTTAGGCTACGTAACGCTAAGGTTTTCACGCTGACTGCAGGTAAAATACTCCTCATGTTCGTATAATTCGTAACACAGGATTCAGAAGTGGCTCGAATCGACAATGTTAAGTTATATTTACTCCCTCACACGGAAGGGTTCGCATAGCGAATTGGCGGCGCGCGTGTGTAGTCTTAGGGAAAGGTGGTGCTGGGAGAGGGCGACGGGTCCATGGCAATCTTCCAGTTGAAGAGAAAGTTCTCCCACTGCAGATGACGGAACAGCTGCTTGAGGTTGTCTTTGTTCACGTAGTAGTCGAGCGTCTGAACCTCGACCTTGTCGAGCACGGAGAAGATGACGATGGCGACGCGCTTGAACAGCGTGTCCGGCCACCACTTGATGTCGCGCTGACTCAAGCCCTTCATGCTGTAGTGCACCACCGTGTCGAAGTAGTCGTCCAGCTCGATCTGGAAACACACAAAAGACGCGAGAACGGGAAACTGATAAAGGGACGCTCCAACACGTTTTAACAGCAAAGCTGCTGTAGGTCGGGCCTATTCGTCCGTCTGCTGAATGTCATGCGTCACGCAGGAGGAAGGACTGATTGCCAGACCAGCCGCCGTCATTTATTGGTAGGTTTGGAAACCACCTCGTCGGCGGTTCCCAGACCCACCGATAGAGGACGCAGTGGTCTTGCCGGCTTCCAGAAGCCCTAGGATTTAAGGGTAGCACAGAGGAAGTTAACTTCGAGGCTGTCGAGGCGACCAAAAGAATATTGGAATACTGGTGGACGAAAAGCAGAGAGGGAATATGGCCTAGGACAGTTACCACCTGTTACAGGAAAAAAAAGTATTTGTGCCTAATAAGTTTTTTGTGCCTGCCCTAAGCAGCGCTAGTATTAAAACAGAGTATAAAACATAGGTATATTAGTCCTTTTTGGTAAGATGACACGTAATCACCCCGCTACAAAGGGGAAACCAATAGCAATCATCATCATCAATCAGCGGCTTCTCCCTCCCGCTAGGGTAGTGAGACGGGAGGAAGCCTTCTGCCGCTGACAGTTCAACTGCGGAATCCTTTGCGCGAACCATAGAATTTTCGCTGCGACGGCGCTGCTGTTCTCGGGCGAGCGACCATTGACGTTCGAGCCGACATAACAAAACCACAGCTCGGCTGTTTCAACAGATTTCACACTGGGTAGAACTGGGTTTGATTTTCAAGTTCCTTTCTAAATCCGAAGTGCTTTCAGTACGTATTCAGCAAGCGTATCCAGTACTTGGAATAGCGGGTCACAAAGTACCTCCCCGCAAAATTACTACTACCAGTTAAACAATTGCCCGAACAATTTTTCTCTGTTTCCCGGACTTGGAGTTGTTTGCGCCCTCTAATTATCCGTCATTCGAGTGGTGTCCCGGCTGTTGATGGGCGTCCTTGCAGTTGCAGCAATGAACGCATTAAATAGCCACTCTAAAGAAAATCGCAACAGCAGCAAAGCAGGAAGTGGACGGCGTATCTGCTGCGACGAGCAAATCATGCAGTGCCGTTGCCCGATCGCGATAACTACAGCTTTGGTAGGGCTTCTAAGCACGCAAAGAAAAACGTGAGTGTCCTTATTGGTGGTGTCCCAGGGTCCCTTTCATTTAGGAGTAATTTTGACGCTGGACTCACCCATTGGCGTTATATTTGGCGCAGTAAGTACGATGACTTAACTATGCATGCGCGCGCAGCCCCGGGCAGCTTAATGCCTAACAAATCAAAGCGTATGTTACATGACACTGATAGATACCAAACGTGTTGTCTGACTTCTTTTTATGGAATGGAAGCTGGCTTTGCTGCAGCACTTTCCGACTGCTGTGCCTGTGCTTCTTTTTGCGCAGATGACGGCTCGCGAGTACGCCGAACTCTTTTGATTCCACCTGGTGTAGGTTGCCGAAAGGAGCGATGTTTTACAAAGACGTAGCAAAAATGTTTCGCTGGTGCGGCAGTTTTGATGAAAACACAAAGTCTCGGGGGCCTCTGGCGGAACTGTAAGGTCCACCATTAACTATTCGTGCGGAACCATCGGCGAAAAACTCCGAACAATACTTCACAAACCCTTTCAGGAGATCACGCCTGGAGTTCACGCAAGAGATGCAGAGCATATATACGCTCAATCATTTAACTAGCAGCTTAAATAAGAGGTCATTAAGTAATTTTACACCGACATAAGGTGTATGGTGTGTCCACTAGTAGTTCAATGTCGCTGCACTCACGAGTACCAGTGCTGCGTATGAGCATGGCTACACAACGTCGGTGTTCACAGTAAAAGAATCATACTACAACTGAAGGCATCCTCTACATAGGCCCAACGAACTTTCTTTGTGTTTGCCCAATATGCCTGGAGGCAGGCCATAAGTATGTTTTTAGAACAGCTGCGTTATAACGACATTACTCTAAAACTTCGCTATAAAGCGTAGCAACAGCGTTAAAACGACAAACCGTCCTTAGCATTTGCACCATGACTTCTATTTTTGTAATTTTCAATGCCACCAACAGTTTGAGCGCTCTTCCGTTGTACGTGGCTCAGAAGGAACTGGAACTTGTGAATTAGGCGTATTATTTCGAATCGTGAGAGTTCCACTTATATTTCCCCTCAAACGTGACCAAACTTTGTCTCGAGCTCAATATTTCTCGCATGCATAAATACAGTCACCCATGCCAGTACTTGGATAATAAGCAGCTTATGTACCTCTCATAAAGTGACTATATTGTTGATGTGGTGTTTCCTTGCAACCACGCGGTACCTAGCTGGCCAAACGGGTGTTTAAAAAGTCACCTCCAACATACGTACGTCCTAACTTTCGATACAATGTGCTTCCGGCATAAAAACCTCTAAAACTATGTTTAATATATTATGCTCCTTTTGTACAACTGAGAAAGGGAATTTTTTATAGCTAACAGGCGTTGAGGGTGATTCGTGTTCTTCGGCGGGCTATTCATCCTGCCGAACTTTGAACCTGGTGACAAAATCACTTGAATCTTCGAGACAATAACTGCGTTGCTATTGCAGGTTCCGGGGGTCAGTAATTTCGTTCGCTCACGATGGTACATGTTGACTAATAAAGCAAAATTTTCCTAATGTCGTCGAACGGTTTTGTCATTCCGGTAAATTTGACCTTAATTTGAACGCAGCTGCGGTCAAATTAAGCAACGCATCGCGTGACGCATTTTTCGAAACGTGTCGCGTGACTTGCATGACCGAGAGAGAGAGAGAGAAAACATTTTTATTGAGCTTTATGTGGCTCAAGGGGCGGTTGTGGCCGCTGGCTTGTGCCGGGCGGCGACATCGGCAGCTCTGGTGACCAAGGAGGTTTGTACCTCTAGGTCTGAGCTCCCCAGCGCCTCCTCCCACTGCTCATCAGAGGAAATTAGGGGAAAGGGATCTTTCGGGCACCCCCAAAAGATGTGGGGAAGGGTGGCGAGGGCTCCACATGCAGGGCCTTCTGGGGAAGTGTATAGTGAAGGGTGGATTCGGTGGAGTATAGCGGGATTAGGGAACGTGTTCGTCTGAAGGAGACGCCACGTGTGTTCTTCGGAATTAGGTTGACGTGAGCCGGGGGGTACCTGCGGCGGTCAAGGCGGTAATGAACGGTTACTTCTTTGTACGTTAGAAGTCTGTCTCTGGCGGATCTGGCTCCGTGATAGGGTTCGAGGCTTGCCCCGGCTCGGATTGTGAGCCCTCGAGCCGTATTGTGGGCAGCCTCATTACCCGCGAGGCCAGCGTGCGTCGGAGTCCAGACAATTTCTACCGGGGAGTCGGGTGGGTGGCGTCGGAGAATTTCGGATGCCTGTGGCGAAACATAGCCGTTGGCAAAATTTTGAATGGCCGCTTTAGAATCGGAGATTATTATCGAGGGGGTCGGCCTTTGGGAGAGGGCTAAAGCTATTGCCGCCTCTTCCGCCGTGGCGGGATGGGGAGTACTTAAGGTTAGAGAGTCTAGAGGGGGATTATCCGGGTCCTTTATAACTGCAATGGCGAATGCGGCGCGGTGTCTATATTCTGCAAAGGAACGCCTCAAGGAGCGGTACCATCTCTCTTGTTGCATGACCGAGCTGCACCGCCGGCCGCGTTCGCCGCTGCCGCCGCCGCTGCCGGTTATGCGCAGCGCCCCCCCCCCGCTCCCCCCCCCCCCAACGTCCCCCGTAGAAATCATCTGGGTCCGGCGCATGCTGGCCTGGAGGGGAATGAAGTTGCCCCCACTATGGCTCGAGAACTCATCATCCGAGCCGGGCCCACCCCGTTCCCGTACCATGACGCCAGATGCGCTAGAGACCGGATGATCACGTACAACGAAATTACCACCCGATACCGCCTCTGTCGCCGTGTATACCCCCCGGCAGACACACAGCTCACCATTCATCAAAAACACACGGGGCGTCTTTTACAAACGAACACATTTCCCAATCCCGCTAAATTTCACCCAATTCAGCCAGCCCTATCTATACCCTTCACATGACTGCACTGCCTGCCAGTCCCTCGGCACCCTTCAGCACCTTATGAGGGGATGCCCGAGAGACCCCCACCGGAAAATAACCACATGTGAGCAGTGGGAGGAGGCGTTGCGCTGCCCAGACCAGGAGGCTCAAGCTTCACTGGTTGCCCGGGCGGCCGCGGTTGCCACCAAAATGGGGGCCACCATCCTCAACTAACTGTGCTCCCAAATAAATGTGTTTCTTCTTCGCGGCGTACCTCACCCTCATCCCTTGTTGCTATCGAGAGAATGAGGAGAACACTGAAGAGACAGCGAGGACGAAAGCGGAGGAGGAGAGTATGGGCGATAGTTTGCTTAACAACGGTATGCCGCAGGTGCCGCGCGAGACGTGCCAGAGTAGCGCGCGCCGTCGTGCGTTCGCCGATGACGTGATCACTTCCTCAGGTGAAGAAAGTGCTGCTTCATTCACTGCAGCTAAACTAACTGCCCGAGCAGAGACTCAGAGCCTCCTACCCCAGAATTGAGAGAGATGTGCGCCATCGGAGCAGCAGCTATGCGCCGTCGCCGAGAAGACGGATGTTCGCGCTGTGCTTAAATTTCCCCATATGGAGTATCATTATCGTGAGCCAATTTTTTGGTAACCCTCTTTACACGGCGTTAACATTTCAAACCCGCCGAGGCACAGACGTTGCCAGGCTAAGCGTTAAAGCGGCGGGGTGCTCGATCGCCCCATCGCACCTTGATCATGGAGTAGTAGAGCACGGCGTGCTCGAACTCGGCGGCGTAGTGCTGGTTGTAGTCGTGCACGTGGCTGCGCAGCACGAGCAGCATCATATGGCCCTGGTTGAGGAACTCGTTCAGGCGCCAGCGGAACACCTCGTAGCGGCTCGGGTGCAGGTCCAGGCTCTCGTCCACCTCGGGCAGCGGCGGCGGCGGAGCCGCGAGCAGGGCCAGCGGCTGCTCGGATGCCGCGGGAGCCTCGCGCACCGTCGGCGGCCTGCCCACCAAGCCCGAGCTCTGACGACGGTGCATGGCCCGCCGCGAGCGGGCCTCCTGCGAAGCCAGGGCTACGAAGCGGCCTCTCCGCACGCGACGGCAACGGCTGGGCTCCTCCTCCTTGCTCTTGCCGCTGGCACACAGGGAAGCTGTGCTGTGGTGGTGACGATGATGATCATTATCTCGTGGGACATGGCCACTCCTTTTCTCTTTTCTACGACCCACTTTGGCTACAACTACTGGCGGATCGTCATCCTCGTCGTCACCTTTTCTTTAATTATCACCAGATTTTAAGTGCGAATGCACTTCTTAAGCGACCCTGAATCACGCGTCCACCGCCGTCCGTCCGTCCGCACCACATACCCACTTAGGGCGATTGGCCAAGAAGAGTTCCTAATTCCTTTAGCACATACCCACTTAGGGCGATTGGCCAAGAAGAATTCTTTCGCATCACCCGTGCATTCCCACTTCCCCATCGACGACTGCTGCTTCGCCAGGAGCGGAAGTCGGGGCGAGTACTGCGGCGTCTACCTCGTCGGTCACGTCTACGCGAACCTCGTGTCGCACGCCGTGTCCACATCGCCGGTCAGGGACGAGTCGCCGTACAGTGCCGTCTACACCGACGCGTACTCGGGCGACGGAATCGTGGTCGTCACCCTCTACCTCGCGCCAAACATCTCGCGCGACGACGTCGTCGAATACGTGGACGCGGCGATGGAGAGTGTGGCCAGGCGCGTAAAGCCCTCGGACCCGGTCGTGGTTGTTGGGGACTTTAACGTGGACGTACGAAAGGGCGGCGAGTGGTTGATGGAATACATGCTCGCCAACCACTCCATGACGTGCCTACCGCTAGAGGCTCCCACCACCATCAACGGCAGCTACATCGACCTGGCCTTTGCGAGGAACTGTCTGATACGCGCGGTCTTGCAACAACTCTTGACCGTACATTTCAGTGACCACAAGGCGGTCATAATGACCGTCAACTACAACGACAACACCAACAAGTGCTGAATAAAGAATACTGTCGTTTCACTTTACTTGAGTGTGTGTGTGATCTCCTCGAACACACACTTTAATTCACCAAGATTTCCAGAGAACGACTAACGGGGTGTGTGAATCCCCACTTGATCCCGCGGGGGTGTTAAATGCAACCAACGGGCGAATGCCAACACAGTTCAACATAACTCCCCCTCATAGCATCACCCGTGCATTCGCACTTCCCCATGCTCCCCTTCGGGGAAATGCGGGTGTTTTTTAAAGAATCTGGCGCAGCAAGTCAGTTGCCCATGCCAGGCTAATGCTGATGATGGTCAGTTTCATTAAAGACCGTTCTCTTTCTCCCTCACTGGCTACCGGCGTTGGTGTTCGTGATGATGATGATGATGATGATGATGATGATGATGGTGGTGGTGGTGGTGGTGGTGGTGTGGTGGTGGTGGTGGTGGTGGTGGTGGTGATGAGAATGGCTTCTATTTTTTTTTTGGCTTGTACCCACAAGGGGGAATCGACCAAGGATAAATCATTGGCTAGGTTCCCAATAGAGCTTAAAAGATTAATTTATTTTCCAGAAAAAAAGACGTCAAATGACAATCAACTATGATAAAAACCCCACTTACCCAATAATTATGGCTTGTTTAGAAATTCTAGAATCCTGAAGCAGAATTACGAGTTTTAATACATCTGGGGTAACGGACAGAAAGGAAGCGCGCTTTCTGAGTGGGCTATTGTGTGAGGTCCGAAATAATTCGTGAGAAAAGTGAAATCGCAAGAAACAACAAAAACCCAGCCGTTGCGAAAAGTAAAGGATGAGAACAAAACATTAGTGCCTTTCCACTGTGTGAAGATGGGATGACGTGCGAAGCTGGACACCGCAGACGAAATGCACGAAACAAAACACGTTCTTTGTAACTTGCGATCTAGCAATTAGAACTTTCGCCTGATGAAACTTTGAAGGACTCTAGATTTATTCTAGTGGACAAACATGGAGCTGTCTGTTCTCCACCCGCGTTGTAGCCATCTTACGGTCTGTGTAACATGCAACTCAATCCGTACGACTATTGAGGACACCGGAAAGTTCGGATTTGGGCGGTGGACGGGCACATATAAACCTCCCGCTAGCAAAACATACATGCCATTAGGTAGGGCATAAAACCTACAGCTGCGCGTGCACACCCGTCAGTCCCCCCCCCCCCCCCCTCCAAAAAAAAAAAATTCAATCCGAACTCGTTCCTGATAAACCGGTAACCAGTTATGTGCGCGCGCTCAGTTGTTGTTAACTCTTTTATTCAAAAAGGGAAGGCCGGAGGCATTGTTGGGAGTTGGGAGGGGTGGATTATTGGTTGAAAGGGGCTCATATGAGTTCGTGGTCTTCGGGAGGAGGCATCAGTTTTTCACAGGATAACTGTGAGCATTGAATGGTCCATTCACTGGTGTAGGCCATCGGTATATAACTCGCGCTAGACCACTCTTAGTGGCGAGCCGTATGATAAGGTTCATGGTGTGTCCATCTAATGTGAGGGGATCGATATGGGTTGAGTTATCGGGGTTTTGGGAAGTAAAATTTCTGTATCGAGATAATTTGGGGCATATCCAGACCAGGCGGTGCAAATCAGCCTTGGCGGCTTGCTGACAGTATGGACATTTCTGGTTGCTACATACACTGCTTCGCAGTAAAAAATTGTTCCATTATTATTCTTCTCCTTATAATGGTGCCCACACCTGAAGAAAAGCCCCTATCCCGTGCCCGCGTTGTTACAAGGCGAGTTTTGTGTTTTGCATCCTTATTTGACCTTCTTCCTTTCCTAACTCTTCTTCAATCTCTTCGGCGTTTCTTCAATTCCTAACTGGTATTTTTTCGTTACGCTCGGTTTTCCCCCGCCTGCACTATCGAAACGCTACACCCCGAAGCAGATGAAGGACTGGCCACACCATTAGCTTTAGCCACAACCAAAGCGAGGAACATTGTCAGTGACTCCGTGCCAGCAATCCTCAAGTTCAAAAGGGGGATAATCTCCAGCGCGGCAATACGAGTCCTCGGCCATGAAGACAAAAATCAAGGCACCAGAACCACCAAATAATTGCGCAAAGAAGGGGAGACCCGGAAGAAGGGACGAGGAGCGCACACAGCGCAATGTTTTGCGCAATTCTTTGGCGTAATCATGGAGTACCAACATTCTCAGGATGCTAGCCTCACCCCAACCCCTTTAATATGGACACGCGCACATGCGCCGCTGGAGGGCAACGGATGGGCCAACAACGCGGCTCTAGTATTTACCTACTCCAGAGCCCCTTCAACCCGCCCTACATTCTACCGACAACATCAAGGATCGCCTCTGCCCCTACCGAGGCGGCCTCGGTCAATGAATGCATAGGCGAATGCCGGAAATACCCTGCAGCCCACCTCTCGCTACCAAACCTCGAGAAGTGGCATGGAGACGTCTCCGGACTAAAACATACCCAAACCCACGCCTCTACAGGCACTTTGACCCAATGAATTCGCAACGCTAAAGGCAAACACTGCCCCACTTTCTGAGTTTGGCTCATACGCTCTCTTGAAATGCCTTAGTATACAAGTAACTGACTTCAGCACTCTAAAAGGCTTATGTATTATTCCTACCAAAGATAAGTGGAAACCTGTGCCGCTTATCGAAAACCCTGACATCTAGCAGCGGCCGCCCTTAGAGCCGAAGACGCCGTAAGGAGCAAAGGCATCCTGGCGGTCGTACTAAAGCGCACCGGCCCCAACTAGGCGTTTCCTCTGGTGAAAATAATGTTTCTTCCTCGTCCTTCTGCAGCACCCGCAGTTTCGATGGCCATGCGGAAGATTGTAAGTTACGTTTTTTTTGTTCTGCTCTTTCTTTCTTCCCTCACTTTCTTTCTTTTTTTCTTCTAATGCAAGAGATTGCCTTACGAAATAAATGCCGCAACAGTTTCACCGGAAAATAAAAACAAGGACTTGGTGATAGCCCCCTAATTCTACTGCTGGAGGTCTACGTTCAGTAAAGAATACAGTCCTGTGCTTCGAAGGCGTTGCCTGCACTCTACATTAACTATTGGTCATTATCTAGCACCTTCTCCATTTCTATATAACCATGGTAAAAAATCTGTTCTGAAGTAACACATGAAAAATGGGAGGCCACGCGAAATTCCCTGCTGGGTATGGGGCCATGCGAACTTGAAACCGTCGCGAATATACCCTTACCCTCCCAGTGATACTCCTAGTCAGGTCATCATAGGGGCGAAAGTAATAGGTCTTCGGGAAGCAGTCGAAGGTCCATGCAGTGTCTGTGAAATGACACGCTCTTTCTGTTGGACGGAATGCATACCCAACGACACGCGCATGACGTCAGGAGCATGGCGCGAGGTGCGTGGCGAGAGCGCTTTATTCTCTTCACTCTGCTACACGTGCGGGTACAGCAGATTTTCCCACATCCGCAGTCGTTAATCATCACCGCAACGTCCCTTCTGCCGCGACAGCGGAAATACTGGCCATAAGGCAAGCCATTACTCAACATGACCACCTCAACATGACCACCTTACTCAACAATCAGAGAGCATTGTCATTCGCTCTGACTCACAAGCAGCCCTGCGGGCTTTCCTTCGCAACGAACTGCCTCCAAATATACGTGCTGCGCTAGCTGAGTATGGACAGCGCCATCCTGATATCTCAATCACTTTAGAATGGACCCCAGGACATTCTTCTTCCTTAAGGCAATGCTCGCATCCACGATAAAGCCTCAACGGCCTGGTGTTCCGACACTTTCCAGGCCTGGCCCGAGACCTACTTCCCGGCAGAGGACAGGAATGAGCGCCATCAGGAACGAAGAGCGTATATGAAGACACTCCGAATAGCCCGCAGAGAACTCCCCAGACCACCTTATTCTCTTCCGAGGAAGTACACGACACTCCTAAGACAAGCACAAACACACTCCCTACCACACGACGACACTGTACATCAAATACAGAACAATCCAAGCAGACCGCATTGCCAAGTGTGCGGCTCCATACCCACACTCACCCACACTTACAGGACCTGTCCCAGAGCCCACACACCGCAACGTCGCTCACTACCCCATCACATGTCCTCCTGGAAGGACTGGGTTGCCCACCTCGACAAGACGTCCTCATCATGGACAACATCTACTTCAGCACCTGCTCACCATCAGGGGGGAGGTCGTTTGATATCCTTACTCTCTCTCCCCTTTCTAGGAAGGTTGCGGATCAAACCGCCACGGCGCAATTTTGCACCGGCCACTCTTGCTGTGAGAATGGTCCCTCTTTGTGCACAGTGGATTCCGCAGGACTGTCTGTTGTTGGTGTGACTCGTTGGCGGGCTGAGGCATTGCGATCAGACGCGTTCTGTTGACGGCGAACAGATCCATAATCCGTGTCGACCCAGTATGACCTGGGCTGTTCAGCATGCCTTCGGACCGTGCCGCATATTCCAAGGTCAACGATCCAGAGAACAGTATCGGGTCCATGGCCGTTCCGGGTGTTGCAGTGGCGTTGTTGCTTCTTCCTGCTTTCGGCCTCGTATGTCCTCAGCTTGTGTCTGTCCGAGAGGCAGGGGACTAGGCTCTCCGCAGAAACTGGCAAAGTAGTGCGAAGTCTTCTACCCATTAGGAGTTAAGCGGGAGAGTAGCCGTTCTTGAGCGGGCTCGTCCTGTACGCCAACGGTGTTTTTCGGGCATTGCCCGTATTCTTGAGGGAGCCCTTGATAACTGTTACGGCTGCTTCCGCGAGCCCGTTGCTTCGATGGTACTGGGGACTCGATGTCACGTATTTAAAGCCGTATTCTTTGGCGAAGGCTCCAATTGGTGAGACAGGTCCCCTTGAAAATTCTGGACCGTTGCCAGTACGACTACTTCGTGGATACCATGCCTTGCAAAAAGTGACTTGCAGTGATTTACTACTGCCTGCCCAGTCAGGCTCGTGAGTTTTGCCAGTTCTGGGTACCTCGAGTAGGAGTCGGTGACGATTAGCCACCATGATCCTCCGGTGAAAAAGAGGTCTATGCCTACTCGCTGCCAAGGCCGCTCAGGAACTTCTGTCGGCTGCAGCGGCATCTTCCCGTTTAGGCTTGCAATGAAGACAGATCCGGCAGCACCTTAGGAGATTGTCGATGTCAGTGTCAACTGTAGGCCATCAAACAGCAGTTCTTGCTCTAGAAGTTCTAGCAGGCCACTTGTCAATGCCGAAATGGCCTTCTTGCACTACATGGAAAAATGACTCCTGTAGCTTTTTGGGGGCACGACTATCCGAAAGCCATGCATCAAAACGTCGTCAAATTCAGTGGGGCTGTCCTTATGCGGCCAGAACTCCGTAAGGTTTGGCTGGAGTTCGCGACAGCTCGACCAACCCTTCTGCGTGAATGCACGGAGCTGGCGACAAAGTTCGTCGCCTCGTTGCTCCTATTTCAATTCTTCTAAAGAGGGTGGTGAAATTGGGAGCGTCGATAACAGCTGACCCACCTGTTCTTCGATCTCTCTCTCGAGCTCATTCGTCTCGCTGTGGTTTACAGGAGGCCTTGATAGGGCATCAGCTGCGGTCATATCTTTCCCGGGCACGTAAACGACCTCGTATGCGTAACGCATTAAGCGCATCCGCATCCTCTGCAGACGCGGCGTCAAGTAGTCGATGGGCTTTGAGCCGAAAAGCGCGACTAGGGGCTTGTGATCGGTCTCAAGGCAAAACTTCATCCCCGAAGACGTAGCCAAAGAGCTTCTCGCATGCCCTAGACGAGAGTGAGTCATTTCTTTTCAATCTGTGCACATCGGCGTTCTGTTTCAGTCAGTACTCGAGAGGCGTAGGTGATTACAGCGAAGCGGCCGTTCCCTTACTTTTGGCGCACAACGGCACCCAGCCCGTAGGATGACGCATTCGCTGCGATCTTCGTCGCCCTGTAGTTGCTGTACACGGTGATAACTGAGCTTGATGAGAGCAGTGTCTTCCATTTGGCGAATGCATTCTCTTGTGCGGCCTCCCAGACAAACTCTTGCTTTGAAGACAACATGCTGGACAGGGGCTGCAGAATATCGGCCATGTTCACTACGAAACGACCGAGTACGTCGCCAGGCCCAGTAGCCGTCGAAGTTGTTCATTCTTGGAAGTTGGCCTAGGCATTTCTGTGATGGATTTGAGTTTGCGCTCGTCAGGTCGAACATGGTTGTTAACGATGACGTTCCCTAAGTACGAGATCTTTGTGACGCCAAACTGGCATTTTTTCTTGTTATGCGTTACACCGGCTTGTCGAATCTGCTTGAGAGTACGTCGGATTCGCTCGTCGTGTTCCTGCTTGGTCGAACCCCAGATGAGGATGTCGTCCATGTGACAGGTAACCCCATCGAGGCCTTGCAGAATGTCACTCATGCGTTGTTGGAAGTGTTCAGGCGCAGAGCAGATGCCGGAAGCTAGACGGTTGAAGCAGAAGCTACCAAAAGGCTTTGAAAGGTGGTGCTCAATTTTGCTCCTCTCAGTGAGCGGGAGCTGCCAAAAACCCGACGTTGCGTCGATTTTTGAGCACCATGCGGCTCCTCTAAGCATGCCAAGGGTGTGCTCAAAAGCCATAATCGGATGCCACTCGCGTAGTGCTGACTTGTTTAGCTCTGTGTAGCCTACACAAAGGCGAAGTGCCCCCGATGGCTTGCGTACGACGACCATTGGCGCGCACCATGCTGCGGGTTGTGTGACAGGAGTAATAACGCCAACTTCCTGCATTCGTTGAAGTCTCTGCCGTGGTCTTCACGTAGAATGGAAGTGGTACCCGTCGTGGGGACGTCAGAGCAAACGGGGTTGCGTCGGGTTGGAGCAGGATGTAATACTCCTGTTGCAGCTTTGCGGGACCTTGAAAGTTGTCAGGAAAGTCCCTTTCGGTGTTTAAATCCAAAACAGCAATACAAGCCTTGGTTTGTTCACTGACGGTAACAAACCAAGTTCGGTGATGGCTGGTTTTCCAGGTAGGGCTGTGAGTAGATCAGGTAGGATGTAGACGGTTTCCATGCTTTCTCGGCCGTTGAGCTTGAAATGAAGCCTCGCTAGTCCCGGGATGCGCAGAGCCTTTCCCTCCGGACCCTGAAGCCTCCGGTCGGTGGGATTTAGAGCGAAGTGCTTGAAGAGCTGTCGGAAGTTTTGCTCCGGTATAACAGTCTCGTCCGCTCCTGTGTCGATGTTGAAGGTTAGGGTCTGTGACTCGACGAGGGGAGAGAACCTCCCACCTACGATGAAGCTGGCGTTGCCGTGAGGCCCAGCAAACCTGACTACTGCTCGATGTTTCAGTAGAGCTTCTGATGAGCGGCAAACGGTTGAGAAATGCTCCTTTTTCCCGCATTTCTGGCAAATGCAGTCTTTAGAAGGACATGTGGCCCTCGCGTGATCGTTCTTTGCCACACCAGTCACACGGTAGGACGTTTTTCTTGGAGCCTCTCGTGTGGAGGGCAGTTGGGGGTAGCGTTGTAGCGGGTTGATATGCGGGTCTATTCCGTCGTGCTTTAAGAGCATCGTGGTTGACTGTTTCCTTTGGCGTGCCCGAAAGGAGTTCTGCTGTTGCTGTTGTACTGCCTCATTCTGAAGACCGATAATTAAAGCCTTCATGAGCTCTAAGCTGGGGCCAAGCTGCACAGTTTCCGAGAGTTTGTGGTTCTTGAGGCCCACGACTAGTCTCACGGATTAACTCTTCGCTGAGCTCCATGTCGTTACAAGTCTCTGCTAGTGTGTGCAGGGCTGTGGCAAAATCTGCGACAGATTCACCATCCATCTGGACGCGGGTGTTGAATATGCCCGCTCGTAGATGATGTTTCGGTGAGGTATGAAGTAGTCCTCGAAGCCCTTAAGCACAGCGTTGAAATTCTTCTTCTCGTTAGTGGTCAGCTTGAATATATCAACAATGTCTCCCGCTTGGAGTCCCATGAGATAGACCAATGCGTCCATTTGGCGTTCTTCGGGTCGATCGTTTAGCCCCGAACCAGCCCGGTAGCGGAGAAAGCGTCTCTTTTATTGGGGGCAGTGATGGTGAGGAGAAGGTGAACGGATGAGGTACCGTGATCTGGAACGAGAGAGCGCTGCCGTTTTTGTTGGCCATCGAGGATGAGTCGCGTGAGAAGGTCGCACGCTGGTCGCTAGTCAAGGGAAGGCCCGTAGACGCGACACAAGCGGCTGAACCAGCCGATTAGCTGCGGCTTCAGGACGAAGGGTGCTTAGGTGTGCTGACGTGTTTTTAAGGCGGAGATCAGCAGCCAGCACATCCCGTTTCTGACACCACGTTGGATGGAATACTGCCCAGCGACACTCGCATGACGTCAGGTGTATGGCGCGATGCGCGTTGCAACAGCGCTTTATTCTCTTAACTACGCTACACGCGCGAGAGCAGCAGATTGTTCCACGCTGTCCGCCGCAGAATGGACAACGAGCATACCCCGACAAAGTCACGAAACGTAAATGGGAGAGGGATACGAAATCAGGATAGCGTCGATGTTCTCGAGAAGCTGCTTTAACGTTTCGGTCTGCATTACCCAGCTACATAGTTTGGAGCTTTGTCTCATGAAGCTAGTATTCGACGTATGCCAGGATGTTGCGAGAAATTCGTCCGAGCATGGTTACGTCTGTAGATACGTGCGGGCGTCAGGAAGTTTCTCTGCCATTATGCAGTCCCGCTGGCTAACGTGTAACAGCTATGAACTAACGCCATACTGTTGCGACGTTACGCTGCTCCGCAAGGCTCTTGCGAATCTCGGTTACGCTGTCTGTAAAGCCGACGCCGATGTTGAAGATAATTATTTTGGAATATATTGTGTTCCTGGCTCCCAGCGCAGAGGATTCTGCGCATGCACGTACGCCAGGATGCAATATCACAGTGTTAAGTAGGACCACCTTCATGGACAAATCGCACCTCACTCACGCAAGGACGCGTAATAATGAGCGCAATCGAGATCATGATCACAAGAGCGAGTGACACTTATCGCGCTCCTCAAGGACCTGAGGGCCGAAGAGCGAAACGTAAACACGCTTTCCCACTCCACCATGTATTCCCGGTTTTCTGCGCAAAGATTCGTGCGATCCCGTTCCTTATAATGATGAAAGCTGGCATTGTCACCCAGCTGACCACCCCAGACAATGCTACACAAGTAGGCAGACACCTAACGTTTAAAAATCCCCTAATGCCCCACGCGTCGAACGCTACACATTGACATTATTTGGTCTTCCCCGTTACTGTCAACGCAAAAGAGTTTTACTTTTTTTAGCAGCACACTATTTTCCGCTTATGAGTCCTGTTAGGACTTCGTTAGGGCACGAACGCTACTGACGCAGGGTAGCCTATAAATAGCCCTAGTTATGCCGATGAATGCAGCTGTTGAGTACGGGAGCATGTCAGGATGACTGTTGAGTATGAGCGCCGGTGCAAATTATTTTGAGTTGAAGTGAGTCTAGACGAGCAACAGTACAACTGATTTATAGCGCATAGGAGTATGAGTGTATGCGCGTACGAGCACAAACAAGTACGTCTATGTGGGTGTGGAAGGCAGTGCGGGTGAGTGTGAATACAGCTGTGCGCAGTTTGAGTTGGCGAGTAAGACGTAAGACTGGTGGTGAGTAGAAAGAAAGCTTGGATTTGAGTTTAAGTGAACCAGGAAGAATTAAATACTGTGAAAGAGGAGGGGAAGTAAATTTTTATTATGTTCTAAATTTAAAACAGCTGTGTGGCATCGTTAGTCCAGGCTGCCGGGTGCTTTCGCTGCTCGGATGGCCTGCTGGATCAGCTTCCGCTGGTCCTAAGGGTCCGAGCTGGGCAGCGCGCATTCTTGCTGATCGGATCTACGGGAATTTTGTACTGCGAACCAGTCTAACCTCCGCCGTTTTCATACCGGCGAAGCCGCTTTACTCGGCGCCGCTACGGCGCTCCCTTTCGTTACCACAGACCCCTTTTTTGGGGCGAAGAACCTTCGGGCTGTCGGACGTCTCCTGTCGTCGTCATCGTCGTCGTCATTTTCATTTCGTTCCGGTAAATAAAGTTGTTAAACGACAGTCAAAAACAAGGGTATAATAGATAAACCGGTTCAAATAACCACACATAATTTAAACTAATTTATATTACAGGAGTAATGAGGATCTAATTGCATTAATAACAGAAATTTGTTGAATTCCGTCTTGAAATTGGTTTAAAACGCCAGGTTCTTTGAAATTTTTCGAATCCGTCTCGAAATTGGTTTAAAACGCCAGGTTTTTTTTCTGTAAAGCATACTTCTTAGCATGCGGCGGCGTGTGACACGAAGACAACTTACGGCCTTTCTGTCTCTCATTTATTTGCGTAAGACCGGTTCAGCGCAAAAGAGGGCGCCACCGCCTCAGCAAGCGCGCGATTGCTCCTCCCACCGGCGCTTCTCCGGCGCCTAATGAGCGCGCGCCGTGTGGCAAGAGAGACACAATCTTTAAATACACTTGTACATTGAGTGCTTCGCCCCCCCTCCATCCCCCCCGGTTTCACGTTAGTGGAGATGGCCCGGGATATTTTTACGGTTCCTTTCACGCTTAAGCACGCGCCCATAAGTGGTTGCCGGTGTATACGTGCACGTACGGGGAGGTGGGAGGAAGGTTGGGCGGCGGGCATGCGAAGCTATAGGTATCATGCCCTCAGTGATGATATGCCCGTTGTGCTGGCAGGAGGCTTACACGCGGGCTCAATCGCAAATAACAAAAAAAGCATGGTCTGTTTCGGGTACTCCGTCGACTGCGTCCAGCTTCGCAGGGCATTCATCTTCACATAATTGAAGGGCACTCTTTTTTTTTATTTTGCCGACTATGGTAGGACTAGGCAAGCTCACAAGGCTACGGCAAATAAGTAAATCTGCTCTGATTTTTTCAACGCTACCCTATACTCGCCACAAAACTGTACCAAAAGTGAAAAGGTGCTGCAGTGATGCATTTCCCAAATAACGAAGGAACATTCTTGGCTTGCGGTGACGGTGAGCCATAGGTTGCGATCCCTAGCGCCGCTATGCTCAAGCTATCGCAGCAAAAGAAGACTGGGTACCGCAAGCATACAATTTAGACATCACTCATAATTATGTCCCATGCCGTCGCTTTTGTGCCATGCAACGACGCGTGAGCGGGGACTTGTCTCCTGCGAGGTCAATATCACAAGTACTCCACGAAAAGCGCACTGTTCGTTTGAGTGTCGCTTCCTTCTATCAGCATCATGGCAGTTAAGCGCAATACAACAGGTGCTCCTCATTTTTTGGGTCCACAACACGCCATCAATTCCAAAGATCAATGGCAGCCAATAGCGTAGCCACACGCGCCACCTACTGTTTGCGTTCACAACAACTCGTTAATGTATACGGTTACCGCGGAATTACGAAGCAGGCATTAGAGAGTTTTAGCATAGCGTTACCGTGTTTACGTTACCGTTTACCGTGTTTGCGGGAGTCGACTGCGCAGCACGAGAATTACCGCGAACGGTAACTTACCGGCACAGGCCTCACCGTCGCCAGCGGCTTCCGGTAACCCGGTAAACGGTAACGCAAACACGGTAACGATATGCTAAAACTGCCTATTGTCTATACCTTTTGAGCAATGGGAGCTTGCGGAGATAGACTGAGATCGAACACAAACTCTGCATTGTGTTATTAATTCTATATCGGCTTCAACGGTTGATGGGTCGAGGGTAGGCGGGCTAGCAGAGGTTTACGGAGTACCTCCTACATCGCGAAAACGTGTTAGTGCGTATACTGGACCGAATTATCTCTTTCAACGTGTTTCATTCCGTCGCAAGGTGTGAAAAGGATGCATGAAAAAATGCGCATACGTGAACACACATGCAGTGCATGTGGCCGCGATGTACAGCAATCCACTCACTCGGGTTGGAAACACCACCCGAATGGGAAAATTGCAGCGCGGACTGCTTGCGGAGACTGTTTTCGGTAGGGTATACATTGTTTTTCATCCAACGTTTTAACTACTTTTCTATGCTAGACGGCTGTGCTTCGGACGTCTGCTTCATTCGACATAATCGGTTTCTGGAAACCGGTTTCATGAAACTAAGCAGTTTCTTGAAACCGCCTAACTTTTTGGTTGATAATGTCATCTTTTCCGGCAGCTGCTTCGTCTCGCTTGAACGACAGAATTATATGTTCAGCGTTCGCCATGAGGACAACTCCTGAATTTGATAGCTCAAGCTTTTCGTTGATAACTTGCGGGGAAGTACGACTAGGGGTAAGTTTCACAAGAAAACACGCACACAGGCGTATGAAACGTGTACTCTCAGGCTCAGTGATTCTGTTGTCGTCAGCAAACCACTGTTGCTAGCGGAACATCCAGCGCGCATATCACGTATCCTACCCTGAGATTTGCAAAAGAAGTATTTTTGATAGCGTCTGCATACCGCTTGGTTATCGCTTTTCTTAGCGCAAACTGGAAACCTCCATCGAACTCGATATGCTCTACCAGATTGCGCACGCGTGCGCTCACAAATTCGAATGCGCAAATCCGATATCGGGAAATACAGCGGGATTGTTCGCTCTAGTTCCTGTAGGACGTATTCGCCCTATCCCGTCTCCTCGCAGACAGCGGCAGACTGATGACGGCGGGGTCTTTGCGAGAGACTACAGGAAATACGAATCTGGATCGCAAAAAAATCGTCTGCACTGCGAGAAACGCGAATGGAATGTCGTCTCCTGGGGCTTGTCTGATGGAAACTGAACTCGCCGGGAGCCTCTTTGAGCCGCCTTCCAAAGTTATTCAGGATATAAGGCAGGTCGGACTTCCGCCCAACATCGTCTGCTGCGCTCAGCAGACTACGGGCCCCCCGACCTGCGCAGACAACAGAGCATGTGGTCATGGTATAGAGACGGTGTAGGTTTTTAGATTGATCTTGGCGAATCGTGCAGTTAACTCTTGGCGTAGTGTTTAAAGTATTCACCGTTTAAGTATTCTAGTGCGCAGGTCAACCTCGTCGACTAATTCGCTTCTGCTGTTTCTTTCTCTAGACAGGGCGCACCTAGATATAATTGTAACCGAGTAAACCAAGGATTTACTGTTAATTTTTTTTGCAATCAGCGTTGCAAATTGCCTGTTGGTTAGGTTCCGACAAATCTGACAATCGGACATTTGGAGTGCGTGCTGGTCGCTACGGTGTGTTTTGTAATTCTGAATATTTATAGAGCACCGGCACAGCGGTCACTAAATAGCTGTCATCGTTTGGGACCGTCACTGCCAAGTTGACCAGACATCCAATAAACCCTGGCGAGTTCATTGGCATCAATTTACTAAACCGACTTATTGTCACTATCAAAGCTAAAGTGATTCTGCATTGCATGTTATTTTTATTCCTATATATGCTTCTATTTCCTCGTTGTCGTCGGCAATGCAACACCGGCAACGATAAAGCTTTTAGCACTCAAAAACAACATGCAGCGAAATACAATAAACAACCCGTATGAGTCACCTCCACCCTCTGCGTACCTTCATCAAAAGATTGTATGGGGCGGTAAGTTGTTTTTATTGCGTTGACAATACATGGCTCACGTCGGCAATAACTTGAAGAGTCGATCAGCGGACACAGAGGGAGATGAAAGCTTGGGGGGACGTCTAGAACACTCTAAGACTGGGAAGTCGGAAATCTAGTTGAGTTTACTGTGAATATGCTGTTGAAATTGCTGTTTAAATTATCCACAGTGCCTCTCACAACTTGATTCCTGTCACAACTTTACTGACCCCCTCGACAGCGCCCTCCGAAGTTCATTCCGTTGGTTTCCATCGCCAGGAGCGTCTTGTTGATAATTGAACTTTCGGTTAATTTTTCGCGGCCGAGGCCCGTCCCCACTTAACCAAGTCCCTTGGACTGAACCCTCCGAAGCTGGTTCCGCTCGCTAGCCATCGACATATGCTGGCGCGCTGCACCACCTTTTCTCAGAGCCTTTCTCCGGCCGTCGTCCCGCACTGCTTTTTCTCTTTCCTGTCACGCGATCTCGGGCTCACGCTTTACGGCTCGGGCAACTGAAATTTCGTTTGTACCACCTACTTCTTGCACAGCACGACGCGCGCGCTTGAAATACCGAGATTGAAGGTTTTCGCCTTGCATAGAAACGCTGTAGATGTTTTGAAACCACAAGCGTCGTTGCACTCCACCAAAAAGACACTTCTCCTCACGTTTCCTCCACACCAGACGAAAACGTTCGTACTTCGTGACACCACCGCTTAAACACGCAAAAACTTTACCATTCCTCCCTAAGAAACTTGGCAGAATCATCAAAACTTCGTCCAGCATTCGCTCGAAGTGCGTCCGTTTGATCGTTGAACCTTCAGAAGACCCCAATCGCGAACGAAGAACGAACTTATGCGGCAATTTTTCAAGCACTAAGTAAACGCATCTACAAACTGCATAAATGCATACCGATGTGGTTTGTGAGATGAAGGTATACTGTTTTACTTGTCCTTCATGATCGATGCGTGTATTGTGTTACAGTCACAACCTCGTTAGAACGAAGTAGAATAGGGACAGTAATTTAGTTCGTTATATACGATATTCGTTGTAAAAGTAGAGCTAGAAATATGTTCAAACTAATCGGTAATGTGGCTCCCGCGAAAATCCTTGATACAAAAACGCATTATTTTAATCTTGGAACCTACTTATAAACAAGGTCAGCCATATCTTTTCTTTTTTTGTGTGGTATTTCAAGCTCAATGAACCAGAACATGAAACGGGAAATTACAACAAAACAAAGTTCCCTTGACAAAACAGGCCCGGTTTCCTATTTTTTTCGGGAAAGGATGTGATCTTTGTCTGGTGGCTATTATTCACAGAACTGAGCGGGATGAAGTTTCCCACAGTGTCCACGAACAAAGGGGCCTTTTCTAGTTATGCACTTTCGAACGCCGGGCGTCTTTTCAAGCAGCTTCTCAGCCTACTGATCAAATATTCGTTCGTAATATTCGATAGTCCGAGCGGATTTCACAGTTTCCCTTTCGTTATACGAGAATAAGGGCCGTGTTCTGAGTCCCTCCCCCACTCCGTTTGCTCCCTCCACTCGGCTGAGGGGAGGATTCCGCAATGCTTATGCATGGGGAAATCCATTTCAAGGATCTCCTCCGCTGGAGGCTGGAGTGGAGGAAAGGACTCAGAATATCAGGGTAAGTGTCATTTAAATGAAGCTTAACCAACCGAAATTCGTATTTAGTCCACCACATGCCGATCATTTGCTATACATATCAGTGTTCGTTATAACGACGTTCAACTGTATTAGACAGCGACACGTTTAACCAAAGACAGTACACTACGAGGAGAAGACAAGCAAAAAATTGCGCAAGGCCACCCATTTAAGTAGTATAGTTTCAAAGTTCACTCACGCGCATAACTTTGGTCGCCCCTCCTGCCGAAGCACATATAACCTTTCTACCTTCTAAAATGTTGTAGCAAGAGGTGAGTCGCCAAAAAAATATTACTCTGTGCTCAATACCCGCCGCTTTATGTCACCCAAGGAAGAAAATATGCGGGTAGCCTAAGGAATGAAGGAAAGGACGGTACATCAAAGGCATGGAGGTTAATTATACCATAACCAAGTCCGGTCGGTTACCCTACGCGTAGGATGTGGGAAAGAAAGGACTCAAAGAGACGGGAGGGTATTTAAAAGACGGGGAATAGAGCTTGAGGAGCAATGAAAAAATTAAAGGTAACTACGAAAAGAACAGCTTAAATTTTTCGAGAAATATATGCAACAATGGTAATTGACGTGCGCCTTAACTTCACGTTGATAAATTAGCAACTTCCGGCGCCAAGTTCGGGGCGAGCACATCTTTGTCTCAAACATGGCAAAAAGGGTGTTTTAATTTTCTCTCAGCAGCTTAGAAAAACATTGTCATCTCGCAGAGGTTGTTAGTCTGCACAGTTCCGTAACGCAATATCACCCTCATTGTTACAAAACGTGCTTACAAATTAATCATCATCATTCATTATCATCACTTATTGTACCCTTAAAGGCCCCTTTCAGGGTATCACGCAAGGGGTATTACAATCGCGTTGCTACACCCTTCAAAAACGACAATGTTTTAGTCAGGCTTGCATCGTAGTACATAATTAGTTTTTACTGCTTCGTTGACCAAATTTAAAATCCTCGACTTAAGTAGAGGGTGACAATACGCCCACCTTGGCGGCCTTCATTTTTTGCTCAATAGCTTGAAAGCATTAGTTCAGCCGCCCTTATGAGAAGTACTGCGGGTTTTAAACACTTTGTCACGGTGGCATAGCGCACGTAATTAAATAACCAGCAGTACCATTGACTACTTGCAATCTTCCCACCGGAAGTGGCCATGATAACCAGCCGCACACATGTTACCGTTGACGACAATCTTATCGATGTTTCTACTAGATCATTTCTTTTGTGTAGGTCAGGTGTGTGGGCACAGTTTAAACTCATGCCTTTATGTTCGTTCTGCGAGGAAATTTTCTTTGAAGAAGCTCGTGCGGAAGGTGTGTTTGGTTGCCGCTAAAATATTTGTACTGAGACAGCAGGAAGTATAAACAAAATAATTTTGTTTGCCTAAAGAAAGTTTGCCGCAATATTTACAAGCGCGAATATATGTACAAGGATCCGATCCGGCTTTTGACTTGATCAATAAGGTAAAAGTAACAAGGTTTTTGCCAGCATAGAAGTTCCACACCTCCAGATAATATGCAAGGTGTCGGTCTTCTTTCAAGGCGCTGGCCTTACAGGGGCCCTAAATAGGCTTCCGAAGGTCGACATTTCCATCGCGCGATCGCTAGAGTACCTCTTCAGGACAACGCATACCAAATATTACACCTCTGCGTAAATCAGGGGCCGCACAAACACTCAAAAAAGATCCTTTCTTCTCTGTTTACCTACCGATCATCGTCGACGTACTACCGCGCTCTGACATGCGGCAGAACGCTCTGACGCAGCCTCTATGACGCACGAAGCACTGAACGGTACGGCGCCGCTATTGGTGGGTATTTTAAATGCTGTAGCCAATCAGCGTGGCCATGGGGGAAACACGGGTAAACGTTTCACAGAGCGGCGCTCCTGCACCGGCGGCACGGCGTATCTTAGTAGGGCCGAATGTCGATCGTTGCCATCCGTCACACGAGATTAGCTGAGCGTGTAGGTAAAGCACGTCGTTTGCAAGGTAGGAATAACGCTGAAAACGAAACGCCGCTACACGCGTGACCGCGGCAAGCATCTGCCTACGCGGTCGAGAAGGAGCCCACTCTGCGGTGTATGCACGATATGGTGTGCAGAGCAGCAGCTAAAACTCGTCACCGCCCGCCAGAGCGGGACCATTGCTAAAAATCAGTTGATAGATGCGCGAGGGCGGTTGATAGTGCAGTGAAAGACTGCGCCGGTGATCATCGTCGGCGCGGCTTCGTAAAGCGGTGACTGGATAACAGCGGCCATGCTATATTGTAAGCCTTTTCTGCGCCGCGACAGCGCCGCATGCAGAAACGCTAGCGGGCGGCTAATCGTCTGTGAAAATCTTGAATTACTGTTGTGAGCGAGCATGTCATGTTTTTGACCCCCCTATCTGACCTTAAAACTCTCGTTTTTGTAATTGTAGAACTGACGAGCGGATGCGAGCACGGCCGACGCGAGGAGTACGGCCGTACGATTGTTCGATGCGGGGCGCCACCCCCCGCCAGCAGTGCCGCAGGGGAGGGGCCGCCAGGCCACCGCTAAAAATGGGCCCATCTCCCGCGAGGATCGAGTAAATGCAGGGTGGGTGTATTGCTTAACGTTGTGCTGATGCGCTGTAGGGAATGGCAGGATATAGGCGCGTCGTAGCCTCCCAGGTCGCCTTGAGCGCGTGGTAGAGCACCAAAAGCGCGACGTTCCCACCGCGTGCGCAGTGAGCCACCATGTCGTCCGCCGCATCGAGGGATCGAAACCAGGCGCCGGTGTTTTTGTAGGGGTGCGGACCGATCGACGTCACGCGGTGACTGTGTTATGAAATGCTGGCATTTAAAAGCGCGACGTACCACGAGCGCCATGGCTCCGCGCACTCGACTTGACCTGTTTTGTAGGCGCCGTGTTGGGGACTCACAGCTTCCACAGTGCTTTAGCGCAATAGGCTCAAGCTAAGGCTTATGCTGGCCGTTTTTAATGGACGACAACTCGGCTAATACTCAACGCGTTTAAACACTTATTGCGGCAGGACGTTTCCTGGGATATATAGAACTCCAGCAATTGCGCACGTAACATCGCAACCTTTGGAACCCTGTTTAGGGCCCCTTTAAATCTCTTCTACAAAACCCACGTTTTTTTGTCAGCATTTCAACAAAAGGTCGCAGGAGCTGTAGAATCTCTAAATAATTACCAAAAGCGCATTGACGTTTAACCGCTCGCGATGGACGCACTTATCGCAACAGTTTATCGCGTGTAGCAGGTTATGCTATAGCAGAAAAGCTCTCATACTCAGCCATTTTCAATTGCACCAGCGTGCACATGTTTCGCACCAACGAAATGAACTTATTCCCTTCCTAAAGAAGATTTAGAGAAGCGCAAAAGCTTCCTCCAATCCAAGGAAAGTGCATCCAATGATCATAAAACCTTAAGAGGCCCAAATCGCAAATAACGAACAAACCAATGCAACGATTTTTTGTGCACTGAGTAACCGCGTCACGAACGATCTAAATATATACCGATACGTGGTTCATCAGATAAAGGTATATACCATTTGTACTCCTTCTTCGTTATCGATGCGTGTGTTTGTCTCATCTAGAACCGTTCCTTTATCGCCATTTTCAACTAACCATTTCTCCACAATGGAGGCCCCGTTTCACGCACGCGTCGTGTGCATGAGCTCTCACCTGGGCGGTTTCTTACGAGGCAAGGAGTTTCGTCCGTTGTAGCTGGGTTGGGATTTGTTGGTCCGGGATTCACACGACGGAGAAATCCCGTCTTTCTGGCCCGCAGAGCCCACTCACGTGACCACTTTTAGGTTCCGCCCCTCGGCTGGGAACGCCGGGGGCGCTCCAGGAACGAAAATGACTGCGCATGTTTTCGATTGGCACGGCGGACCTCCGCGGGGAATGGAACCTGTCTTTGGCACTGCGGTCACGCGGTTTTCGATTGTACCAGGGGCGGTATTCTCGTAACTGTCCCTTTTGAAAACGTCCCTTTTGAGTCCCTTTCATCGTGTCGTACTTCCAGTTAAGCAGTGGGCGTTAACAGTAGGCTTGTTGCGCTTGTGTTACGTCGCTTCCGGTTGTTTGCTTTTAGCCAATCAGGGCTCGCCAAAAGGGACACTTTTAAAACGGACGCAAAAGGGACAAAACTCGAGAATACCGCCCCTTGTGCCTACGGCTGCTTTTTAGGCGAGGTATGGTCGGCACGTGTGGAAGGGACCAGTGCGGACGCCGGACAAGCGCGCCTTGGCGTTTGGGGGCGCTGTGAGCGATCTAGAGCTAGGTTGGCTGGATGTGTTCTTCTCCGCGCTGTCGCCTGCTAGTCGCTTCGCACGTGTGGATGCGCCTCCAAGCTGGAAACGAACATTTCACCTTTACTCTGAGGTTAGACCTTCTGGTTTGATTTTCGAGGTAGCCTGTTCTGTTCTCAAGGGTATCAATGGTAGAAGCCATGCAAGCAATCTGTTCCTGGCATGAGGTGACTTTGCTGTCAACATCGCCAAGCCATTATTTTTGATTTCCTTGATATCATTAGCGATTTAGTTGAGCTGTTTCGCTATTTTCGCCAATTCTGGGCCGGGGTTTGTCTCAATGGCTCCTTCAAGCAGGAGCATCTCCCGGCAAGACGACGCAACTCATAGAGCGAGGTAAAAATCGCCGAACGGAAAAACCGTGGGTACGAAAGCACTTCTACAAATGGCTCACTAGAGAAAAAGCACAGTGTCCGAGAATCTTCCATCTAGCGCAACCCAATTTGTCCAAACGACAAGAAGTCACATCGCGAGGTCTTCAAGGTGGCACGTTTCTTTATTCCGTACGATGTAATTGACTCTTCACTACACAATACCCCGCAACGCGTAAGTTCCGCGGAAAATTCCGCCCATTCTACCGCATTAATTGGCAGTGGGATCAGAACACCCCACACTTTACTTCATCATCCTGTTTAGCCTTTAGTTTCATAAAGTATTCATCTGTCGGCACCAGACCCAAACGCGTGGCTTGCGCTAGGATAACCAGCAATATACTATTGAATGCCTTTACTCTTATTTCTCCGTATGCTGATTTCCGTACACCGCCCCTTTTATCCAACCCCTACCTCTCAGCATCCTCATAGTTCCCGCGGTATATCCGATGTACTGTCAAACAACAAAACATACCACTAGAGTAAGTTTGTGTGACTTTATTTGTAGTGGCTTGTTGACCACGCCACAAATTTTGTTCAGTGTGTAGAATGACCATGTTGACTGGATAATTTTCTGTTCTTAGGGCAGCGCTGTTATCACTAGTCGCTGCGGCCTGATATGTGGGTTATAATAAATTCCCTTTACACATGAGGAGTTTAACTTACGGCGCTATTTGCCACGGTAGCAGCACCCATTTCAGACGCAGTACCTTGCTCAGGATAAATCCCTGGGACGGGCAGCTTCTTCAAGTACCCCCGCATCCTCTTGCTCACGGGAAGGCCGTTACTCCAACACCCCTGCTGCTTCTTTTATCATGCGGTGATTGCGACGCTCAGTGATATGAATGAGAGGCGGAGGGGGCATCGTGATTAGACGCATCTGCAGCGCTATGATTGGCTATGCGGTTACGTGGGCACGGACTAGTTATCCATTATCGCTGGTGGGTATTCACCCACTTTTGTTAACACGAGAATGATTTTTTTCCTTGTATCATGGTACATCGACAGATGTGTCGACAGTACTCGTAATAGCCCATTTACCTTCTGGCCAGCCTTGGGTACACAAGAATGTTGGCGATTAATGACGCCAATTTTATGGCTGCAGTTGACGCAAAGACCGGGAACTTCCAACCAATATCTGACACCGTAAGACACTCTTTTTATAGCGTACTGTCGGCTCCACTTTTTCTTAGGTTGGCGGCATGCGTAAACAGAGTGATGTGGGCGGGCGGCTCTCGTTAACTTCCGGGTTCTGCTACGAAAACACCACAACGGTTTCCTTTGAACTTATTGCTTGAAATCCCTTGAAATGGCCGGAGCTGTTCCAATGGCAGTAATCCGAACTGTTCCAAAATACGCCCGACAGCACTTCGAGGAAAAGAATATTTTTTTTCTTTTTTTCTGGCTTCGTCAAATTTCACTGCATAGAAAAGAAAAAAAAACGTTATACGCGAGGAGAAAGTGTACGCTGTAAAACCTGGCAGCGAAATTAACTATCCACGCGCGTTTTAAGTTCCACGTGGGTTTTCATTCGAAGCTCTTGCTCAGAGTGGGCGTCACTTGAAATGCGGGTGGACAAATGCAGGGAAACTTCAAGTGTATATGGGCTCTAAAAGCGGGGCAGAAAAAATAAATCGCTAGCAAAAGTCCTACACTTTCCTTCTGGTACCTCCGCGGTTTCGTTCAAGCAGCATATTCTTTGTGAACCGGTCGGGTTTACGATTGCTGCTGAACGTCCCTGCGTCTCCTCTTTCCCGGAACTTTATTTTGCCCTCTCTACGTTGCGATCAAAGGATGTTTGTGAGCGAGGTGACCATATTTCAAAGCTAGGCGTACGCTGAAAACCTACAATGTCTCAGCATCTAGTTACCTTTAGAATACAAAAGGTTGTTTACTCACATAAAACCAGCGCCGACTCGTTTCTTCCAGTTTACCTTAAAACAACTTTTCTTTTCTGCCTCGTAAACCTGGCTAGAAATTTTACAAAAGCCTTGAGTGCGGAAACCCACCAAGGTTATAAGCATTTCCAGGAAGTTCAACTAAGCTGAAGTCAATTACATTTGAGTCGCAGCCACGTCACAAAACATGGATAGAAATGCCGACTGCCCTAAATAAATATGTTTTTTGTTACTGCCAGCAGCTTTTAAATAGTCTTCCCAAAACATCTCTGCTTACTCGCAGCCTCATCGTACTCACCGTTGCGGAGACGCATACATACATACATACATACATACATACATACATACATACATACATACATACATACATACATACATACATACATACATACATACATACATACATACATACATACATACATACATACATACATACATACATACATACATGGAATGGATGGATGGATGGATGGTTGGATGGATGGATGGATGGATGGATGGATGGATGGATGGATGGATGGATGGATGGATGGATGGATGGATGGATGGATGGATGGATGGATGGACGGATGGATGGATGTATCAGAATTTTACCACGGCGGCCAGTAGTAGCACTGCGGTCGCACTGCATGTGCGCGAGATGTAGCTACCCCAGCTGAGACTATTTTACCCGTATTGGTGCAGTGAACGAGCTTATATTTAGTTACACAGCCAACGAAAGCCGCAGGCGCCCGCAGTTCGTATGTTTTGTTCAAAATGTTGTTGACAAACAAAAGTAATAGCGTGTCACCGTGATATCGACGCTTTTGGAGAAGAACACCTGAATACTGGAGTGCATTTTAATTACCTTTGCAAGCTTGGAGGGAATTGGGGCATATCAGGAACATCTTGGGGAGACTACACGTATGAAGTTCGCTCAGACACATCAAACACACCCCACCAAGTGGTTTCAGCACCTCACTGGAGTGCTGCCCCGCAGAGCTTCTCCGGGCAACTTTATTCCGGTGGAACGAGCAGAACGCAAAGGGGCCAAGCTCTCGTGTGGCCAGTTTGTCTCGCGAGAACAATTTGCCGCGCCGATTGTTGCTGCTTGCTGAACTCTTCAGACAGCGACGGCGAAAAACCAGCGATAGGTTCAACTACTCTGTGCGGGCCACGACCATTAAGGGAGAGAGAAAGGGCTGGCTGAACACAAAGCTGCTGTGCCGGCAACACAAGCGCTCGTGAACGGCTCGACGGACGTCTCTCGTCGAGTGCCTCTCGGCACAGCCAGCAATATTGCGCTCTCCAAACGAAGTTTCCCCAGTACTTCCTGTGGCGTGGCGCAGTGTCAATCTCAGCGCCTCGATCATTTGTTTCCACCTATTAAGGCGGGAGTTCGAGCTTGTTGGGGCTGCCGCTGGTGTTTCTCTTCCCCGCTCTGCCTGCTTTGTAATTGCCACTAAGCAAACGAAAATAGCGCGGGCCAAGTTCCCTCGCCCTTCGACGCGCTACACTCTTTCTAAGCGGAGTGTGAGCCCATTCCCGTACTTTGCCCACACGATAGGTGTGTAATTAGGCGCCTTTCCGGAGGTTGCTATCTGCGCATGCGCCCGCAGGTGCCACTATTGTTTTTGGTGCTTGGCTGTTATCGCAGTCGCCGCTTCTGGCGGATGCCGTGGGATACGCCGGTTCCAACTCCAAACAGATTTTTGAGGGGGGTGGGGATGCAATATCCACTTCCAAAGCGCTAAGTCATCGGACAGCCAATCGCCGATGATCAGCAGCGCACTCAAGCAGCGACCTTTGCGCATGATGCTTACAAAGCGGGACGCAATGTGCGTACAAAGCAAGCTTCGCGGCTACAACCTGGACGTGCCCTGTTGTTAGCAATATTGGACAACAGCACCACGGCAATCGTGTTCGATAGAGCCACCAATTGTGATTTGCGTATTCGCCGCTACTACCTCTTTTCTTGGTGTAGAAAAAGTGCGTTATTATGGCCAGCGACAGAGCGGGCAGGCAAATGCTGAAACAGAGGCCTGCGCTGGCCGTAGAGAGGAGCCAGACTGTAGCACAATTTTCTCACAAATTGCATCCTGCATTGTTGGCATTTCATTTCTCGTTCCCTTGCATTTCTGACGCAATGGGAGCGACTGGATGTGGGAGTAGAAATATGAGTGACACTGTAAAATTCACAGCCCTGCCACCTGAACGTTTTCCATCGTGCTCAGTTATTCGCTTCCTTTAATTACCCACAGCGCACAAACATTTCTCTGCGTTCCGCTCTTTATGCCTTCCAGTTAAACCGAAGTAGAGCGGAGGCTGGAAGCCTGGAGGACTAAATTTATGGCTGCGTCAGTCAAATTGAAAATCCTGCTCTGTGAAAGCAGGCCGACGTTTCCTTCTGCTCTGTGATGAATTATCTTATCTTCCTTCCGCTAAGAGGTTCACCACGGAGAAGAAAACGACCTGGAGGGAAAACACTCTTTCCTTTCGTTCAGCGACACTGCATCCTCTCGTGATAAACTGCCACCCACATTCTCCCAGAACTAGGAAAACCCAACTCCCGTTCTTTACTGTCTCAGAAGCGCGTTGAAATGTCGCGAACATTTTTTAACGTAGAGCAAGCACTCCTCAGACAATTTTTTTTTTTGGCTTCCCAGCCGCTAATAAATACTCTTTATGTCACCTGCTGTTTTTTTTCTGGCTTCGGTTTTAAGAAAAAAATACTAAGAATTCTCGTTTCCCCAAAGCTGCATTTTTATTTCTCTCTTTTTTAATACGAGGGAAACATAATTAAACTGTCCCGTAATTATTTTTTCGCGGAAAGTCCTAAAGCCGGACATTTGGGTGACAGGTTATGCATGTACACAAAGTGGTTATGCGGACGCACTCGCAGACGATGTTTCGCATGTAGTCGTTTGTCGACATGTTTGCAAAATATATACATGCATTTGCCTATGCATTCCTGCTGGAGGGTAAGAATACGGACAAAATTATTGTATATAATGGATCCTCACCTGTAATTAACGCTTTTCATTTAGCTTCACCTTGAGATTACTTACTATTTTCCTGTAGAGTCGTGATACGAAAGTAATAAGCTTTTTGGCTGACTTTCTACGCCTAATAGCGAGAAACGGTATTACTTCTTTTGAATTTGTGGCGTGTGCAATGCAAGTTGCACCGTTTTATTTAAACCACGATGGAGCCTCGACTAAAACAACTTTAAAACCGTTAATGCTGGGAATTGATTTAAAGACCAGTAACGTCCGTACAAGCGGCACAAGGCCAAGCAGAGTAATTGGTAACTGGCTTGGCTGGAACCTGGCTTGGCTGAATTGATACATTGCTGAACACTTTAACAACTGCTGGACTCACAGTACGCTCCCACAAACCTACCGCACAGCCTCCGTTAGCACAATCGCGAAACCCCACAAATAATTAGACGCTCAATCCCTCAGACCCATATTCCTCACCTCCTGCATCAGCAAGCTCCTAGAACAAATGTGATGCTTACCCCCCCCCCCCCCCCCCCCACCCAACATGTTCGGCTTTCGACGCCACCTCAGCACCAACGACATTCGCCTCCAACTCCACCAGCACCTGCTATGGAAAACACCCCAACGAGACATGACCGCTACCGTAGACCTTACTACGGCTTTTGACAATGTCAGTCATCACGCAATTATCGACAACCTCAACTCTGCAAGTCGGGGAGCGCTGCTATGGTTACCTACAGCTTTCCAACGGAACGCACAGCAACACTCGGACTTGGTCATTTAATATTTACCCAATATTCACTGACCGCCAAAGGCACCTCGAAGGGCTCAATGCTCACCCACACTCTTTCCAATCTAGCCTTAATACCTCTTTCCCGGGCTCTCCATGTACACACTACATAGCGCTTTCTATGCTGACATCACAGTATGGATATCACGAGGCAGCGATGCTCACATCCGATACACACTCCAACTAGCGGCCACAACAATCACAGCGACAGCGGCGGCACCAGGAACTATGCTGCTGCCCCACACCTCCTTCTAGTCACCCCTCACCCACCGTCCAAAACAATGCGCCCCCAGAATACAAGTCGCCTTGTTGGAATTTGACGTATCACTTCCAAAAAAAATTAAAATACCAGGGCTCACCGTCCAACAGAATATACTTAAAACACACACACCATCCGCGTACTCTAAGATTCCCGGATACAAAATATCTTGACTCCTAAATCGCGTCACCGCGCGAGGACATGACACTCGGGAGTCAGGTCGCCTCAAGATCACCCACGCCGTTTTCACCACACGCATCACGCATTCCCGTACCTCGCCATACCTCGCTATCGCTCACACAAAACTGACATGATCCGAGGCCATACGATGCACACTGTCGCGGTACGCTACAGCTACCCCCAGCGCTGCTCCCGTCGCTCTCCTTTATACGGCGCCTTTAACACACCATCCGAGCTTATAGAAGCCCACCAACAGGCCCAACTTTCCCGCCTTGCCCTAACCCACAGCGGTCGAACCGCCTTATCCTCCCTCGAAAATTCACCCCCAATTCCTTCAGTCCCCACCCCTCCGCCTGCCTTTACAATATCTAGGGGTTATCCATCCTCACCCCCGGCAACATGATTCCACCTATCACACACACCCCTGCCTGCCTCGAGTGTAATACCACCCAGAACACATCCCCTTCCTTGCACACGGTATACTTTGATGCTGCAGAACTTCGCAATGCTTCAAACACCTGCATCATTACCATCATCATCAGCCTAGTCAGGTCCACTGCAGGACGAAGGCCTCTCCCGTTGACCTCCAACCGCTCCTGTCCTGGGCTGCTCGAGTCCACAGTTTACCTCCGAATTTCCTATTTCATCTCTCTATAGGGTTAATGGCATCCCCCTCCTTCTATACCCATCTTTTAGTATCCACTCTGTTACCCTAATTGACCACCGGTTGTCGGTTCGTCTCTTTATATGGCCAGCCCAAGTCCATTACTTTTTCTTCATTTTACCTATGACATCGTCAACTTTGTTTTCTGACCAGGTAGCTCGTTTCCTGTCCCTGAGGTGTTATTCCTAACATTATTCGTTTCATAGCCAATTGATCTGACCTAAGTTTGCTTTCTACCTGTTTAGTAAGGCGCCAAATTTCAGCGGCGTATGTCATCGCCGGCAGTATGCACTGGTTGTAGACATTTCGTTTGAGCGACAGGGGTAGCTTGCTTTTCCTTGTTTGGAAGTGCTTGCCGAGGGCTCCCCAACCAATACCTATTCTGCGCCGGATTTCTCTGTCGTGGTTGGGGGCAGCAATAACCATCTGTCCGAAGTAGTGATATTCCTTCACTGCTTTAGCGTTTTATTTCCTACCCGAAGCGGACGTTATTGGCATGCTTATACCTCATTACTTTGGATTTATTCATATTTATTTTTAGCCCCACGGCCGTGCTTTGTGATTGTAGTTCCTCAAGCATTGTTTGCATGTGTTCTGCAAGCCCACTCAGCAAGACTACGTGGTCCGCAAACCTTAAAAGGGTCTTGTATTCCCCGTTTATCCTCATCCTATGTTTTCCTATTCACCTTTCTAAATACCCCCTCCAGACATGCTCTGAATAGTTCTGGGGAGATGGTATGTCCCTGGCTTACTCCCTTTCGCATCCGAAATTTATCGCTTGGCTTGTGGTGGGTTATCCTGCCCGTGCTTCCTTATATATGTCTTCTAGAAGTCTTATCTAGATTTTCTCTATTCCATAGTATTTAAATGCTTCTAGCACGGCTGCGGTGAGTACGGCAACCAAACGCTTTCTCATAATCTATAAATGTCAAGGAACGAGTTTTATTGTAC
The DNA here is from genome assembly GCA_013339765.2 of Haemaphysalis longicornis. Classification (NCBI taxonomy): domain Eukaryota; kingdom Metazoa; phylum Arthropoda; class Arachnida; order Ixodida; family Ixodidae; genus Haemaphysalis; species Haemaphysalis longicornis. The sequence goes on from CM023450.1 coordinate 139,172,691, forward strand.
TCTGCCGAAATTTGTATCATTTGATTGACGACATGGATGTCATCCCTGGTTGAGGGCCCTTTCCTACACGCGGCTTGATCTCTGGATTGTTGGGAATCCAAGCTGTCATCTGTGCGGCTAACTATAACTTTGGTAAACAGCTTGTAAACAACTAAGAGTAGGCTGATGGGTCTGTAATTATCGAGTTCCTCGGGATCTCCCTTCTTATCAGTCAGAATAATTTTGCTGTTTTTCCAGGCTACGGGTACTTTTTGAGTCTTCAAGCGTTCCGAAGATATTACAGCAAGTTTTCCAGTACAATATCTCCTCCCTCATTCAAAAGATCCATAGGTTATGCCGTTGTCACCTTCAGCTTTTCCTCTTTTCATTCTTTGAGAGCATTTCCAACTTTCTTAGAGAGCCTTTGAGAGCCCCTCTTAGTTACTAGTGGGATATCGCAAGTTTAGCTTGTACTCTGGCTAATCTCCTTACACCATGCCGATAATGAACCCCTCCACAACCCGGTCTACCTCAACCACCATCCTCGCTCTCCATCCCCTATAAGCGTAAGGAACAGCAATAGCTCTGGCAACCATACTACACTCATATTAATGGATTCAAGAACACCTGCTCGAAATTGCGGCAGCGGCATTATTTTGCCCCTCGCGCACAAAAAGTTAAGTGCATACATTGCTTTTCTTGTCTTTAAGTGCATACATCTCACTTTTCCCCACGCCTAGATGCATCTTCACTGCTTTCAGGCTGTCTCCGTTCTTTACAGCATGCTCGATCTTCTGCATATTTTACTTTCGTATGCCAGCTGTCTTGCGCTCATTGATTAACTTCGGAAGCTCCGCTAGTTCTATTCTGACAGCTCACGTGGAGAATGTCATGCTTTCCCGTTTCCTGGCGAAACGCCAAAGCAAGGATAAAAATCAGATGTATGCACTTAGCGACAAGCAAGGTGATGTCACCACAAATAGGGATAAAATAGTTATAATAGCCGAGGAGTTCTGTGAAGATCTGTACAGTAGCACCGATATCCAGAATAATACCGAACGAGGAAGTAGTACAGAGGAGATACGCATCCCACCAGTAACCACAGAAGAAGTAAAGAAGGCTTTGAAAGAAATGCAAAGGGGCAAAGCACCTGGTGAGGATCAGAAAACAGTAGACCTCTTGAAGGATGGTGGCAAAATTGTACTAGAAAAACTGGCAAATCCTGTTACACGCAATGTCCTAATGACCGCGAGTGCACCGGAATCTTAGAAGAACGCGAACATCATCCTAATGCATAAGAAAAGGCAGACATGAAGGACTTGAAAAATTACAGGTCGATCAGCTTACTGTCAATCTTCTACAAGGTACTCAGCAAGGTAATCGCTAGCAGAATTTCTGCCCCCTCAGATTTCAGTCAGCCTAATGAACAAGCAGGGTTTCGTAAAAGCTATTTGTCAATGGACAAATCCACACGATCAATCAGGTGATAGAGAAGTGCAGGAGTATACTCACCCCTATATATAGCCTTCATAGATTATCAGAAAGCATTTGACTCGGTCGAAACCTAAGCAGTCATTCAGGCATTGCGGAATCAAGGTGTAGATGAGCATTGCGTTAAAATAATAGCGGATATCTACAATGGGTCCACAGCTACCATCGCGCTCCGTAAGGAGAGCAGTAAAATACCTATAAGGAAGGGCGTCAGACCGGCAGAAACAATCTCTGCAATGTTATTCACAACATGTTGACAAGAGGTATTGATAACATTGGTTTGGGAAAAGGTGGGCGTAAGGATCAATCGCGAATAGCTCAGTAACCTCAGATTTGCTGATGACGTTGCCCTTGCTAAGTAACTCGGGGGAGGAATCACAAAGCATGCTTACCGCACTGGACAAGCAGAGTAGAACCGTGGGCGCGAAAATTAATATGCAGAAAACTAAAGTAATGCTCAGTAACCTCGGGAGAGCACAGCGGTTTGAGATAGGTGGCGAGGTAGTGGAAGGGTAAGCGAATATATCTACTTAAGCCAAGCCGTGACCCCGGATCCCAACAATTAAGCAGAGATAATAATAAGGATAAGAATGTCGTGGAGTGCGTTCGGCAGACATTCTCAGATAACGAATGGCAGCCTACCAGTGTCTCTGAAGAAGAAAGTGTATGACAGCTGCATATTACCGGTACTCACCTACGGGGCAGAAACTTGAAGTCTCACTGAAAGGGTTCAACTTAAATTAAGGACGACTCAGCGAGGAATGGAACGGAAGAGCATAGGTGTAACATTAAGGGACAAGAAGAGAGCGGCGTGGATCAGGAACAAACGCGTGTTAAGGACATATTAGTAGGAATTAAGAAGAAAATGGGTGTGGGCAGGCCATGTGGGTGTGGGCAGCAATCATCATCAACATCATCATCATCATCTTGTTATGCGAAGGCAAGATAACCGTTGGTCACTAAGGGTAACAGAGTGGATCCCTAGGGAAGGCAAGCGGGGCAGAGGGCGGCAGAAAGTTAGAGGGGCAGATGACATCAAGAAGTTTGCGGGAATAAATTGGTCGCTGTTAGCAAGGGACCGGGATAATTGGAGATATATGGGAGAGACCTTTTCCCTGCAGTGGGCGTAGACAGTGGTGTGATGATGATGAAAAAGGAGAGACGAACGACGACGAGAATGATATGATGAGCTGATGCTGATAATGATGATATGATGATGATAGATTATGATGATGTGTGGTGGTGGTGGTGCACAAAACTCTTCGCTCCTACACTGGCCCTGAGCGCTCGATCCCTTTTGTGGACGCCTGGCCATATGAGCTTTGAAAACGGCGCGGAAGAGAGACAGAAGGCGGCTCGGGCTTTAATACACCGGACCCATCTATATACCTCCTCTGCGCTTCCCAACCTCTTCCTCACTTGGTGTTACTAATAAACTTCCGTGATATCACCCTCCATAGCAGGCTCTCACGCAGCATCCTTCCCCTAACTCCTCGTTATCCCTCGTAGTATCAGTACTCTGCAGATAAATTCTGACGAACTCCCTTCCCACTCGCGCCCACATATCACCATCCCCCTTTCCCACCACCGCTTGCCACACTGCGTGGAGTACGAAGGTGCCTCACACGCCATCTGGTACTGCTATACTGAATGCGTCGTCTTCCCCTACCCAACTCCTGGCTGTCTACCCTCGCGCACTCGGACTCCCCAGTCCCACTGCGTCCTAGTCGGCAGGGCTCGGGTCCACCGTGCTGCTTTTCCGCGACCTAAACCATGCCTAGGCCTTGCCAGGAGTAAAACGTTTGTCTTTCTCTCTGTGAGTGCAGTATTCATGTTTTGAAACATATGTGTACGTGGGGCCTCAAATACAACGGAAGTACTTATATGGTCATATTTTCGTACGGACCAGTGAACAGACGAACCGATTCGGACATGGGCCTGGGTGTATCATATATACATGCGTCTGCCCATGCATACGCGCGTAGGAAAGGGCACGGGCTTTAGAGGGAGCTTGATGCTGGCACCCTTTGAACGTTTTCCTTGCCATGTCTGCAATAGTATTGATATGAAGTGACTTTGATGAGTCCATATCGTGACATGAAAAGGAAACCCGCATGTTCCTTTAAACATGATCTCGAGGCTGCAGTATCCCGCGCTGGCTGTGCCGGGCTGAATGGCTTAGGTTTTGCATTCTAGTTCTACTGATAATGAGCTCTGTATATAGTGCTGTGTAATAACGATTGACTTTCAGTCTCCTTCAGTCTGCCCTCGCGCGGCTGTGGAAACGTAGACTCGGCTGCGGAAAGCTCATCGCTTCCCAAGTTGTATTCCGACAATGCCTGGTCTCTCGAACGGCTTACGGAAGTCAATGTTACCTTCTGTTAATGCGCAGTGTCTTCTTAATTAACAATGGAAATCCCTCATTGCCCTTTCCATGCCGTTTCTTTGGCAAATAGCTGCTGTCGTTGCGTCATGTATTACCCTCAGAGAAACACAACCGGAAGCAGTACAAATTAAATCGGTTACACGGTGCAAAGCAGCCAGCAATCCGAACAACGTCCGCACAATGTCCACGCAAAGTTGACAAAACAGAACATTGTCGTCATAACGTCCGTTAGGGCAACACAGCAAGAAAATCGAATCACTACCTACCCTCCCCAGATATGCAATCCAGAACACAACTCTTAAAAACCCGAAAAGACTTGTCACCTGCGGCACTGGGTGCAACATAAAGCGCCATACCATCTATAATTAATTCCCTTTATCATCCTATCAGCAGGACGTTATGAGTGAATCAAACAAGTAGAACTTGTACCCCGTCTTACACTAGGACTTCAAATCATCATCGATATTTTTTGTTAAGCAATGCAATAAATTGAAAGTTGAGGTTTCCTTGCAAAAGCCATGGACTGCATGGCATGGAAAAAGTCACTAAATTATTGAGGAAGCCAGCAAGTCCGGAAGCAAGGAAGCAAGCAACCATGGCGTTGTATTACTGCTTTATTCGCGTAGTCAGTAGGCCGCTCTGGAGCCCTCTGAAAACCGGCTACGCGTTCGGGCGGTCTAAATCTATCGCTCGAAGTATGTTCGTTTCGTCGTCTCAGAGCGTCGTCCTCCGACTTCGAAGTGGGAGCGCCGCGAAGATCTGGACGCGAGCGATCATGTGACCCCGGCCGCCGCGCCGGTCACCCGAGGGCCGCAGAGTTGAGGGATTCCTGCAACTTCGTGACTCTGCCACCGCACCCAGGCCAAGCCAACTATTTATCGTCGAAGTGTTTAGTCGAGCGTATTGTTTTTGCTTTTCACGCGAAAACGTGCCGCGCACGCGGCAAACGCGTTACCTTGACATCCGCGCGGTACCGGCGACGGCAACAACATGGCGTCAGACGTGAAGCGGCTCAGGTAGCTCGAGCTGCCGCTTGTTGCCGTTCTCAAAAAGGAATTTTAATCCGCAAATAAAGTTCCACAAGCTTGAAAGGAACTGATAATGTGCATGAAAATATCACTACAAATCGTCATCCGGGTCTATTTGAAAGCGACCATCAAATATCTGCCATGGCGCTTAACCTGAAATCTCCAGTCGCCCCACTCGGCTGCTCGTAATGCGCTTACACGTGTTTGAAAACGGCGCCACGGGCGCGCTTCGCCCTATTCGCACAAGTGCCGTGTGTACGAGATTTCGGCGCATGTTAAAGGGACCTTTCAGCCGTTTTTCCACTTTGTTAAAAATCCTAAATGCTTGCATAACGTAGTCACCCAACACACCCAGTACCTAAATTTGTGGGGTCGCGCAGTACCTCAGCTAAAAATAACTGCTATATGCCCATCAGATAACTTGGAAACTCGCTCAAAAGATTTTTCTTTTTCTCGGTCTTGACGTTCATCCACCACTCGATTTTCGTTAATAAAGGCCAACTGAACTAAAATTTTCGACAACGTAAAAACAATGTCACCTAATAGTACGCATAGAAAGAGTGCGAAATTCAAAATACTACACTCTAAGAAAAAAGGGTGTGGTAGTTTCTCTTTTAAGGGTGAAACAGGAATGTATCATATATTGCTCCCTAAGAGGTAGAAAGATTCTCCCTTTAAGAGGGAGGAGCGCGTTTCTACCCCTAGGAGTGGAGGAAGATTTCCCCCTTTCGTGAGCTAATGGAGGTGCATTCCTCCCCTGGCAGCGTCACCCAAGCAAGGCTTGTCATGCGAGAAAGGCCTAGCGAGCTGATTGGTTTGACGATCGAGGAATTACAAATAAGTAGGTCACTGTCGTTGTGTGCGCTTAAAATGCGTTAAAATAACCAAGGAAGTACCTACCGAGCACCAGAACTGCGGTAGCAGCGATGTCGCCAATCGTATATGCGCGACTTCTTGCATCGTCTCGCTGCGCGTTGAGAGCGAACGCGCCGCCGTAAACACAGTAGAAGTCATACCGATTGCTTTCAAAATGCCGCCTTTATTTCCAAAAGGCTCGTAAAAAACCCCGCCGTTACCGCACACGAGATCCCAAGCATCCAATGCGAACCGTTTGAGAACAACCACTTGTTGTTAGTCGTCTTACCTTGCTACAACCGGTGCATCACAACGCGGATCGTCTGCAATCATGGAGGAAAGAAAAGGTTAGGGAGAGGCCCTGACGCCACATTTGCGAAGCCGAGTCCCGCCATGACTTGAGCCCACTAAGCCCAGCACTCTATCCCATCATCCTTTGCTGTTTCCGGTTTGATTTGACTAACATGGCTTCGCCCTGCCCTCCCGCTTCGAAGCGAAAACAGCTTCGTCGCTACTTTCCTCGGTGCGATGTCATGTTCTAAAGCTGTTGATTTCGCCTTCAATTTGCCCATTCTAACTACCCTCACCCAAAGTTTCAATCGAAAAAACGGGCCTTCGTTTTTGAGATAGAAGGACGATTTTTCAGCTCAAGATTAAGCCTGGCAAAGTAGCGCTTGTCCTCGTCATAGCAACAGGCTCTCGGGAATGGCGAACGCAGACGACGGAAGCATTGTTTGGGGTATGTTTGGTGGTCGTACAGCACTGCGGTCTTTGCGCGCTACGTCTCAGCAGCGATACATTTCACTTCACTTCACAACGGAGAAACGCAAAGTAGCAAAGAACGAACTGTGGCTCTCGCCAACGCTGAGCGAAGGGGATTTTCCCGGCAGGTCCCCGGCGGCGGGCAACGTCTCGCTCCGCCGATCTCGATGCGACGTAAGCGCTGCTGCGGCCGAGGTAGTTAAGACCGCCTCCGACGGCAGAGTTTTCAAACTGGCTTAATCTAAAAACGTTTGTCGTAGCGCTGCGCTGGTTTACAAACGTAGCAAGGCAGCCACATACCAAGCGCCTTAAAAGTTTGGCCGTTCTATTCGCCCAGATTGGGCCACCGCAGTTGTAAACAAGTAAGCAACATTGTCCATGGGCTCAAGAAAAACGACGCCACTTCCTCCACTCTTTTCGGCAATGCATTTGATGCTAGGGGCCTCTCCTGAGTATTCTTTCCTCCATGTCTGCAATCGTAAATCTCAGAGCAAAGGCAATGCAGGCAACACGAAAAACGTATCCATCGCTGTCGCACCCGTCCGAGCGAGGAGATGACAATGTTCGCCCTCTAGCGTGCTCGAAGTAAAGCAATCGTAAACGTCTTAAAATGACCGATAGATGACGCAAAAAAAAGTAGGGGGGTGGGGAGGGGCGGCTACGAGCATCACCATCCTGGGCACTTACATCAGGCGGTTTCCTTGGTTCCTTTATGGATAACGTATATTATTATAATAGTCACATCACGGAGGGCCGCATGTGGCGGGGAACATATGGGAAGAAACATAGTACAAACCAGCGACATACACTTCATTAAAGGCACTTGCCAACGCACAATACACGCAACCCACACATATACACGTATACACATATAGTACACTTTTCACGTGTCCGCATGATCACAAGCCACAACTATACATTGAAACGGCGACAAAGTATTTATAACCCTGATCGCCGAGAATGCAGGTAGGAACAATGAGTTTGTTGCTTGTTTCGATAACCCACGGCAGTGGCGTGAGCCTTAGTGGGTTTTGTGTTATTTCATCAAATGTAACCCGTGAAAATTGCAAACTTTATGAATTTGAGGTGTTGTAAGAAGCAGTAAAATAGCTCAAAGAAGAAAAAAACGTTTCACGAAACAGTACGGCAGGTATGTTTGGGTAATGGCACTCATTGCCTCGCCTTCGCTCTTTTAGCATAGAGCGCACAACTGGTCTGGCAACCATTAAGCCAAGATGTTACCGAATGAGGGCCTTTTGTTGTTGGTAACTGATGCGTTAATATGCTGCGGTCAGTGCTTGTTGACGAAAAAAGGGGCAGTTTACTATCATCGCTGACCTCTGTTACTCTTGGGCGTCAGTATATAACGTCCACAAATGCACTGGTAACGTTGAACTGGGCGCACGCGACTCGCGCACAGCAAGCATGCAGCGGTGCCCACAGAATGCGCTTCAAACACACGGCTGGCGAGCCGTGCGTTAGCGTGACGGGCACATGGTAATAATAAAAAAAATACAGCGAGAAAACAAGCAAGCAGCACATCGCAGGGGATGTGTTGATCATAGTCGTCGTATGCGCCCGATCGGGGAAAGCCACCGTGCAACGATGAACGGTTGCGTTTTCGGCGTCGGCGCCGACAGCAGATTGCAGACGACAGGGGAGAATATTTCCTCCCCGTTTCGGTGTTTCGTAGAGGCCGTACAGAGGGCGCTACGTGTAATTAGCTAAAGGGAGAATTTTGCTGGTCTGGGGGAGAAAACCCTCGATTTCCTCCCTTTTTCTACACTTTTTTCTTAGAGTGTACGTTCCCAACATGAACGAGAGCGACGCAAACTAGTCCGCCATTGGCGTTTTAGGACGGAATAGAAAAGGCGGCTATTACCGGTGGCCGGACGTGACGTGCGTGATGGAACGGAAGCGGTCGAGATATCACCGGCGGCCGCTCAGAGCCGCCTTCAAATACCCTTGGTAGCGCTTCGTTTCGCACTGTTATTTACACAGACGTACTCCCACTAATGTTTGCCCAGGATAATGGAGTTAGGCGCAATTCCCGCATCGCGTTGCTATCAATCGAAGTGAAGTAGACCCGCACGAAAGTTATTTTAAGTGCAAATGCACTTCTTAAGCGAGCCTGAATCGTCCGCCGCCGTTGTCCGCATAGGCAACAGCTGCGGGTGCGCGCGCTCCTCGTCTTCCTCCTCGTCTTCCCTAGCACGGGGGGAGATGGGCGCGCGCTACTCTCCCTCCTCCTCTCTCCGCTCAGTGACTGCGGGTGTTGGGCGCCTCCTCTCCCACTTCGGGCGGGAGAGCTCTCGCTCGCGTAGCGGGCGCTCCGCATTCCGACGCGTGAGGGCGCTCGTGTAGCCCTCGCCGTAACGGCGGGCGCTACTCTCCTCCTCCTCTCTCCGCTCAGTGACTGCGGGGTGTTGGGCGCCTCCTCTCCACTCCAAGATCACGATATCCACCGTAATCGCGCAGATCAACAACCGTGCATTCGCACTTACACACTCTCCCCCTCGGGGAAGTGCGAGGGAATTTTTTTTTTTGAAGGGAACAAGCGTACCGCACGCGGGCGGAGATCAATTACTATTTTACTATACATTACGTGCAAACAGCTTCGTGAAAATCAGGATTTTTCGCTTGCTGCACATCCAGAATCAAAATATAGAAGGAATCTGAAACTATAAGCCAGCTTCCACAGCTAAAAGATGCACTAAAACAGGAAAAAAGTTACCTGTCTTCTGTTTTACTATTTCCCCACAGACATGTGCTGTCGAAAACATTTTACTTTCATGAAAACTGAATCTAGCGCTCTACAAAAGTAACTACTTTATTTCGGAATTTAAAAAAATCAAGTTTGTTTAAGACAGGAGCAGTTTTGTTAGCTTTCACACTTCGCGAAGACGACGGCCGATATTTGTGCGGATGTATTTGTCACCACGAGCAAGGTTTGATTTTGGTTCACTTAGCGAGCGAGGCATAAGTCGCACAAATGTTCATACCCGCGTGTACTTGAACTCTAGTTAGGTGGCGAAATTTTGTACAAGTCTAAGGGATGGAGGTGGCGTTGGCCCAGCCCATATATTACAAGTAATGGACGCGGAAGTGCATGTGGTCAAGAAGTTACAAAAAATCCATTTTTCCTGTGATAGATGCTACAGTAATGACGAATGTAAGCCAAGTGTGCGTGTCGCCCTATTTTTTTAGCAGAAATATTATTTTCAAGTAAAAAAAGTTTTGCTAACTCCCGAACGTTCGCAAGCGCATGTAATCTCTTGTAATCTCTTTTATTGCACTAAAAAGGAAGATATTGCTACATATATGGTTAGTTTAAAACATGTGACGGCGACGGCGATATAGGGCGGTGGTGTAGCAGGAGCTCAATTCCATTCAGACAAGATTCTCTGCAACGCCTGCACCGGTGCACGGTGCGCTGCACCAAAGCGCTCGATTCGCCGCTGCAGGAATGGTGCCGTACACCGCGTCCCTTGATTGCTCATGGTGCAGCCGCAGTGCCGCCGCAGTGCAGAGAACTGCTGCACCTGCTAAAGAGGAGGTGCAGCGATTCAGTGCCATGAGCGCGCACGGCAGTTGGAGAGTTGCGGGTTGGCAGGCGGCTACCCGGCAGTTGCGGCGACCGCGTGAAAATGTACAGCCGGAAAGGTTTGTCTATAACACAGCGTTCGTACTCTCAGCCCTATCCTGCCCCGCCAGAGCGCGATTTGAATAAAACTACTGCGGAATTATGAAGTCTTAGCCTTCGCTTTTGCCTCCGCGTCTGGAACAAGTATGTTTCGGCAGTTTTCGGATGTAGCTGGTTGAAGTTGAAATCGCTGTTATAGACAAGCGTTTAACCGGCTGTACGTCAAGCTCGAAGATGCGCGGGACGAACTTCGCGTCGCCGCTGATGCGTACGGCGCAACCCAGATGGCCGTAAACATCCAGTTGTAGGGGACGACAGGCGAGGGTTATTCGCAGACGATTGTGCTAATAGCAATTCACTTCGCTCGATTGTAAACACGCAGGGGCGCTGCTGACGGTGCAGCCGTAGCGCACGGCACTGCGGAACCACGCCGCTGCACTGCACTGGTACCACAGATATTTCTCTGCACCGTTGCCGTGCACCGCTTATGAATCGAATGGAGCTAGTGAAACCCCGGGAAAACGCGTCGCTTCGCCCGGCGGAGCGCCGTGCAAGTCGCCGGAGAAGCGCGAGCTTCAGGGGACAGTTCCCCAACCTCCGTCGCAGGCCTGTCGGAACTTGTTTCGGTGACTCACCGCCAGGTGCAAACGTCGTCTGCACGGAGCTACTTTGAACTACAACACCGAGTGTGCTCTGTGCTTACGAAGTTTAGGATTTCGCCATGGTAATTTTAAGATCATAGACTACTTATTTGGATCACATTTGCACAAAGAAAAATTTGAGTTCAATTGGCCTTTAAGGCCATGTAGCGGCTGTTGGCCGGTTTTTCCTTCAGTTGCAGCAATGAACACTTTTCGATAGCAACTTAAAAATAAAGCCACAAAAAAATCACGCCATATCCACGGAATGAATGATGATAAGTGGGGCGAAGCTCGAGTGGGGGAGACCATCGGTAACCGTAACTCTCCCGTGAAAGTTCGCCCATTACATCATTAAGAAAGACGTAAGACTGTGTGCGTACATTGAACAAATCAATTTTATTTTCGGAGTCAATGCTCCCAGGCCCAGACCTGGTGAAAGACCCCGCGCCATCGAGGACTACCCCGCACCTCCACCACAATTTTTCACGTAGGATGGGACACAACGGTAAAGAAAGAACTTTTATTTAGGGCGAACTTGTGCCCGAACAAGACGAGGGGAAAACGAGCAAAGGTCCTTGCGTCTCGTTCCATCTCCGAGAACGACTGCCTGCGTTCGTGACGTGATCTCTTGCGTGATCTCCCCCTCGCAGTGCACGTGCTCTCGCGCCTCCGTTGGCGAACACAGACAAGCTCGCGCTCCCGGTGCCGAGTTTGCGCTGCCGGTTGCAGCCGGTTCTTGCGCGTGCAATGCGGCCCACTTTGCAACATCTCCGAAAGCATGCGGCGGTCCCGTACCACGAGACACAATGGGTGGACAGACCCATGGCTTTAGGAGCTTTCGCCCCTAAAACAAATAAGAAACGGAAGGCGAATCTGGTGCGACGAGAATATTACGCAGTGCCGCTCCGTGCTGGCGATAGCTATAGGTTTCGCAGTGCTTCCAGACGCGAAGGAAAGAGGGAAAAGCGTTTATCGCAAGTGTTGCAGGGTCCCTTTAAAGATTCCCAAGTGCTCAAAATTAATCCGGAGCCATCCACTACCGGCGTGCCTCATCACCTGCGCTGCGTCGGTGCGCTAAACCCCACAAACAATCAATCCTATTGGCACACGTGTAGTAGGCCCTGCCCACCACCGCGGAGGGCGGTACTGGTCATGTCGCGGCGCCATAGTCACCTGATGCTCCAAAATCGAGTAAAACATTCGGTTGGGGAGCAACGCATCTCGGTACGATAGAGAGTAGCTTACGCATCTGAGTGCTCTGAGCCAGAAGCGGCCAACGGAATAGAGCATAAGCATTGGCGAGGCCCTCCAGTCATAATATCTCACGCATGGCACGTAACGCTTCTGCAGAGTCAGCTGTATTGCGCGTTTCAGAACGAGTTAATCTGGTACCCACCGACAACGAATAAAGTGAACGCGCTTACCGCAGTTGGCTACGGCGCCGGAATAGGGATCGAGTACACAGCTGGCCAAGTGATACCCTCAAGCTTTCACTGATAATTGCATGCCCGATTGAAGCCCAGAGCGTTGGAGCAATGACGTGCGGTTTGGGGAACGTGTGATCACGTCGCCTAGCCGCCTGCTCGATCTAGCCTTCCCAGCGAGCGGACGTGTGCTCGTCGGTTTGGTGAAATGCTGAGGCTTGGAACTAAAAGCATTCCTGGGCCCCATGGGGTGTCCGAAGAGCGCTCTGGGTAAGCAGCGGCTGCTCGTGACAGCGAACGCCAGCAGGGAAGGGGTTCGAGCACACTGCGGTACGCTTCAGTAATTGTATCCCGCCAACGTTTTCATTGGAAAAGCAAATAAAAATAATATTTACTTGGTGCCTCCTTGTATGTTTGACAGCTGTAAAAATGCTCGAAATCGTGGAATAGAGCAACATCTGTTAATCTTGAAAGGTTGCCGAAGATATCTGCGCTTAGGCCTCGAGATGTGAGACGTGATAGAGTTACTCCATCATTGAGTGAGCATTTTGGAACAGGGATTATGTATTCATGAAGCCCTTAAAGCCACCTGATAGAGCCCGACTAGCAACAAATGTTTTATGGACCTTGGTGCACGAAAACAATAGGGAATTCTAGCATATCTTGGCCGTGTTTGGCTGGTCGACCAGGCGGTCGACATGCTCGGCGTGTAGCTTCCGCCGAATAAAGGTCTTTTCTACTCTACGTTACCTTTTACCTTGTTACTGGAAGCCGGAGTTTCTGGTTATCGCTGAAAAGAGTAGGACACCTTTTATCATACCGTTTGCGGCTTCCGTATTCCGGCTTACCGGCCGCCATGCCGCACGTAGCGACATCTGACGAATAAGTACTAAAACAAATGACGCGAAACTTTGTCGCTCAGAGAAATTCGCTTTCGTTCACGATAGCTTGAATCTTCGTCTTTTAGTATTAAATGGTGACAATACAATCATTTGTTTTGGGAATATTGTACCCGTCGCCTGTAAAGCTTAAAAAAAGCAAACACTATGTCGGTGGCGTCATGTAGTGGGGTCAGGGGAGTCGTAGGGATAACTAGAATTGACGCCCACGCTAAATATTTAGGCATGCAATGAGTAACATATGCATGTAATAATTAAGCAATAACCTACACTATACATTGTCCAGCGCGCTCTGCGGACGAAAAAGAGCTTTGCGAGTTCATAAACACATGGGAACCATTTGAGGAACGCGATGCTTAGAATGAGTGGGCGCCACCATTTTGGGTCGCCGTGAAAAAATCCCACGCGCAACGCCGACGCCCGCGAATCACGTGCAAAAACACGTCCTGCGGTTGAGGTTTAAGAAAAGACCTTTCCTCCTCCTTGAGTTGTTACTGGAGCCCCCAAACGAGCGTTCAGCAGTGCAGCCACCGCTACGGGTACAAATCAAAGTCACTTTGGTTGAGTTCCCCAAAACCATGAAATCCTTTGCTAACCACTGCTTATGTAACAGAACACACCCAAAGGGTTTGTTATTTATTATCTGACGATTTCGATCGCACTTTTGTTAATACGTTTAAACTGTCTGATAACTGAACGCGGTGTTCGGCTGCAGAGAAAAGTAAAACAGGCTTTCTAGAACGCTATGCGGAAGAAAAGAAGAAACAGCTCAAGGCAAATGTCCCCTTTTTTCAAATCTGGAACATAAATCGCTTCCTTCACCACTTTGCATCCTCACACGTTCACCATCAATATTTCCGCAACCAGTGTTTTAGTAGCCGGATTTTCTCCTAGTAAATTTCCAAAACTGCACTTCGACTTGAATGTAGCCTTTTGTTGGCACTGCACAAAGCCGCTTGCACTTCCGAAATTGCAGTATTGCGGAAAAGATACTCGCAGGCCACTTCCATGATCTGAGGTTCGCACGGAAGTGCTTTCAGCTTAATGAAAACCCCATGTCTACTTGCACCGGGTGTCGGCGTTGTCATTCGAGGCGTACTTGAAGCCGATCGAGCTGTGTCGACTAGCAGGCGACAACGCGCATGCCTTAGCCAAATGCTGCCACTAGGCACTGCAACCATCAAAAACCTCAGCATGGCAGCAAGAGAAAGGTTGCGGGCGAACCTGTTTCGGAAAAGCCATGTTAGCTGTTTTGCACAATGTTGCCAGCACAAGCAACGAAACTTGGAGTCGCGAATAGGCCCACAGGCTGTGACTTTGGAAATAGCAAGTCGGAAGTAGGTATGTGTAGATCTAAATGCTCGCCGACAGGCTTAAGTCTTCCCATAACGCTAGCAGCAGTTTCCAGCGACGTGGACAGCCAGCAGTTAGTACTACTTCAACCAGCAGCACTAGGAGGAACATATCGAAGGATGCCTGCGAAAAGTCTGCAGAGCGGCTGGTGTCCAGCCTTGCTAGGCCGATAAATGCATAAATACTGTGAAAAACTTTTGAACCATCTTCGTGTGTCCCAAATTTTTGCCTAGCTCGTGCGCTTCGTTACCAATTTAAAGCAATGCCTGGCCGAAAATAGAAAGCTGTAACCATGTGTAACGACAGCCACAAGTTTACGCGACACTACTACCAGCCCCTTGCCTTTTGCTCCCACGGAATAGGTCACCTTCCCCAAGGACACGGGTTCGACTCCGGTCGCTGCGGCCGTTGTACTGATGGAAAGAACGAGGATGACTGTGTGTCACGATTTCAGCACTCGTTAAGGATCTCTAGTGAGCCGAAATTAATCCGGAGCCATCTGCTACTGTCCTCCTAATAGTGCAAGTGTAGCTATGGTGGATGAAATCCAAAGAATCTGAAAAAAAACGTCATATTTGCTCTTTGCTTTTCTCCTTTATGGCTTCAGAAGACCGTGAGCATTTCTTGAATTACCATGTAGAACTTGAAACTCACCAACCGAGGTGGCGCAATGGCTGAGGCACCGGGCCGCTCCTCCCAAGAACACGGGTGTGATCCTGGCCACGGCTGCCATTTTAGTGATGGAAGCGGAAATCGAAATCGCCCGAGTTTATTAGGTACACCTTAGAGCTCCCCGGGTAGTTAAAATTAATTCGTAGCCCTCGACTACCAGGCGCCTCATAGCCGAGGGTAGTTTGAACGAGCAACATCCCAAGAAACCACAAAACCAAGCGAAGGTCCTAAAAAATTGTCGCCAAAACAAACAAAGAACAACTCAATGCACAGATCAGTACTGCATATAATAAGACGCACTTTTATTTAGTGTAGCCTGGCACGGGTGATTTAGCCCGGCCCGGCCTCGATTTCCGACTCTTCGTCCCTAATAAGCAGACTGACTCTTTTCACTCCTACTTTAGACCTACTTTGGCCTTTATACCGCCGCTATAAGAAAAAAGTTCTGCTAAAACTGCTCTAATAAAACTTGACCGTCGGCAGCACTCCTCGACGTCCGCCCTCGCGGTAGCCTGCAAGCTTTATTCTTCGCGCGAATGCTGCCGTGAGCCTGAACCTCTGCTGCAACCGATGCGGAGCCTGATCGGTGGAGGCAATCGAGAGGAAGAGTAGGAACATATAAAACAAGCCTACGAGGCATGTGCGCAAGGCAGGGTGAGGTAAAGAGCCCGTAGTAAACGTATGTCCCCCAAACGTACAAGCGCGGGGATTTGCAAACGAAATGTTGAGTCGCAAAGTTTCGTAAACGCCACGCCGTGAATTCCATAAGAGCTAGGACCCTCCGGGAGCAGTTTAATCTTCCTAGAACTCGACTATAGCGATATTGCGACAGGAATTGGGCTTTCTTAGGAGGACGAAATAAGGACCGTTCGGAGGGCGCGACGGTATCCAGAGAGAGACAGAGATTACCTGCCACTTCTTTTAGAAAGGGAGAGACTGTTCGATAGGGCGTATTAAAGCACCACACTTGAGCCTTTAAGCTTCTTGCGAATACGACGAGATATGCTTGGTTTTATTTGTTTCCCGGGATTTTTATCTCTGAACGTTCCGGGCCGCTTCTGGGCCCCCTTTTCCGAGATTTCGTAATATTTTTACGATGTTGCAAGGACGTTCTGCGTATGCGATTCTGAGTAGGGAAGAAGAAAATTTGGATGGCGGTTTCACCACGCCATGTCGCTTAAGCAACCTGCCTCCCTCACGTAGAAATACGCAACTTATTGGAGAGTGAGAAAAAAGAAACGTGGGTCTTTTTTCCGTCTCTCTTCAAATGACTTCGTCCTACGTTCTTTTGATTTGATTGATCAGCAGGTGTAGCCGGAGGTGCCCGGGCTTCCCAATATATTGTTAGGAACCACCACGTAACAATATCAACGGGTATAACACGTATTGAGTTCTTCACCACTTGTCATAATTAGATCACCATAGGGGTTGCACACAATCAATCGTCTGCTGTCAAATACATGGTTTCCTTTGCGAGGCCTGGGGTTACAAACACCGGTGGAGCTCGTGTTTTATTGGGACTATTCCGTAACTAATTGTACAGCTTTGTTGTGTTCAGACGACTGAATACCCAATTTCCAATTTATTTCCGTGTTCCCCTTTCAAAATAAAACAAGAAAAAGTGGGGAACAACACCCGCACCAGCAAAGCTATGGCAGGTTTGCAGCCAATCAGATGTAAATGATCAGGGGCTAGCGCCCAAAATGTAAATTAGAAAAAAAAACAATTAGTCGAATAAGAAAAACACCAAAATACATGAAAATCACAACACGAAGAGAGCACGTGAGCACCACACTGCAGTTTGAAGAGTTCGTAAACTCTAACACGTACAACTGCTAGAGGGAGTATCCGCATTTCCCAATTCAGGCAGTCTGTCTCCACCACAGAGCCCGGCTGCAGAGAAGCTCGACTTCGAAGAACAGCATCACCGCGATGATCTGAGGATGAGCACAAGCTGTCCACTTCAGCACAGGTAGCAACCACTCACAACACTTTAAATTCCATTAGAAGAGGCCACAAACTAGGACTGACAATCACAGAGGCTCGCACTACACCCCCAAACAACACACATCGCTTTTGAGCCCATTTCATGAGCGCGAAACGTCCGGCATGTTCTTGCTCACAAAATCAACAAGCTCGATGAGGATTTGCATGGCCCGAGAAATTTCCAGGGCTTGTCGCAGATGTGGAGGTTCCAGGGGCAAGCGGACGACATGTTTAAGTCTGGTTATAATCGAGGCTGTCCTTGTGCAGTCCCGGAGGTAGTGGCTCACTGAAGAGGCAAGCTGTCCACAAAAACTAATTATACAGCTGTAACTAATTGTACAGCTTTGTTGTGCTCAGACGACTGAATACCCATTGGAAGTTTTATCACAGGAGGCGCCATGATAACAATAGGTCACACGTTGGTAGCAAATAACATAAAGTAGCCAGCAATTTCTAAGCCATTGCAGCCTCGTCGCCAAGCCGCCGTGAACCGACAGGCTTATGATTGTCTGCGAAAATAACACTGTTGTCCTTCAAAGTTTATATAAATTTTTAATTATTGGGAAGAATGCAATATTTTAAATTACAAACACTCGGGATTTCTTCTTTGCAACCTTTACCTGCAGCACGGTCAATCGAGTAATCTGGATTAGGTCTAACTTTAGCCCGAAGCCACACGTGACCATATGGCTAATTCGCACTGAACATCTTCATGACGTCTATTGATAACCAATGAAATAGCAAGCAAGATGACTTTCAGAAACACTTCTATCGATGTGTGTTTTTGGACCGTGCTTGAAAGGCGACGGTAACTGAAGAGGAGGCAGTCGACGAAAACATTTTTTCCTGAAGGCACCGCAAAACAGTATTTCTCCAGAAATTGAAGAGCACCTTCTTTCATGACATTGGCAGGAACTCAAGACTCAGACCACACTTAAGTACGTTCAGGGTGCGACGTCCTGCACTGGCCTTATCTTTGGTATAGAGCAGTACTAGAAAGTCATTAACGTGACGACAGTTGTATCACACCGACGACTAGACTGGCGAGAACATACGACGGGAAGTGATGCCAGCCGCACCATTGAGTGGCCGAGCAGTGGGAAGCCATGGCAGCGGTGACGGAAAAGAAAATGGACCATTTCACCGCAACGGAGACTACTCGTAACCTCCCCGAGGGGGCGAGGTGGGCGGCCAATGTGGCGTAAGTTGCGCCACATTGGAGAAAATATGGGCAGACGCCTACGCGGTTAAGCCGTCTGGAAAACCAGAGACTCGATACCGTGACGGAAACTTGCCTCGCTTTGGTGAAAGACAAAGAACGTTCTCTGGCAATGCTGAACCTGCGCTCCGTGCAAGCCCATGCTCCCGGTCCTGCCCATGTCTTCAACCTGCAAAAATGGCAACTTGCATTGACTACGCGAGAGGTCGATGTCGCAGTCTGAGCTCCGATGGGCTTCGACGTATATGGAGCGAAAGCAGGCCCGACAACCGAGCAGAGGGAGTGGACATTTACTCCAAGCCTGGCTGCGACTCCGGTTGCCTTCCAAAACCTTGTGCAAAACCAAGGTGAGGTGTTTGCCGGACGCCTAACGAACGATGGTGGTATATGTGCCTCCGCAAGCTAATGTGGTTGAGGCAGCGTATGTGGTGTACAATGCCTCATCACTTACCTCTCCGACGAAAATTTCATAACAGTTGGGAATATTTGTTAGCACGCACGAGACGCAGAAGGTAGGTCTGCGTCTTTTCTCCCAACTCATGTAACGATAACGACATCCCGGAGAACCTGCCTCGACCTTATGTTTAAAGCTGGATGCTGCAAGAGAGGCGTGTGCTACGCTTCGAACTAGTACTTCACTGACCCTAAAACTGTGGCAAGGGTGTTAGGAGATTAGTGAATGGAAAATCTGGTGAAGTGCGCCTAAACAAATTGCTTGAAACACCAAAAGAGAGCGATAGTAAATTTAAAAAGTACGCATTACCCTAAAGTGGCTTACGGCGCTTTATCGGCAATTGTATACGCTGCTTTATCACGATATCTCATGGTTGCCGCAGTCAAACCGCCCGATCAATGCATTGACATTAGGTACACAAGGACGTGACAGCCGTCGCGAAGTGAAAAGTCACTGCAGTTTTATTTTCAGTGAGACTAGGGTGCCTCGATTCACGCACCGGCGGCGCTGGCATCGAGGCACCTTATTAAGCGAGACTGCATAAAACTATACCCTCTGGCGGTGGTCGATATCCGTCCGTCTACGCGTCGAGCCGACACGAAAAAGTTTCGCCTAAGAGTTTCTCTCGAATTTTTTTAGTTCTCAATCTAATGCAGTTATCTTGAAAAACATTACACCAAAATTGGCTGCTAAGGTGCCTCTATCATCACGCCTATTTTCATGCTCTTGTTATAACTGGTTAGTTCGCAGAGAAATTGTAAACATTGAAGAATTCACGTCTGCTGTTAATATAGGGCCGTCTACAAAGGAAACATGGTTACATAAAACGGCTGTAATGATCTTTTTATTGAAACCATGCGGGAAGCGCACTTCCAAACGCTTCCTGCACAGCGCGCTCACGTGACATGTGTGATCTCACTAAGCGCGCTTTTCGTTCTTTTGAGCTCCTGCTAAAAAGAGCCCGCTGTTCTGGCTCTGGCGTCGAGGTAGGGTTCTGGGTAATTGCGCTGATGGTCCTGGGTTCTAGCCCCAGCGGGTGTACTGCTTTTTTTTTATTTGAAAACTCAATCCTACGTTTTGTTTTTGTTAATAACGGTGATTTGATATGTTCGATGTCGTTTTAGGTTCGGGGCATGACCTATGACCCCGTTGGAGTAACGTTCTGTATCGTGCGAAGGGACGTCACTTCTGGCGCTTTACAGCGAAGCGTATGGAAATACGCACCCGGGAACACATTATTAAATTAAAGATTACGCCAAGTTTGATTTATTTGTTATAACTAGTTAGAAGGCACAGTGATGTTCTCAACGTTACAGAATTACCGTTTGCTGCCAACACATGACCCTCTACGGTGGGTTTATCGTCACAAAAAATACCTGTAACCCTTAGATTATTGAAATTGTCCCGAAATAAACTATGTGCTAGTAATTGAGAATAGAATCTAGGGAAGTGTTGTTCGCAGTGATGTTGTCAATATTGTGGAATTCCCGTCTGCTGTCAGTACACGGGAGGAAATCGAACAGCACCCTGTCCTGCCCGCGGGTATACAGTTTTATTTAAGTAACTAGCTGGGAACTATGCTCAATCGCAAATTCCAAACATACGTGTCTTATTTCGGGCACACCTTGCAATGCGCCTCGTCTAACGCATATCGTCGCTCGAGATTTCTTACTGGTTCTCCTCCACAGAGTAGAGGGGCTGACACGTTTTTTGACAGTACTCTGTGCTGCAGCCCAAAAATTTTGTTATGCTTCATAAAAAGGACAATATTGTGCGAAAAGGACATCGCGCGAAAAGCAAAGTAACATTTCGTGCCCGAAGCTCATTAGGCGTCGCGCAGAACAATAAACGTCGCGGTATACAATTTTTACCACCCTGGCGTCGCGTATAGGGTGTGAAGTATGTGCTCGTTAGTGTAGCTTGGTGAGCGTAAAAATGTCAGTTTCGTGCAATTCATTCGTAGCAGACAAGAGAAGAAAAGCGGCCGAGGGGGATGGTGGCAAAACTAAGCCTCAATTTCCTCTCACAGAGCCCTAAGTAAATGCCCGTTATCTGAGCTCAGGGAAAAAAAGGTAGTCTGCTTCTCAGCGGTTGGGGAACTCTGCCCATGTGAACATTTTCTTTACCGCCCAAAAATCGCGCAAGGTCAAGTCCACTAATGCATGTTATCTTCCCATTTCGTCTCTTCCACCTTAACAACCAGCCTCCCCGCCTGGAAAGAACCTGTCGTGAGCTCCGTAACTGCGTCGCTCAGCAATAAACGTTTATGAGCGCTAGCGCGTCTCAGCTTTCTCGCCTAAACCGTTTCGGCCTTCGGCTTGTTGACGCTCTCTGTCCGGCCAAAGATTGCGGCTGGCCCTTATTGCCTGCCTTGGCGACTAAAATGTAACGCAACGCCCGAACTCATCCGCTGTGTTATCGCGCCCGAGATTCGGGTAACTGCTCCGGCCGCGTTTTGCCCCATCAAGCCTTCAGTATACCTCCAAATAGCACCTGGCTTTCCCGCAACATTGCCGCTGTGCCGTGTCGCTTTTCGCGTACGTGGACCACCAAATAATACAAATAAACGCTAAGGAAAAGCCACGATCATGAGCGCCGTCCCAAGCTGAAATTCGGCGAAGAACGGTTCACGATGTGCGCGCTCGAACTTTCACTTAGTTTTCAGCTGGTGTCTAGATCAGTTTGCAGGAGCCACTACTTTTTGCATTGCTCTTTTTCAGTTTTTTAAGCCGAAAAATTATTACACGTGATTAGAATCTTTTTTTACAGGCTAAACTACTGTACGTATGGGTTATTGCTTTAGGCGATGAGCCATTCAGCTTTTTGCAGCGTCGTTCTGGCGTTCAAACTTTTCTTTCTTCATTCGATCTTCTCCCTGCTTACGTATTTAGTCTTGTTAAACCTGTTTTTCTTTTACTTTTGGGAGCATTTGCAGTTATGGCAACGTATTTGCTAAGTTTGCCTGTTACCTAATTTTAATAATACCCTATGGTACATGCAGCCCCGACAAGACGGACAGGAACGCACGCACGCACGCGAGCCTCGAACAGAATGTACTAACGCTTCATATTGTTGTAACTGAGCAATGAAGTGGAACGTCCACGTGCCCACGCAACCGCCACCAGATACGGACCCCGAAAGTGTAGTGCCGCTAATCAAAGCTGGCCCAACTACTGTATTCCAGAACGCACACTCGTTAGCATGTGCTCGATATTGGCGTTCGTTACGGGAAACGCCATTTGCATAGCAGGAGTTGGAACTTGCACTGTACTACGGGAACGGCTTGCCCGAAGTGTTCCCAGCAGCCCGTTGGCATCGTGCACAACTGTTCAGAGACCGTGTGGCAGCCGTTGTCGCCTCTGATGACGCTCGGGGATAACAATGCTTTGGGCAAACGAGTGCCCACGCATTTATTCACGCCGTCCTGTTTTTCCAGTGAGCATTGAGCCCCTACCGTAGGGATGCCAGCTGACGCATACAGCTTGCAGCTCCACTTAAAGGATAACCGGGAAATGGAGAGGAAAATATGCACGAATATTACCAGCGACGAAAAGGTGAAGGGGCTCTTAACAACGTCGAGCCGCACAGACAAACAAGCTCCATGAAGCCAGAGTGGAGTAAGTTGCGTGAAAGGCAGGAACAAGTTCGAAATATTCGAAAGCCTCGCCAAGGTGTGCAGGAAATTTTTAATGAGCTTGCCATGTGTGCCGCCCTTAAGACGGAAGTTTTAGCGCTAGGGAGGAAGTTAACTGAATGTAAGCTAGGGAATTAACTTAATGTAAGTTAGGGAACAGGTTACCATAGTCAGAGGAAACTTTCAGCTCCTGAATCGACGGTGGATTTCAGTACTAAGCCGACGGCAGTCTCCAAATTAGATCGTCGCTACTTCAGGCATTGTAGCCTGAGCCTCGCCATCCGTAGGAATGGACGGCTTCCCTAGCCGTTATTGTGCGTGGGCACGTGCTGGAAAAATATTTCGGAAGAGATCAGAACAAAAGGGGCGCACCTTGTTAGAGCGGCTTTTGTTCCTGCAAACGGAATTGAAATGGCGGCCATACATTTTGTACATTGGAAGCTATAAACAGCTCTTTTTGCACGATAGCGTTTCGACAGAGTGTGCGTCCTCGCCCCGGTAAGCCGGTGCTGATACTTAGCTCTAAACCTCCCTCACTCAGTCGCTTTCATGCACTGATAGCCTCGAAGGTGGCTAGTGGCTAAGCCATTGCGCTGCTGAGCGCAAGGACGCGGGTTTAATCCCGGCTACGGTGGCTGCTTTTCTGACGGGCCGAAAAAGAAAATGCCCGTGAGTCGAGATTTCGGCGCGCGTTTTTAAACGTTGAAGATGCCCAGGAGTTCAAAGTTAAGTAGCCCTTCACTTCGGCGCGCCTCATATCCCAGGTGTAGCTTCACCGTGCTAAACCAGTAAAAATTGAGGTTCGAATTGATGCACTGATCACGGTTCTGATATTGTTGCAATGGGCCACTTCCGGTATTTACTCCAGTTTTGGTCCACGGCCTACAATTTTCAATCAACGGGGCTCTGAGAAGAACTTCTTGCTGGGCTAGTTGGGGATCAGTCGTCATGATTTGGAGCTCAACAAAAAAAGCACTGACGAAGAAACAGAGTAGACGAGACAGGCGCCAACTTCCGACTATTTTATTCGGCTACGCATGTGCTTATATTCCCTAGGAAAAGAGATGGCGAGAACGAACGATCGCACACATACACAGATGATAACAAAGACATGCTTACAGGAAGTTTTTTTCAGAAAGCCCACTTCTCTATTGTACCAAACAATTGAGGTAGTACTTACACATTCATCCGCCCTCTCTGATATAACACGCTTGGGCTAAATCTACCACTTCCCTGTTCTTGCTTTTGTTTATGCTAAATACTAAAAATTCTAAACAAAAGCAAGAACAGGGAGTCTGTAGAATTAGCCGAGGCGTATTATACCAGAGAGAGAGCCGATGAATGTGTAAGTGATACCTCGATTGCTCTGTACAATAGCGAAATGGACTTTCTGAAAAAACGTGCTGTAAACATGTAACCTAAAAGCGCCAGTGGGTTTTGATCTGTTTTGTGCACGTGGCTGTGTTGCAGCTGCGGTATCTGCCATACCTTCGTGATACAATGTATTATGTGTGCGTTTCTCTTTCATTAAAATTTAGTTGGAAGTCAGCGCTTGTTTGTAGTCCTTGTCTCGTCCCTGGTCTTTTTTCGCGCTGTGTTGCTCATGTAAACATGTCTTTGTTATCATCTTTGTATGTGTGCGATCCTTCTTTCTCGCCCTCTCTTTTCCTAGGGAATACAAGCACATGCGTAGCCGAATAAAATAGGTGGAAGTTAGCGTCTGTCTCCTCTACTCTGTTTATTCGTCCGTGTTTTTTTTTTTTTTTTGAACTCCAAATCATGACAGCGAGGCCCTGTTTGGACGGATAACATCCTGCTATGGCTTTATGCTGGCCAGATGCACCCTGTTTAAAACCAATCCGTCCAACTTCCCAGAATGGTAATTTCTCCCTCCCTCACAGTTGCCAGCTCCCGGAGTGGACCGGTGCACGTGGCCCGTATTCGAGTGCATGCAATAGTAATTGACCACACTAAACTTAATCGCGAGGAGGTAGCTCTTACGGGGTCCTGATGGTTCAGGCCGCATACTCGCTGGGCCGGCGACGCTGCTGTCCGCAAATATTCCGCGCAGTGGGCCCTCTGTGTAGCGTAAGCAAACAACCGCCCGAAGTTGTGGCTTGTGAGTGTTTCTAATTTCAGAAACGTTTCCAGAGTTTGGGGCGTAGGAAGTGTCGCAGTGGAGTGGACGGCATAGACCGCTACACTACGCACCGCTCCCTACTGGATTGTCAATATAGTGCCAGCGACAGTGCCCGTATATTCGCGAGATAATTCATTATTCCCTTGGTTAAAACACAACTCCCTTACTTTAATTTTTTAATAAACCAGGCAGAGGGGTTGTAACCGCTTCTGTGGGATTGTCGAAAAAAAAAACGCATTTCAGCAGTGACTTATGCGTAAGCATTTATTCGGGTTCCTCAGGTTCGGCTGACGCAGGGGTACCGAAATACACTCTGCCATTGTAACGAAAAAAGGGTTGAATCATATTAGCACCCTCACCGTCTCTGTTTATTATGGCGTGCAATCTCTGCTCTTCAGGGGCACCCAGAGAACGCACAGAGTACGGCTAGGGTCCTGGAGTCCCCTCCGCCGACGCTTTAGACCACATACGGTTCCGCACGACAAAGCTTTGGTTACAGTGGTTAGCTTAACATAGCTACCGCCTACCAAACAATGGAAATTTCTTTTTTTACGTAGTATCACGCCGTTTGTAACGTGTGGAATGCAGCGCCGTGATGGCTCGCGACTATTACAGGCCCGATTTAGTGAACCTCAGCGAACAAAGTGTGGCACAGCGTAATGATTGATTGATTGATTGACTGACTGATGACTGATGACTGATTGATTGATTGATTGATTGATTGATTGATTGATTGATTGATTGATTGATTGATTGATTGATTGATTGATTGATTGATTCAAATGGTAAAAGGGGGAGGCAAAGAGAGAGTCATATATCAAGTCCCTCTAGACCTGCAGTACAGGGTCTGTCGGGAAGGACTCCCATTATTCTTGAGAGGCGATGGGTGGGTCTCCGTGATGTTCATCCGCTGCCTATCGATGGCAGAACCAGTGGCGTGGAAGAAGGTTGCAGGTTGTCCGGACAGCTTGCATTCTTCCGTGTAGCTGGGATGTCGTATGACGAAATGTTTTGTCCATGCCTGGTTTGTAGATGAGAGTGTATCTTTCTGAGTAGTTGGGATAATGTTACCACGAGTACTTTGTGCGGCGCTCGTGGGCGCTCTCATAGTTTTCTGGAGTATCGTACATATTTACCGTATATGGTTGTCGTGGAGTATCCTTAGGAGCCGTTTTCTGAGTTGTCGACTTTATCGAGCTATTCTGGAAGTGCCCTTCGTAGGGAAAGCGGTATTCTTCCTGCCGCGAAGCATCTGTACTGCCTCTTGTAAATCAGTGCTAATGTTGACGCCGTGGCCGTTGCATAACGTAACCGCACTAAGGGCTCACAGCTGCTACGCGGAATGACGCACCTCCACGCACCACCGGAACGCAATGAGGAAAGAAGAGACGCCGTTCGAATAGTACAAGCACTCATTATCTCTCGTATCGGCTACAGCCTACTATTTCAAGGTCTCACAAATTCGGATGGGGAGCCGGTCAATGTCATAATCCGCACGGCGTTCTGGAACTATGCTCAACCTATTCCGATTCACCCGCAACAAAAAACCCATTCACTTCGGGCTCACAAACATCGTGCAAGAGATGAAACGCGCCACCCTTTCAAGCACAACGGGTACGACTAGGAGAAGGCCCGCCAGGGGAGAGAGACCTAATGCCAAACAGGCGAGCCCCACGATCACAGACGCTAAGAGTAAGAAGCAGATTCAAACCCTGCACAACAATCCCGCATCGAGACACTGCCGCTTCTCAAAAACATACATCCCAACATGAACGCATAAAGACGGCAGGCGAGGCGTTCACTTTTCTGCTAAGGACTGGGGTGGTCGAGGAGCTGTTCTTTGATTTGGATAAGGATGTCTTGGCTGGAGAGGTGTTGGACGAAAGCGAACCTCAGCCATGACACTGTCGCGAAATTCATGTCCCTCCTTGACGGGTTTTCTTGCCGCTCGCCATTTTCGGGCCGAGAGGAGCCGTACCGCGTAGCGAAGGAATGTTCTCGCCGCCATTGTCGCACCCGGGTCGGCTGGCCATGTGTTTCGGGGAGAGAGGTGGGCGAGAGTGCCGCGGCCTACGGTAGGCTGCGCTCGCGAATTCTGGGAAGGCGCGCGGCCCGGTGGACTGTGTGCGTGGTGCAGCGCGGGGTTTCCGGGGAGAATGGGCTGAGAACTGGTGGTGGCCGGACGTACGGCCGGGACGCGGCGTCGGCCTTGAGGGCTGTGCTGGGGAGGCCGAGCGACGACGGCGGTGAACTTCGGGCCACCGAAGATTCCTCAAGGAGGCGAAAGTGCGCGGCCGGAGTTCACCCAAATTGCGTCGCTGATGAGCGGCGCCCCACTACAGACGACCGACAGCCTCTGTCACCCCGGCGAGACCATCAGCCGGACCGCAGCTAAGATGTTCTCGCCTTCTCCACCTTTCCTCGGACTCTTCCTATTCATCTTCTGTGTTGTATTTCTCTAAGCGGACTGCACGGGCTTCTTATCCGCCTCCTTCAGTGCACCACGCTGTATGTGTTTCTAGCGGGCCTATTGTTAGTAGTTGGGGGAAGCCTCCAACCACGCCTGTTGTACACTCTACTGTCCCCTTCATTTACTGTCGCCTCATCCTCGGGCTCGTAACGGCTTGTACTGTTTCTTTCATTGTGATTAATGTACTTCGTGGCGGTTTCTTGGCCGCTCTAACCCCAACGGGGTGTCAACTGCAATATTTTATTAGTCGTCAATCCTTCTGTCTGTCTGTTTTGAATTTCCTGTGAATGTGAAGTAAATGCCCGTTGTTTTGAAACTGTTTTCCCGTGCCCCGTCTCGTGCCTCACGCCAGCGGCCAATCAGGCGTGGACCTATCGCCGGTTAGCAGGTCCGAACCACATCCTATATTTGTATCCAGGGGGGAGTTGTTTGGCGCCTCCTCCCGTCCGAGGCATCGGCCCCTAAATTACCTCGCTCAATTCTGTGACAGATACCCCTAAAACACTCCACACCGTCGATGCCAAAGGGGCCTTCGACCACGTTACGCACCAAGCCATCCTCGATAACATCAACCACACCGGTTGCGGTCACCGCACCTATCAATTCGTCTCCGCGATCCTGCGGAACCGCACTGACACCCTCTGGCTCAGCCCTCTCCAATCCCCTACCGTCCACACCCCTGCTAAAGGCACACAGAAAGGTTCCATAATCTCCCCCCTTACTCTTTAACATTGGCCTCCTCCAGCTCCTCAGCCTCCTGAATGCCATCCCCGGTATCCAACATGCGCTTTATGCCGATGACCTCACTGTATGGGCTACAGCGGCTCCAGCGGCGCGCAACAAGATGCCCTCCAGCAAGTCATCGACACCACCGCCGCCTACCTCACCCCCAGATGCCTAACGGCCGAACCAAATAAGTCAGCCCTCCTCGTCCTCCGAGCCCGCCCCCGCAGCCGCCCCCCACTACCCACCCCGAACCCACAAGTGACCATTCACGCCCCCCCATACCCCAAGTCACCACCCTTCAGGTACTCGGTGTTCCCTTTCACAACGACGGTTCCGAAGGCATTCTTCTCCCGCAGCTCCACAGGACGATCACCCCACTCACGCACCTCATTCGTCGCACCCGCGGCTCTACCTACGGCCTCAAAGAATCCGACACCTGCAAATTCGTCCAAGCCCTCCTCATCAGTCATCTCAATACAGCTGCCCTTTGGACGCTCTGATCCGCAAGACCTACAATGCAGCCTTGGGCGTCCCTACCTACACCTCCAACAGACGCCTTCTCCAGCTTGGCCTCCACAACACCCTCACCGAAATCTTCGAAGCCAACGCACTTCCCACCTGCACCGACTCTCCTCACCAGCTGGTCGACGGGTACTCCAGCTAATCGGACGCACGGCCCCTGCCACCACACACGCACCCCAGCGTATTCCCCTCTCCATTCGTCAACGTGTGCACGTCCGTCCCGTCCCCAAGCATACGCAGCCCTTCTACTATCGACGGCCGCGCAGCGCCCGCGTCCGATTCCTGGACAAACGCTACGGCACGGATCCCAACACCCGCTATACGGACATCGCCCAGCCCTCCACCCGCCACAGCACCACCACCGCAGTCCTCACCAACGAGGGCCGCCTCCACACTGCGGCCTCCTACCGCGAAACCCCACGCTCACCGCGAGTCCCTCGCCATCGCCCACGCTTGCCTGGCCCACTTCCACCAACCCTACATGACCATCATCACCGACTCGCACAAGCCTGCCGCCTCTATCAAGCCGGCCTCACCGCGCCAGCAGCCATTCATCTTCTCGAACGCCTGCTGTAGAAATTTACACCTCTATTGTCTGGGCCCCCGGCCACTCCAGCCTGGCAGGTAATGAGGCGGCCCACGCCACAGCCCGCAACCTCATTACCCGGGCACTTCCCTCACCTCGCCTCGACCAAGCAACTCCCCCCCCCCCCCCGACCCAACAGCCCTGACACCTCTCGACCCCACGTACAACTCCATCCTCTCCCACTACACCAACTCCCGACTGCGATACCCGGCCCCCACCCTTGCCTCACCGCCCAACAGGCCTACATCCTCCGCCGACTACAGACAGAAGCCTACTACAACATGATCATATCCCACATTTCCCCTATCTCTTTCCACCCGACTGCTCACATTGTAACATCCCTCTCAACACCTACTCCCTAGTCTTCTCCTGCCCCCAAACACCCACATTCCCACCCCTCTTCTTCCCCTGAGCAGTGGGAGTCCGAGCTTACCAACTCCGCACCGGAGCGCAAGGTCGCCCTGGTGCGGCGCGCCCTGGAGGCAGCCCCGAAAAGAGGCCTACTAGACATAGGACGCTAACCACAGCCTCCTACCCCTTCCCTTTGAGCTCAATAGACGTTTTACCACCACCACCACCACCACCTGCGAAGGAAATTCGACCACCACGACAATACGGTGTACGAAGAAACGGAGGCTGTAGTGGTTACCACCCGTGAAGGGAACATCCTCAAATGAACACCATGCGACACATCAGCTTGTTGATGAACGGCACGGTAGGGACATCTGCTGAGGTTATCTTGTGGCCGCTTTGTGGTTGCTTTGTGGACATCTTGTACATCTTGTGAAAGGTTTGTGGACGCTTTGGCAATTACGAGTTATGCTCGACTGAAACACCTAAGAGTGACGTTAAATCTGGGAACGTATTAATCGGGAGTTGATGGATAAAAGGGGTATGGGAGATGAAAACCACTGAAAATAACCGTATGAAAGAAGTCGCAAAATGGCTAGTGTAATTGTTGGCAAAAAAAGGACATTTTATCGGGTCTATTCAGCGCCGAATCTACACCCTTGGTGTGAAACGCACCGTACTGAAGAACTAATTAATTTAGAACCACCTGAGGTTGTTTAGGCAGCACCAATATCTGGGAACATGGGCGTTTTCGTTTTTCGGTTTCATCAGAGAAACGGCCGTTCCCACGGTTATTGAACACTCGTATAGTCGGGCTCAGCAGTGCGACGTCATACCCAGTGAGCTCAGCGGTGGTCTGCAGCGCTTTTGAGAGCATTTCGCTTTTCGTTAAAAAAATGAGCCCGGCTTCAGTGACTTAACGTCGCGAATGCTGTTGTTTAAAAACGTAGCTGCCTGGAGTTCCCCAATCGCAAGGCTAATCTTCATAGAACTTCTCAAAGCCAGAATGGCTACCGAATCCTTCGCGCGGGCTTCTGGATTCGCCCGAAGCCGTGCCCGTTCACGTGCGAACTCTCGCTAGCGCTCCCGTTGGGCGGCTTCTTCTTCTGGAGAGCGCGCGACTTTAGTCATTTTGCAAACATTCCAGAAACGACCGCAAAGTGCACTCGTCTATAATCTGTTTCATACATGACGAGCTGCTAAGCCTACAGAGCGTGATTGGGAGCTTCCGGCAACGAAGAAAGCCGGGCGCAGGGCTGCTCAAAGCAACAAGCTTTCAAAAACTGTGAACTGAATTGTTCTTACCAGGATTTTGCTAGCGTTATCTGGATAGAGAACTGTTGCGTACGTTAAGTGCTGTTTTCAATGCTTGCTACAAGAGCAACTCAAAAATGGCGCCATGCGCCCGAGCAGCATGCTGCGAGACGAGCGCGTCGGACTTTGAGCAGACGACGCGAACGATTTCGCCGCTCCTCTCTTTCCTTCTGGCTTCTTAGACGCTATTCCCCGGCGCGCGCTTCGGAGCCACGTCGAGAGGCGGAGTGATACCATTTTATTAGTGTTTGCCGCGGACTACTTGCGTATCTTCAACTGCGTTGCCGTGCTTGGCGCTTGCTCTCCCGCTCGCCAGGCTATGCCCTCTCCACATCGCTACAATCGCGTTACCACGCCTCGTCCCATGAAAGCCTCGATAGATGACCTTAACACGTAAGCTATGAAAGCGCGAGTTTATTAGCTGAGTTGAAATGCTATGACTGATTGAGTGTGGTGTTTAACGCGCCGACGCTACAAAGGCGATGAGGCGCGCTGTAGTTAGTGGAGGGCTCCGGATTAATTTTGACCGCCTGCGGACCTTTATTAACGTGCGCCTAAATCTCGAACACAAGGCGTTTTCGCCTTTCGGCAAAACTTCTGAACCCACGATGACACATAATTTTGAAGAAAGGTGCGACATAATTTATTAAAGCTGAGCTTTCAGCCTCTCACTGATGTTCTCTGCAGTCCGCCCAAAACGTACTGCAGGAAAACAAGATTTGCCTAACGATGATGGTGATCGTGGGTGAATAAAGTAAACAAAATTAAATTATTCCCTTTGTTGGAATCGAAGCTGGGTCCCTCACGCTATTAAGCTGACGTCTATCCGATTGCGCCGTTGCGGCAGCGTCGAAACAGTTAGGATTTATAGAGTGCTGCATGGACGTGCCAAACTAGAAAATAAACCCCTCCTTTTAACGACGACGATGGTTGAACGCCAGTAGAGCCGTGGAATGCTCGTATCAGTAAAGCACTGGAAAATACAATCGCAGTGCAGTAAACCGTCGCTATAAGAAGTAGGTGTTCGAATAAAAAGCGCACACTCTGATCTCATACCACGGAGGAGCAAGAATATACTAGGAGGGGAAACGGTCCATTGCGGCAAGCGCGGGCGAGCGACCAGATAAACCAAGACGAACTGCCAAGCTTCGTATAGCTGCGACGGCGAAGGAGAGGGTAGCGGCACCTGATGGACGAACTGATAGCGGCCGCAATTCATTCGGTGGCTGTGCAGTGCAATGCCGATCGCGGTAGCCGCGCAGTTTCTTCGCCCGCGGCAGATGCCGCTAGCTCAACGTCTGACGAGCACTTGTGACATTATCTGGCCGCGCTAGGAAGCTTCTTTTCCCCTCCTATCTTATTCTTGCTCCGTGCCTCATACTCTCGACAAATCGGCTCCGCTCACTTCTGGTCTGTTCCTTTGGTGTTGTACTTCATTTTGGAAAGCTTCGGGTTCCCCCTGTCGTTGTCGTTTCAGCAGAGGGGTAGTTTATTACGAATTAAATATCGGCATAATGATAGAGCAATCTTAGTGGTCATTTTCGATACAATTGCGGTTCGAAAATTCTTAATAAAGCAGAAGTTACAGCCGGATTCTGTTAACACGCGCCAACGGTAGATGCACACGTATTTATTGACTGCAGACGAAAATTCTGTAAGGTTTACAACTTCCCTTGTCAGTACTTATGAGAACTAAATTAAAGTCGGAGTAATAACAGAGTCGCCTTAGCGGCCAATTATCGCGATTGTTTCGGAGAATGTTTTGATGAAACATGCGTTATAGCTGTTTTGTGCTGTTGGAGCATTCGCGAAAAAGTTCGCTTGCCGCAGTGTGGCTAGCGTGCATGAAAAATGCGCGGAAATCAAGGCATATGCATGGAACTGCGCTTTAAAATGCGTTTCGTGGCAGAGGCTGATACAAACTGCCTTCTAACTGCAGAGGCTGCTACAAACGCCCTCTAAGTTGAAATTGAATGCTACAGTTGATACTTAGCAGTAAAGGGCTTATCTGGGCCTACATGATGCACTGATACTTCGCAGCTGTTGCTCATGCATAGTGTTGCCGCCAGGCGGCGTGCCAACGCCCTCAATCAATCAGGGTTTGAATACTGCCTGGCCCCTTTGGTCTGCAAGTATTCGGAAACAATTTACCTGAGCGGCTCAGGTTCATATATCCAGTACCCGCAGCTGCGAGCCTGCGACAAAGTTCGTGCACCCCAACACCCCCAACACCCTCCCGCCCGCGACTACGACCTCTCGGTATGCAGTTCTCTTCCACGAGACTCGTCTTAATTAAGTAGAAGGTGGCGCCGGCGTAATTGCACGAAAATAACCGAGTCCGAATACCTGGCGCGCTGAAATATTTAACTTCTGCTTCAAGGTTGCGCGTAACGCTCGCACTGACCGCCTCTCTTTTCTCCCGGTTCGTGCGTTTACCCAGCTGGACTTTGTTTTATTCCTGTTTGCAAGGCGAAGTTCGCGCGAGCCCGTACATGGAAACGGACTTCATTAAGCGTCTCTGCTCTTTTCTATCAGACGAGAAACGCAATTAGGCGAACGTAATTTAATCCAGGCCACGGGTGAAACGGCTGCGCAATGTCCGCTTAGTGAGAAGATCAGCATGACACCTCTCAGACACCAGTAAAAAAAAAAGAAAGAAAAGCATCCACGCCCTGCTACAGGTCTACGGGTCTGCGTTTTAGGAAAGACTTATCTCGGTACTTCGCCTCTGAGATTGGCTATAACCTGATGACGTCATCAAGTGAAGGCCTACAAAGCTGATTAAGTTGCCCAAAGTAGAGGTGGGGAGACGGATTCGCAAGGATGTTTCGTCTGAGAAGAGTCCGGCGAGAGAGAACAGAGCGCAGCCGAGGATGAGACACTTTTGTATCTCTCTCTCTCTCTCTCTCTCTCTCTCTCTCTGTCCTCTCTTGCCCGTATTTTGTGACGGTCACCCTGGAAACTCCGTCCATGTTTCATCATTTGAAACATGTGCCGATTGCGCGGCGTTCGCATCGGCTGTGGCCGGCATTCCGCTCTTTGATCGATAAAAGCGAAGTCGAACGATTTCTCGAAACGTGGCGCAACGTTTAATAAATTGGCCGCCGTTTAATTTTGAAATTGCGAACAGAAACGCATTCTAGGCAAAATCGGTGCGGTAATGTGAAGAGTTTCTTTTATTTTTCTTTCTTCTGATTTGCCACGTGCTACCTTGGGTGTTGCATTTTTCAAAATGGTTTTGTGTCTCTTCTTTATAGTCGGGGAATGAACTTTCTGAGACCGCAGACGCCTGCTTCAACAGTGTCTGCACTTTTCGCGCTTTTATTTGAATACAACGTTGAATCGTGGACGTATCATATTGTTTTCTCTTTCTGCTAAAATTAATGGTTCGTTCGTCTGTGCCTAGTATCTCTCTACCCGAGACTTTGCACGCTCGGCAAACTCCAAGGACGGCCATTCTCACTAGGTCCGCTGAACTTACGCAGAATGTCGTTCTCGAGATCTAGGCCCATGAAACAGAAAAAATTACCCCTTCATATAACGACGACGATGGAGAACGTGAAGCTTTCTCGTAATGGATTCATTGGTTGGGCAATCCCACACTGGAAATATGTGCTACTCTAGAGGTACGCAACACTTTTTTTAGAATATCCACAGCAATTCTCGGATGTGCACTCCGTAGGCTTAACGTCTGTGTTCGGGGTGTACGGCGCGAATCGGCACCTGCTGCTTTGCGTTCTCTTCGAACATGTCGAAATGGAGCAATCGAATAGACGTCTGCCGGCTCCATTATTCGAGGGGCCCATGTTTGATTCGGGTCACCGAAAGCGTTTTGTCTTTCACTTCATCCACGATCATTCATCCTCATAGTCCGGGAAAGTTAGCTTTCAGGCAAGATGTATTCGCGAATAACGGCATTAGTGAGGACACTAAAGCTTTGCTTTTAAAAGCACACGCAGAAAACGCTTAGAACTGCAAGGGCGATGAAACATTAGCGTAAATTACAAGCTCCTCCTGCTCGTAAGATAAAGAAAACGATGTTTTTCATCTTAGTTACTTCAGTTATGTACACATGGCAGCCTGGATGTGAAAAACACCAGAGGTGTTTGCATTTTCCGCACGTTGTGTGAGACCTAAGCCCCTTCCAAGGAAGTACAGAATAAATAGACTGCAGCAAAAAAAAAAAAAAAACAACTGGTCATTGAGCACATCTTGTCCGAACGTAATATGGGGAATTAGAATTGTGTGCATTTTTAAGTCTTAACAAACGTAGCTCAAGCTGACTCGATGCCTTGCGAATCTTTGCGGGCCCGCCGAGCTGTTACTGCTGCGGTGGCGGGCCGCGGTTTAGTGCCCCGCCATGTTGACGGCGCATATTGCTGGCAGCTATTACGGTGTAGGGTGCCTCGATGCCCTCAATCTCCGATGGCTATAGCTTTCTTTTCTCTTTTCTCTTTCCTTCTTTCTTTTCTTTTGTTTTTAAAGCAAAACTTTACTACTTTCGTCCAGCGGTTTCGCGGAGGATGCACAAGTTCACCTTTTGACAGGAGACACACCCCCGGCGACACACCCCTCGAAGCGCATCGCCTGATTCGCCGGGCCCGCTTTCGGCGCTACGCACAAGGCTTCGTTTTCAGTCGTTCTGCCCATTCGCCGCGGTAGCGGCCGATCAACTGATCGGCAGCCGACCATACCCGCAGCTTCCCATGCATGCACCGCTGGATCGTCTCGGGCTAGCTGACTCGTCTCGCGCCCGGCGAAAAGGAACGGCGCGTTCGCCGTGAATGACCGAACGGCTTTGAGCTGTGGTCGGCAATGCAGCTACATGCAAGGTTAACCGAGCGAAACCAAGACTCAACCAGACTAAGCCAAGCTTTTGCTTTGCGTATCCACACCACCACCTTCCATATCCAATGGTCTCCTCGATTCGGCTACACTTTCTGCACTAGTTCACAAAAGTGCCGTGCAAGTGCAGCGCCAGTTCTTTCGCACGCTACACCTTGCACGAGACGAGAACTCGCACAGGGGCTAGTGCAGAAGTGTAGAAGAACTGGTGCAGCACGGCGTCAAATCGAGGGCCGAAGTGCAGGTGGCGCAAGCTGCACTGGTAAATCGAGTGCGCGAGCGCTGCACCGCCTGAACTGGTGCAGAAAGTGTAGCCAAATCGAGGAGACCACAAGGTTAGCTGAGCTAAGGGGCAGCCATTTTTTTCTTTCTTTTCTTTCTTTTTTTTTCAATCTATCTTTTCTCTCTATTTTAGATAGTTCGTATCGCTGAAATACCGTGCTTTTCTGACTTTCGAACGCGATTCCAAAGCGCAAGGGCATCCTTGCTTCAGTGGACGAACAAGGATGCACACATATATGGGAGTTAATCACGACTTATTTAGAATCGTTCAGTGGGTGGGAGGCGGTCCCCACCAGCCCCTTCCCCTGGAATCACCACTGCCGCCGGAGCGGGCCCGCTCAAGAATTACGCGTCCGATTAACGGCTTGCCTTCCAAACAGCGGTTGCCGCTCAGAACCTGCCCGCGCAGAGGCGTGCCTGAGTGCCAGTGAGCCGTGGCCTTGCATAGATTCTCAGCAGTTCTCCCTAATGCATTGACAAGATTCGTATAATTTGTCAACGGTGCCGGAACAGTTGTCGTCACGCTTAAGTCACCGCAACACGTTACTACAGTTCTGTGCAGGTGTTTTTTTTTCTCCTGACTCCGTAGTCAACTATCTAACGACCAGTTGGTTCAGTATTGACCAATAAAAATTACATTACCTTGCGCCCCTCCTAAAATCTTTAAGAGTGTTTGCGGCATCAATAAATCAATCAAAATGCGCAGATGTGCTATTCTAGTCAAAAAACAGAGCAGCCGTTTCATTTTGGCGGATTGCAGCGGCTTAAGGATAACCGGAATGTCCCAATGTGTCGCCGACATGAGTACGCCATAATGAAAACGTGCAAACGGGTTCAGTCCGGTGTTGGCGTGCTTCATTCACTCTGACCGACCAAGCGGTGCATCTGTGCTTCCCGTTAGGAAGATTGGTTCGGCTGTGAACGCACCGTCGCCTCACAGCTCTCTGTAAAATTGAGGTTCCACAATCCTCCTGAGTGTGCACGTGGTTTGGGGACCCGAATAACGTTCTCTAGATACTTTCTGCGGCGGGTTGGCGACAGCGTGCTTGCCATCTCAAGCTTTTAGGCTGACGAACAGCGTAGCGCGGGCAGTTATTTACTTAGAGATAAAGATAAGACCTACTACAAGGCTGAGTGCACCCTGACGTTCATCTGATCGCGAAGTTGAGGCATTGAAGCGTCGTTTTAGCGTAAATGTAGATCATTTGTTGAAGGAAAACGAAAAATTCAAAAAGAATGAAACTATAGAACGTCGAACAAAATACAAAAGGCCAATCTAGTGCACCGCGTAGATGAGTTGATGAGGAAAATGAAATCCCGCAAAAACATGTAGAAAGGCAACAAAAAATCGTAAAAAATTCGAAACCGTGCACATTTTTGCATTTGCACGCAAGTGCACATTCGAAGTTGTATCTTGCTAAATGGCCCCTAAGTTAAAGGGGCCTTAAAGCAAACATACAACTTAGTTCGCTTTGAAATGACTAGCTTTTGGTAAATCGCGCATCTCCATTCTAACCCCGAAAGACGTATTCTTAAGTGAAAAACCGCAAAACGCATTTAAAACCTTTGAAAATTTGCGCTACAGTGACGGGATATGGGAAGGAGTGACGGAATAGAGGACAGCACTGAAAACATGTTGTCAGATTGATAAATGCGCATTAACATTCAATCGACAGGATCGCCCAGTCGTTTTTCTTGGCGGTGGCTTTCGTCGCCGTCGACAATCACACAAACAAGGTTCTGTGGTATCACAGATACATCGTCGGGAAGTGGCCCAGGAGTCAGCACTGCTCCATCTTTTTTCCTTAGCATCTGCATTATTTGTTTTATGTTCACAATAAAATTGCTGTCAATTTTTTTTTTTTGTAAATGAAACTTGTACTTTGTCTTCAGGTCATCATTCATGGGGCCCTGAAGACACGGCTCGTTTACTAGGTATTTGCATTGGCAGTGCGGTGTGTTTGCAGAAATCAAGTTGGACATCAGGTGCCGAAATCGGGCAGCCTTCCTATGTATGCGTTTTACTGCTGGTGTTTTAGGCCATAGAAGCCGGTGAACAGAACACTCAAGGCTGTACCAACCTTCATCGGTGGTGCGCTGTGAACTTTCTGTGGGCTTTGCCATAAAGGCGTGGCATCATTATTACCTTCCACGCTGCATGCAGGCACAGAGAAGCCCTGCTTACATGCAACCAACGGCCGCTTGCAAGGTAACAAAAGACTTGGTAGCCGTACACTGCGGCTGGGCCTTTAGTGGCAGTCGAGGTCCGTCGCTGCTCCCTGCTATTGTTGAAGCCGAGGCTGTGGCTGGATTCATTACCCGGGTGTGGACGTACTGGGTGCGGGTTTCGGACTGAATAACGCCAGAGTGTATGACGGACGCTTGAGGGCAGCAAGTACGCAAGAACTGTTTTGTTCTGTTAACAATGGCGTGACGCACATAAATGGGCCGAAAGCTACCCATTCGTGGTAAAGGCGTAGCCAGCGTGTTTACTGCGTTGGTCTGGGATGAAATAGCGGGAGTGACGTACTAAAAATATTTGGTACTGATAAGGTTCAGTTACAATGCTGAAGAAATAACAAATTGTCGAATAAACGGTTTTTGTTGGGTAATTCTTCTGGATGCAGGGGTGGAGTAGAAATTGAATAAAAAAGTCTGCAGAAATTCTGAGAATAGTTTACTAATACGTAAGCATACTTACATCGCATGTCTTCATTTTGAGTATTTTGTAGCCAAATTTGACCATCAGCTGCCTAATTGGGGTACTTTTCTTTTTTTTATTTTGCGTTGTACTAAGTTGGGTATAATTGGCTACTTCTCGTTTGGTAGAGGTTTTATGGGGGTTTTCTTTGTTTCTTTTTTGACTCATGATGTGCATCTACAGTACCACAGCGTTTGAAGGTCTTAAAAGGGCAATGAAGAAAAAATCCTGCACCCGACTGTCTATCTACGACAATGGTTGAACGCGAAGCTTTGTCGTCATGGATTCTTTGATTGGACAGTTCCACACTGCAAGTATTTGCTGCTCTTCAGGTCAGCACAACTTTTCTAGAATACCCACAGCAACCCTCTGGTGTGCACCCCGTAGGCCTAACATCCAGGTTTGGCGTGTACGGCGCGAATCGGTACCTGCCTCTTGACGCTCGCTTCGACCATGTCAAAATGGAGCAGTCGGATACATGCCGGCTGCATAACGTGAGAGAACCAGGTTCGATTCTGGCCGCGGGAGGCCTTTTTTTTTTTCACATCACCCCCAATCATTCATCATCATCGTCAGAGAAAGTTCCACCTTTTGCCAGTTACGGCCACGGATCGCCTGCAACGATGCCAGTTAGCCTCGCATTCCGAAGGCCCCGGGTTCGTATACGAGGCTCCCAAATTTTCTTTCCATTGATTTTAGTCTCCTTGCACAGTGGGCCATTCTTAAAGGAGTACTGACACGGAATTTTAAAGCTGGGATAACTATGTAAAAGGCATTTTTTGTACAAGGATATATTTACAGCCAAGTTTCAACGCAACCGTTCAGTATAACATATTCTTAATCCATTTCAATCTTTGCGCGCCCCACAAAGCTCAGAACGGATACCCTGGTGCAATCGGCCTCAGCATGACGCCATCTGCTCGTCTTGGCCGCAAACTGCCGACGTGATGCCCCCCGTGATTTGGCCAACGCGCTGACTGCGGTTGGCGCGCGCTGTTCGGCAGTGTGCATGACGTCACGGTTTTGGGACTAACGTCATGCTGCCCGTCGCGTGGAGGTGGTGGAGACCACGGCGCGTCTGGGCGCACGCACGCGTCCACATTGGCAGCGGTGCGACGACAACGGTGACGTCACGACCGCCCTCCCATAATGGCGGCCGCCTCGGTGTTCGTT
Organism: Haemaphysalis longicornis; assembly: GCA_013339765.2. NCBI lineage: Eukaryota > Metazoa > Arthropoda > Arachnida > Ixodida > Ixodidae > Haemaphysalis > Haemaphysalis longicornis. Next base: position 139,212,227 of record CM023450.1, read on the forward strand.
TAGTCGAAACTGACACTGACATCAATAAACGAGGCTGTAAATAATTATTTACGCTGCCATCGATCGTATAATGTGTCATTATATGATCAGTGGATTGGTAGGCACTGTTGTGCCAAGCGCCCGACACAAATTCGCGAAGCCTGGCTACATGCCGACGGCTGGGCCGAATTATGCCTCAGTCAAACGGGCCGCGGCTGACGTGCACCAACACGACGGGAAACGGCGCCTAAGACACGCCTCTCTTTTCCCCTTGGATGCGAAACGGCTGACACAATCCCTTCGCCTCCATTCGTCGAATTAGAACTACGGCCAGCGGAGCGTCCGAATTGGAGAGATTTGAACTGCTCGCTGCCCAAACAGAACCCCGTGGGGTATAAAAGCAGCCACAAAAAGGCAAGGATCGCGGCATTCAACGAAGGCAGCGAGTTGAGACGTGCTCTTGCCTTTGCGCGATCCATGCAACGCCCTTGCTACCCTCGTACATGCTGTCTATAAATGCTGCTTTAACTCACCCTCGGCTCGACAACTTGGTCGCTCAGCTCTGCGCTGCGCTGGTAGCGGGCTCAGCAAAGCAACTTCGCAATAGCCCCCACAGCAGCTAAAAAAAAAACTGAACACGAAAATTTCTTCTCAGTACCCCTTTAAGAACATGTTTCGGTTACGCCGACGCCAGACCCCTGTTTTTTGTGTAATCTAACATTAAAACAAGTCCTCGGATGCCATTTTATGCCAAAACAAACCAAAAGAAAAATGTAGAGCCCTCCAGAAAATAAAAATTAAAAAAATGGACATCCCTTTCTCTACCCAGAAGTTCGAAGACCAGTGAAGACGTATTGGCGGATAACTATATCGAGTTATTTATGTTGAGGTATTGTATTGATCGAATAAAGACATGTACACAAATGTCCTTAGAATAATTTATGAATGAATTCCAATGTAATTTGTTTCGGGATAGTTTCAATAAAACCGGTATTACAGCCATTTTTCGTAACCATACGGATATTTATTGACAGCAGACAGGAATTCTGTGACGTTTACAACTTGAAACCTGCGTGAACTAAATAACAAGGAGAAGTAAATGTAACTCAGCATAACGATAGAGCCGTCATAGCGGCCACTTTCAGTACAAGGTTTTCGAAGATACCTACATTAGATTGGACGCCACAGGGCATTTTACACGAACTCGTGGGTTAACCAGTGGCCACGCTCTTTTAAAATAGTCCATTCTTCAATGTAGTTTCCGAACCCCAATCTTCGTTACCCGCAAATGTTCACCGTGTGCGCAAAGTTACAGGAACGTTCTTGCGGGTTGGATGTACCGACCCGTTGTATGTATTGAGTCGTTGGGTGTAATGAGTAGTTGGATGTAGTGATCCCCTGGATGTTTTTGAGGCTTGGGTGTGGTGACTTGCGTGGCTGCCTTGACGCGTTGGATGATGTGACTCCGCTGTACTGACTAGGGGTGCATTTAAAAACTCGTTGGATAGTGTGATCATAAGCAGGGAGTTCTGACTCGTTGGTACAAGTGGCACGTGCTGCCAACAATCACCTGTTGACCATAAAATATCCATTTGTGATTGCACGCATCCATGCATCGATTTAGCGGAACTCCGAAATAGCTCGAAGGCTTTCACAAATCGCTGATTTTTTCTGCGCCTTCTAGTAAAGTTTGTTGTTGTTTAACGAGCAGACCTAGCCTTGTTCGGTGTTCTGGAAATTACTCCGCCCAATCGACACCTTTTAAACTATGCGCTAGAAATCATCAAAATTCACATGGCCTCTCCCAACTATTTGATGCTACAAGCGTTGCTCGGCCACTTTAGGGGTCGACGCGTGCGCTGTTTTCCCGTTTGGGGAATGACGTTTGATCCATACGCCGCGGAACACCAAAGGGGGTGGGGGGATGGAGGGAAAGGAGTTGGGGTGAAATGCCATCCATCATTCTAAGAAACGTCTTTCGTTATTTACGGAGACTCTGTCTGATGTTTCCAACACCACGCAGCCATATTGCTTCGAAAGAGGCAAGCGCCTGCCATTTGCTGCACTATTTTGCATAATCTTTGCAGCGACGCGTAATAAGACTTCGTACAAAAAAGTTGCTCCACTGATAGTTCGAAAATCTTAAGGAAAAAGTAAAGAGCAATCTCTTATTTACCCTAACTACCGGTCGCCGAGGATCGCTGGAAAAAACGTGAAATTCGCTCACGGCGAAACTTCGCAATTCTCCGATGGTTTTTCGAGCCCGCTGATGCCCTGTCAGGCCAAACAAGGAAACGCTGTAGGGAAGACACTGACTACTGTAGGTGCCATTACTCTGCTTCCCAAGCGCCTCGGATTTGTGTAGAGAAAAACCAATCCTTCATCGTTTTCTTTCTCGAGTGTAATCTGTCTCGCAAAACTCACCAACCATCGGGCAAACTTCGGCTAACGCAGACAAAAAACTCGCTTCGGAGTTTGTTGTTCGCCCTCAACGAATGACGTGGGCGCCGCTCAATCTCCTGATCACGCTGCTAAAGCGGGTGAAGAGGCGGCAAGAATAAAAGTCCTCGTGATAAGACCAAAGCCGTAATATTTCTACCCTCCAATTTTCACTCGGGCATCAGGATGTAGGACTTGTAACCTGGCCGATGTTTCTCAGACCGACAAAGAGCAGACGGAAGCCGTGAAATGTCGCGTTGGTTAGGCCTGGCTGTAGAAACAGACTTAGGCCCAAGATGTCCTGCGCAGTTTGTTTCCGCACACAATCTTCTATTTGGACAGTACCGAAAAGTTTGTTCCCTCTTAACCCCCTTGGATTTGTTCGTGGAAACGAATTGCAAAAAAAGAGACATACCGGCAGCTTACGACCGGGGTAAATCATTGGTCTAATCTGTCGCGCGCTGCTTTTTCCCTCCAATCTAAATTGCTTATCCGTCCGGAGAGACAACTCTTCCTTTCGGGCGCGCTTTTTGCTCGAACGAAAAGAAAGGAAACGTTCATTCAGCGTTTCCCTGACGGTCCCATCCAGAGGCAGGCCAACCAATTAATGGTAAAATTACTTTTGGTAGATAAAGCAAAATCGGCTGCAAAGAGGACAAATTCTTTCGTTCAAGAGCGCCAAGGTAAAAATGGAAAGTGCACGACTGTGGGGTGGTGGAGCCGGCGTCAGTGCAGGAATTGAAAAAAAAAAAAACATGGAACAGAGCGACCCAGTCTGTAATTTTTCCTAATTTTTCGCACGCCCCTTTTTATCGAACGCGTGTACCCATTCATCTTTTCTTCTCTTTCACTTACTGAAGTTTCCAGGCACTCAATTTTGCCTTACCTTTGTTTCCATTCAAGTAATCAAGGAGGCAAAAATACGGGAAAAGCTGCCTACGAGAGATTTAAAATTGGGCACCAAGGGCAGCAGCTACTGGAGAAGAAAGGATGTCTTTAATTAAAACGGCCCCGCTGCTCTGTTACATCCGTCGGGTGGCGGGAGGACACCGATAAAAGCGGCGTTGCTAACGGAACAAACCGACAAGAAAGCTCCGACAAAGTAGGAAAAAAAAAACATCCCAGGGAAAATCGAGGGGCAAGCCGAGACACACGCGGATCCCATGCCGGAACTGCGACATCTGTCTCGCCCAGATTCCCGACAGGCAGCGCTGGGCTGCCTGCCAATTCCCGTCGCCTGTCGCGACCAGCAAACGAGACGAGGCGCCGTCACCGGGCCGGGATCGGCTCTCACTTCACCAAATTAACTTTTTTGCGCCATCCGACACTCCGGTCGCCTCCCTTCCCGCACACGTGCTCTATACCTTCGTTTTGGAGGTTCTCTTGGTCCCCGCATTGAGGCTTGCGACAGCTCCAGCTACGCCGAAATCATAGCAAGGTCGCTTTAGAGGGCTCCGGCCACCATTTTGGCGGAAGACGATGGGAGAGGCACGTCCTGTGACCGGCTACGCGTGCAGACGCTTTAATACTCTAAAACGTCGCAATTTCTTGCAGACCTGAGATTCTTGAGATAAGATACGGGGAGGGCCGTGACCATGCTCCTCATTTTACCTCTAGTAGTATGAGAACAGGTATAAAATACCTACGACGCTCACACCCGAGTGTATCAATCTTTCTAAACCTAAGTAGTTAATGCAATGCTTCCACCACTGCATTGTCATATTGCTTGGGTAGATTCTATCTGCGCCATTGTTCTTGAGCTTAACCCCTCTAAAAAGTTCCCGATGTGATGAACGTGTATTAAAGCTTTCATGTTTATCGACAGTTGTTGCTCCCTCGCATGCTCACAGACACAATTACCTAGCACCTTGAATGGCACGAAGGACAACACATTACGAATAAATTGTCATGCCTCTATGTGTAGTGACAGCACGGCAGTAAGACGGCTCCGAAACAAGCATTTAAAATGCCCACTGAGCCAGGCAAATGGGAACTTCATGCACTTCTGTGGGACGAAGCGGCATTGCTCTGTCATATAACCAGGAACTTTTTGTGTTTTTTCCTTCAATTTTATGGCGATTCGTACTCACTTCTCCCGATTAATTCACCGTTTTCCAGGCACCGAATAATAAGAGCATGAGTGTCTATTTGTCATGCTTTTTTTTTTTTTGCACGGAGGCGACTCGAGATGCCATGCCCTCCTCCCTTGCTGGAATCTTCACGCCGCAGGGAAGGAGGTAAATAAGGACGGCGCCGCTATGTGTATCTATCACTGTTAACGACCGCCGGTAATTATTCTTTGTATGCCAAGCTATAAATCGGGTTACGTTGCTTCGACGTCGAGTCTAACCATGGGCGAGTAGGAATTTTGCTGCACCTCAAGACAAAAACAATCGAAAAGCAAATGTTTCGTAGGTTACAGTATGCCCACTGTGTCCGAAACACCTTGCGTAATTTTTAGTAGATATTTCTTTCACTTCCTCTTCTCTCCTGAGCACATCCTTCCTTTTCGTTTTTTATTGAAATCTGGTGCGTACCATGGCTTGAAAATTAGTAACGCCCCACATTAACTGAGATCTTCTCGTGGCAGTCATCATCTAATTCATTTCCAGTTTATGCTTGTTCGGAACCGTCGACATATCAACGCACTTCTTTTCTACAGGCAGCGGCCTTTGATGATGTCATTCACCTGTCACAGAAGAGACGTTTCATGCTGACGACTGACACAAGAAACAAAAACAACTTCATATCGGCGTCAGAGGCACCCATCAATAAAATAGGCTCGGCTGTGTTTAGCCCTGTGTTGAAAGCGCTCTCTGCCAGATTATTTTATCAATCCTGCATCTTCTTTCGTCCCCGCGAAAGGTTGCGAGTGTTAGGCACTACTGTCGTGAGACCACTCAAACTACACTCAGCAATACTGTTTGGGATGGACTCTGCCCAAGAACGCGATGTTCGCGGATAGTAGTGAGTGAGCCGTGAAGACGAAATACAGCATTGTTCAATTTAAATGAAGTAGCCTTTGGTAATTCACTCATCACCATTCCGATCACAACGTACGTTTTCAACAAAAAGAAATACGGCAGAAGTATTTAAAAGCTTTCAAATTTTTCCCAACAGCGGCGTCTTTTGGGCCCCAGTGACGTAATATGAGCAAGCAGTAAACTAGTTAGGAGATTGTAGTGCACTTGTCTCTGTCTCTGTCCTTCTTGTCTCTATGTGCTTCTTTCGTCCCTGGTGTACTTTTTGAGCTTTACTGGTCCCCTATGTAGTGCACGTTAGGCCGGGTTCAGACTGGTGCAGTAACTTTCGTAATAACTTTAAAGACTAGCGTCATTTCACGTCTCAGCCAACCGAACTGCGTGACACGCCGTTTTTTGTTTACTCTCATAGATCACGATATGGCTTTTGCGTCGGAAGTGTGAGCATAGCATTAGAGTTCAAGTAATACGATCCAACCGAACTACAGGTCCCACTGGAATCCCCCAGTCGTGTTTTTGGCGGTGTCTTCGGTGCCAAAACACCAAACGCCCAAACAAGAATCTGGTCGTCATAGAAAATTCGCCGGGAGTGGCAGGGGAATTTGCACTGCTTCATCTGTTTTCACTCTCAACTACCAAGCGGCGAATCTGTACTTTCTTTTAGGGAGATTGGCCCGGCTTTGAACGCACAGTCGCTGCACAGCCCTCTGTGCATCTGTCAATGATTTTCTCGGAGCTCGCGATAACGATGGTGTCGCTGTTATCACGAAAAAGCAGCCTTTCTAATGAACAAAACTTGTTTATTGCCTTCATAGCCCCATAACAGCGCGTGCTGCGATTTCGTCGCCGTTCGACTGGTGCCGTGGTGTGCCGTCATGACAGCTCCACCTGTGACCGTTTACATACGTTACGAAATTCCTCATTTTTTTTTCGGTATAATCTGGATCTGTAATATGAGAAGGGGTGCACATTTTTTAACAGCGAAGCTCTTGAGCAACGCGTTACTGGGGGTGTGTACGGGTCTGTGCGAGCTCTAAAGCTTTTGGAACTAATATGAAAAATCCCAGGAATATGGCTTCACCAATACACCCTCTGTGTTTTTTTGTTATTGTCCTTGTTCTATGGCCCTTGTTTAACGGTAGCTACCCATGACGCTGGGCCGAACGACGTGCCGAAGTAACGTCAAACGCATTGTGCGTCGAGCTGCAGAGACCTGTGAACGTTGTTAGACCTCAAAGCGCAGCTTTAGGTTGAACGTGAAGGAAACCTCGGACGACGAAGGACAGTCACTCTCGTCCGGGGGCAACGTTCCGACGTGAATGACAAATTTGGTCCTTCTAGACGCACCTTCACTAGCGTCATCTACTGATTCGCTGGGAATACTCTTTCTATTCTCTCGATCGACCGTTGAACAGGCTCTTCGGCCTAAATGGCCTAAAGGTAGAGTCACGGGCTTTCTCGTTAGCGTCCTGGGTTCGAGCCCCAGTGGCCACAGTATTTTTTTTTTTCGTAAGACCGACAGCGACATGTTTTCCTCCCACATGTTCAGTTAGGTGAATCCTGCGCGTCCTTGACGAAAATAAGGACAGTTCGGTATTTTTTAGATCGGTGTCGGGCGCTTCGACGAACCAACTGGCGCGGGCCCTGGGACGAGCAGCGCAGAAATGAAACGCACGTGTCGCGCGCCGCCTTAAAACGCCGCGCATTCCGAGGAAGCCCGCGCCTGCTCGCACCGGATGTCTTAACCGCCACCACATGGACGAAGAGGACTGGCTTTTCCTTCTTCCTCGGCCCTCAGCGGCAAGAGAAATGGAAAATGAAGACAGACAGAGGCGGTCCAGGCGCAGGAGAGCTCGGACTGTCGTCTTCGGGCTTACGCGCGAGTACTGTATCTTAGTCGCCCGCTGGCTAGCTGTAAATAAATGTACAGTTTTTGCATAGGAAGCTGAGTTTGTCGGTTGAGGATACGCGGGGTAAGATCCTCAGCGCTACTGCGGCTTGGAGGAGAAGCCCCGGGAAAACAAACATCACGAAGATAACTGGCGCAGTCGACAGGATCTTCAACAACGACGACTCAGCCAGCCGGCGGGCGAGACGGGCCCTCGACGGACGGAGCAGGCGGAGAAATCGCGGTCTGCTGAACGAGATCGGCGGGAGCAGCGAGCTCGCCAGCCTGGCGGAGAAGAGGCTCGATCGGCGCTCAACGGACTTCTCAACGGCCACCGAGGGAATCTCTGCGGCATGCTTAGCGGCGGAGAAGCAGATTGACCTGCGGTCAGTGGAGGCATCAGCAGCCCATTGAGCCCATTGAGGAGCATAGAGCTGTCGTCAGGCGAGAAATCAGCTGGCCATTGCTTGGCGGACACCTCGGTTGAAGGAGCCGCGCCTAAATGGATAGCCCATCCGCACCGGTGCGGCATCTCTACAGGCACCGAGCTATATGCAGGTCAGTGCCTCTCTTGATCCTGGGTGCGTGGCTCACGATGACATGTAGAGGGTGCGTCATGAGCAGCCCTAAGGTAATGGGGGCCGGTTAGCTAGGCATGGTGAGATGGAGCTGAGTGTGAGGGCTGACGAGGCAGCAAGCGTCAGGATTAGGTCAGCCATGTCGTTCGCTGAGCAGAAGGCGGTATTTCAGGCGAAATCGAGAATCGCTGAGACAGAGTTTGCGGTGGAACGTTCCAAGAGTCCAAGAGTGAACGCTTTAAGAGAGCTAACAATGTTTCTGCCTCACCGAATGCTCAACGAGTAATGTTCGGCCCTGAGGGAGAGAGTGCACTGGGGTGCGCCATTACGCCGAAAAATGTGCTGGGTGGAACCCATTCATTGGGCGTGCGTAAGCCTACTGTTTCGCGGGATTCGGCACGGTCAGAATCTCGCGGGAAAGGCGAAGAGAGGATAGTGGCGCACGTTCCTTCGTGGGCGTTCATACTTCCTGCAAACGCGGAGCAGGATAGTGAAGCATCCCGCGTAGAAAACTTCACCAAAATGAAGAGGGAGGTCAAGGAAAGTGTTACGCGCAAGCCAGCATTGGGAGATGACAGGCAGTCAAAGGGAAATGAGAGTGTGCGCATGCCCGTGAAAAAGCTAATAGCAAGAGAAACAGGCTCAGCTTCGTCGCATGTTCGCATTCATGTGACTGATTAGCCCCTCTGTAATCTTTGCGCCACACAACGGTGTGTTGTAGAGAACGGCGCTTCGTGCGCGCACGGTGGTTCAGTAGCGGGAGAATACGAGGGTTCGCACAGAAGAGAGCGGAATAACGATGCGGTTCTTAAATCAGCCGTTCTGAATGGGCTGAGGCTCGCTTCAGTTGAGCGTGAGCCTGTTGTCACAGCGTGCGGAGACGGAGAACATTCCGGGAGCGTGGACCAGAGGCCAGTTGCTTTGGAGGATGCAGCAGCACAGGAATCGCGCGAGGTATTGGATGTAGTTGGTGTCGCGCACACTGCATCTTGTGTTTCTGGGCATCCCCAAATGTCGAGTCACGAAAATGTGATTGCCATGGGGAGCTCCAGCGAACTGAGAGAGGAAAATGTAAATCCGGGTACGGCTGCTCTTTGCAATGCCACCCAAGGCAGTTGCAGGTAGGTCTGTAGGAGTGGCTGAAAAGATAGAATCTCCAGCATTGCATGTCAGCGTTGACGTGGCCGCTAAGCAGCCCTCTCCTGCTTACGCTGACCAACGGTGCGTAGTGGAGCACGGCGCTCCGAGCGCAGAAGCGGCCGAACCCGAGGGTTCGCATAGAAAGAGGCGAAAGCGTCAGTCGGCTTCACCTCAGTGCAACGTGGCTGCAACGCATGCTGACGAGCCAGCAGTGGTCCCTTCCCGAGCGAGGAAGCGAGGAGGAGAGGGGCCCCTAATACTGTTGTGCGACGAGGTGCGCCGAATGGCGAGGGTGTTTTCGGACGACGACGGCGGGTGCGTACCGCCTTCTAGAGGCCGCTCGCTCTGAATGAGCTAGATGAGGATTGTGCCTATTTTGTCATGGTGACCTGCAGCCAGGGTCATGAGGCACTGGCCATGCTGATTGTTGTGTCGCCAATTGAAGGAACGATGGAGCACGCGCGAAAAGTGTTTGTGGCTTGTGTGTTTCACGTGTGAAACATTCCTGAAGTTATGTTTCACAGTGGCGGTGGAGGTGTCGGGCGCTTCGACGCATCAACTGTCGCGGGCCCTGGGACGAGCAGCGCAGAAATGAAACGCACGTGTCGTGCGCCGCCTTGAAACACCGCGCATTCCGAGGAAGGCCGCGCCTGCTCGCACCGGATGTCTTAACCGCCACCACATGGACGAAGAGGACTGGCTTTTCCTTCTTCCTCGGCCCTCAGCGGCAAGAGGAATGGAAAATGAAGACAGACAGAGGCGGTCCGGGCGCAGGAGAGCTCAGCCTGTCGTCTTCGGGCTCCGCGCGAGTACTGTTTCTTAGTCGCCCTCTGGGCTGTAAATAAATGTACAGTTTTGTATCGGAGGCTGAGTTTGTCGGTTGAGGATACGCAGGGTCAGATCCTCAGCGCTACTGCGGCTTGGAGGAGAAGCCCCGGGGAAAAGAAGATCGCGAAGATAACTATCGGTTTAACCTACCAACTCGTTTATGTGTTGTCCGATTCTTCTGGAGCAAGGCAAAAAAATAAGCAAAAGTGCGGTTCATCCAGGCGGCCGAGTTTATCAAATACGCAGCCCGGCGCATCCTGTGACACGTAGTGCCGTCTACTGGATCGCTTTTAGCACTCCTGCTGGCCTTTTGAGCAGCGGCTAAGCGGAGTTCGCTGTTCGGGGTGGTACAGCACGGTAGTGGCATGGTCTTCTGGAATGAGGCACCACACCTACTTCACAGGGCTCGAAATAAAATTTTTCGACAACAACAACGGGCTCCGTGGCCTTGTGGTAATGCCATGAGATGCGACGCTTGGGGCGTGGTTCTAGCCCAAGCCAGCGTAACAAATATTTAAAATGAAGGCCAGTCACATAGCCAGAAGTATTTTTCGGTGGATGTTATACACAGCCAGTACAATATAACGAGAAATATAGCCTGCGTCTAAACAATATCTCAGTCATTATTCCGCTGCAATAAAGCTGAAGGATTGCTTCTTTCGTTCACTGCAGTATTTACACGATACTACCAGTGCAGACCGGACTCCGATCAACAGACAACCATATTTTGTAAACAACACCGATTTTTTCTTTCACACAAAAACTCGTGCGAAAAACAAAAGTAATCTGGTGTTTGCAAGAGACGCTTTTTTTGACATACAACCCACACTCGCTTATTTTCATTTGTACATTTGAATATATCCATGGGAAGTGCAAATAGCGCGGGCAAAGAAACAAATTCCCGAAATGAGTGAGAGGGAGAGATGCAGCCCTCAGGAAATTTCCAGGGGTGTTCCGAGACCTGAAGACAACCCCCTGGCTGCGACCCTGGTGAAAGCATTATTACGTTGGTACAAAATCGGGCATCGTAACACATAAAATAGATGGAGGGTGGTATACAAACCGAACGATCTGATCAAAAGGGTAAAGGAACAAGTCAATCAAGGTTCGGAATTGCGCCACATTTCTCAGGGAAGCTCCCATAAACAACGTAAGCAAATGTGTTGAAAAGAAAATTCAATTAATATTGCCCTGGGTGGGATCTTAATCATGGTCCTACGGAATACAAAATGGGCACGGAACCCTTTGACCACCGCCACAGGTGGGTGATTCTAGGGGACTGTAAAGGTGAGCCTAGCGGAAAGGTTGTGCCTTTAAATTAGAAACGTGTGATGTAGACACGTATTCTCAGTACTACAGGTGACATTTGACCATAGTAATTACCCAGGTAGCAACGCACGAAGTATTAGTAGTAGTAGTATGTATTTTTGGATGAGGCGTACTTAGCCTTGCATAACTTCCGGCCATTGGTCCGGCTACTCTTCCCCAATACGATATCAGAGGCACGCAATGTCACCACACCTCACTTAGTCCTGTGGAGTGCATGAATCTGAGTAGGAGATGAGACACCTCTCTTCGCACAGTCCAGTGGTCCCTAGAAAACATAATGTCCTCCGATGTAGCATGGGGCACTCCTAGCTTCTGGAGATCACGGAAAAAGTTCATCCGCTCAGGGTTGGTTTTGGAGCAGTTCATAATGTCACTAGTCACCAGTCACACTACACAAGGGGCACAAAGGGGATGAAACAATGTTGATTTTGTGTAGCCAAATTGGTGTACGGGCTGAGTCTGTTCTTACTCGGTGGAGCAGACAAGCTTCGGCTCTTTTCAGGCCCTTCTTCGCGACTGGTTGATGTACTGGTCGCCACAGCTGCCTAAAGTGCTCGCGAACGGTCTGTTTCTGTATGCGTTGGAAATCGCACCGCGTTTGCACCGCCCTCGTAGATGATAAGGCGTCCTTGGCTCAGTTGTCAGCATGTTCGTTTCCCGCTACACCGACGTGCGACGGGATCCACTCGAATTTCACGGTGAAGCCTTCATTCTTGAGCCGCTTTAGTAGAACTAGGGATCGCTGACAGGTATCAAACCCGTTCCCTCTAATAGCGTATATGTAGATCTAACATGGACAATTGGCCAAGACTTTCAGTCATAGCAACCGAAAGACAGAGAAAATCTCGAAAGGGGGTAAAGATGATCATAATAATGATGATAAGATGGCACGTGCGTGTCTTTGGGAGCGTTCTAATGCAGGCGCCATGCCATTGCCGTGCATAGAACGTGCGCACTATGCGCGTAACTTACGCATCAAATTTTTTCAGTGCGGTGTGTCCGATGATGGACTCTCAACCGTCTACGTCAACAATAGCTGGGAGACACAGCGACGTACTCAATACCTACATATCAGCTTTCCGGCCGCATCTTCCCACGTGATGCAATCTTTTTTTCCGTTTTTTATCTGTGTATTTATACCTATGTTCGTATGTTTGCTTTTCCGGCGCAGGTAACATTTTTACGTTATTTTTCTCTCACCCTATTAAGATCGCGTACCAAGGTTGCAGTATTATTATAAATAAATGAATATATAAATAAAGAAAAATTAAATAAATACCGTAATCCCTGGTTAACTCGAACTCGGATATGTCGAAATATCGGTTAGTAGAACCGTTTTCTCCCCGTTTGTCGACCTCCCATAGGAGCTATGATTTGCCCCCTTTTGTCTCGAAACGTTTTTTCGGGGGACCATGGATATCTCTAACTGTTGACAGACAACATACACGGCAAAGTTCCGTACTGGCAGCTGATAAGGCTCTCGTTCGAACGCTTAGCTCCCACTACGCGCCGAACGCGCTGGTAAACGGCAACTTTACGCGGAGTACGCGCTGTACGAGTTCGATGTCCCGTTACCTGAAGGCTGTTCCACGCCTACATCGTTAAAATATCTGTGGACGACGCAACTGATCATCCAAAAGGCGAGCAGCCTCCAGAACTGCTTACAACGGTAGAAACAAGAAACATGCTGCGCCACTTTCGCAACACGGTAGTATTTACCGGTGGCGACGAACGGTTGATGCCATGCATTGAGCAGCTCGAGAACGCCTTTGTAAGGCCAGACGGGAACGCGAAACAGGCAAGAATCGCGCAGATATTTCTTCCGTAATTAAAACAATTCGTTTTTCCTCTGAATGATTTTGCCTTTATTACAAGACCTCCCCTGTGCAGTAGCGCGTTTTGTAACCAGCGCCACGTCTCACTTCAGTTCCGTGGCCACAAATTTTCGTCGTTTCGCTTAACTCGAAACTCCGCTTATCTCAAAATGTTTAGCGGATTTTTCTACTTCGAGTAAAGAGGGATTACTGTGCATAAATAAATAAATAAATAACCGTTCTACAAAATGTTTTTTTAAGCCAGGTGATTGGTCGGCCATGTGTTCTCTTCGATCTACACATTGTTTACGTAAGTAAAGTTGTCTGATCCCTTTTAGGTTGGCGTACATGCTATAGCCTATCATTGCGTTTTACGTGCGTTCTGCAACAAACTTGAAGTGCCGGTCTTGTACATCCGTGGGTATGAAACGTTGGTGTCGGGGCTATTTTATATTGTAAGAAAGCGGAGCCATGGACTCGGTGAGGCGATGTGGCTCTCCTACATTTATTGGGGTGCGCAAGGCCCAGCCGGAACTGTAGTGGGAGCGGCGATGGCAAGCGGCCGCCCAGGCGCTCGGTCGAATTCGATCTCCTCTCGCGGCGCGTGGCACTGCTGACGCAGCCCGGCAAGCACCGCCGCTGATGATGATTGTGGGATGCAGGGGTGATGCTGATAGTGGCGCTGTTAGCGGGTGAAGCTGCCGCCACTACAATATAATGAAGGAGAAAACAAGAAGCTAGGACTGGCATATGCGAGATTCACCACTTGCAATTGGGTATAACCGGTTGTACTTCGTGTGGTACCGGGGAGCTATTGAAAGCTCCATTTACTCATGTTAGCCACCATCTAGGAACATGAAGCATGCTGCGAAGCTTAGTTTTTATTCGCAGGTTCTGTCGGCATGCGAATAAAAAGCTTCTCGGTAAAAAAAAGGCAGTAAAAAGCTTCTCGGTAAAATGAATACTAAATAGTTCTTCACCTTGAAAAAACACCCCGATGAAATCGAAGTGGGAGCTACAACGGCGTGCTTATTTCGCGACTTCTTTTCGCTGTGGTGGCATCCACGTAATCGGTACCTATATCGGGCAGATCGGACAACCTCCCCCTTTTGATATTTTTGCCACGAAATTGTATCCCGAAAAACATTTGTTCCTTTATTGCAGCCGATTTTCTAATAATAGGAGAAGGTTGCTGGAGGCTCCCCTGCGACGTCTTGGACTGCCATTGACTGTACCAGTGCATTTGTTATTTGGGAGCACTATAAGCTGGGCTAATGCCACAGACAGACAGACAGACAGACAGACAGACAGACAGACAGACAGACAGACGGACGGACGGACGGACAGACAGACAGACAGACAGACAGACAGACAGACAGACAGACGGACGGACAGACAGACAGGACGGACGGACGGACGGACAGACAGACAGACAGACAGACAGACAGACAGACGAACGGACGGACGGACGGACGGACGGACGGACGGACGGACGGACGGACGGACGAACGAACGGACGGACGGACGGACGGACAGACGGACAGACAGACAGAGAACTTTATTGAGGTCCAGAAAATCCGCGGTAGTCTTAGTAACTGTGACCTTCGAACGCGGGCCGCACTTGCGCATGGGGCGTAAGTCCTTGTTCCTTCACTCTCTCTCAAACAATCTGGACAGCCCGGAGTTGAGTCACGTACACTTCACTTTGTAGGGCTTCTTCCCATTGTTCTTCTCTAATAAAGGCACCGTATGGTAACGCAAGGAATCGACAGATCATGTGGTTCAAGGAGCATGTGGTGCTACTACATTTTGTGCAGTGTGGTTGGATGTCATGCCCGAAGTGGCTAAATACGCTTCCCCAGCGGAATGTAGGTGCCCGTTTGGAGGATTCTATGTGGATTGTGACCGCTTAAGCTTAGCGTGCGGGGCTGGGTATTTCTTTCTCTGTAGCTTGCAGTGTGCCGTGATCTCGTTTAAAGTTTTTAGTGTATCTCTGTACCCTACCCAGTCACTGGTCGTCGAGCGTCCTCGCTGCCGCGGCGGGTGATTTCACGCGCGCGGTCGTGGGTCCTCTCGTAGGAGTTGGGGATTGACTCGTGTATTTCTTGTCCCATGTGGGCAGAGAACCATGTAATGTAGTGATAGTCGTCCTCGCTTCTGTTGTTAATGATTCACGCTGCTTCTTTGGCTATCATTCCTTTAAGGAACGCACGGACTGCTGCCCTTGAGTCCGAGTAGATGTTCGGTCTCAACGTGTCGGCCATAGCCAGGGCAATCGCCACTTGTTCTGCAATCGCGGGTTTGTGGTTAACTACGGATGTTGCGTTTAGTAGTTTGCCAGCTGGGTCGGTCACGACAGCCACGTATTTGTTGGAGAGGTCATATCGCACTGCGTCCACGACCGTCGACGTTCACCGCCTCTCTTGTGCAATTTTCAGTAACGTGAATAGGACCGTGTACAACGCCATTCACTTCTTCATTTCGGAGACAGCTCACCTGCCATGCTAAAAGTATTCTGATTAGGCTGACTTTTACTTTGTTTTACTACTCTCCTCTCTGTTGTTTTTTCTTGTTTTTCTTGTTTTCTCTCTCTCTCTCTCTCTCTCTCTCTCTCTCTCTCTCTTTTAAATTTAGACTAAATTTTTTATTCTGCTACACTATTTTGCGTCGTATGATTGATTACAATGAAATAAAGAACTCTTCTTGGCCAATCCCCCTAAGTGGGTATGCGCCATGTTTTGGGCCACCACCACCACAACAACCACCAGGTGTCCCCGCCACCGCGACAATCATCATTGAGGTCATTGTTTATGTCACTAATGCGTCGGTGGCCTGACTCGGAGCTGTTCTACTCAGCGTGCGTTCTTCTGTTAACCACCTGCCACACGTCGAAAATCAAGAAGGCGCGGAGTTCGAACAACACCATTGCACAACAGGGCAGGAAAAACGACGCTTGACGAAGAAGAGTCTATGGAGAGCCGTGACCCGAACTCGTTCAGCGAAGACCTAGCACCGTTCCGTTCCGAGTGCCAGAACTGCCCCCGGAGCCTGCACGAGCGGCTGACGGCTCTGCACCATCAGGGCGACCTGATGCTGCTGGTGATCCGGCGCCACATCTGCGAGTACGCGCCCAGCTACGCGTCCGACCTGGAGCACGCCATGCTCTGCTACAGTATGATCAAGTTACACCTGGACGACTACTTCGCCACCGTCCGCAGCTACGCCTTCCACTCGGTGTCCCAGCGCGAGCTGAAGTGGTGGCCGGACATCATCATCCGCTGGGTGGCCTCGGTCGTCTTCACCGTCCTCGACAGGGTCGACATCCAGACGCTCGAGTACTACGTGAACGTCGACAACTTGCGACAGGTCTTCCGCCACTTGCAATGGGCGAATATACTCTTCAACTGGAAGGCGGCCAAGGACTTTGCCTGACTGCGCTGACCCCGCCTCGCCCGGTAATGTGGCTTTGAGAGCCCGCAGTGCCTCTGTCTTCTGTGTAGTACAGCGGGGCTTTCTTCGT
The DNA here is from genome assembly GCA_013339765.2 of Haemaphysalis longicornis. Classification (NCBI taxonomy): domain Eukaryota; kingdom Metazoa; phylum Arthropoda; class Arachnida; order Ixodida; family Ixodidae; genus Haemaphysalis; species Haemaphysalis longicornis. The sequence continues at coordinate 139,228,723 of CM023450.1, forward strand.
GTGGTCCTTTGATGGTCTGTCTTCACTGGTCCTCCCCACCCTCAATGCCTTTCAACTATGGACGTTTGTTTCGACCGTCGCTACTTAGCGCCATCTCCCCTTTCGTATACGTCTTTATCCTTGAAACTGTTCTTTCAACGCATTTGCGATCTTTCCATACCTATTAACACGCTACCATGAACGCTCCGAATATGTTTAAATATGTACGAATTGATCCTAACTGCGTCACATGGATGGCGTATTTAGTACCCAAGCCGGAAATAGCTGCAACATAGTGGCTTTCCGCAAATTCCCGGTTACCTATGTCATTAATGCAGCGTGATGCAATATCTCTTCGGATATTGTATAGGCTGTGCTGCTTCCGTAGTGATTCTTACGTGTTCTGTTCTACGATTAAAAAACGTTTGTATCGGTAATTGCCAGATATATGAGTATGTATATTATCATTTCCACTGTGCGCTCACTATATTTTCGGGAGGAAATGTAAGTTATTTTTTTCGAAAGGGGTAGGCTTGCTTGCAAAAAAAGACACAAAACATCGCTGACAAATTGAAATCTGTAGGTGTGCGTGTGCCTATCTTTTTTTTCAAGCATTTTGGCACGCGAATCAAACTTACCCGTACGTGCCGTGTTTGTGGCACCTCCATCGGTTGCTGTCCCAAAAGAAGACAGCCGCCGTGCGTGAGTTGTGATCATGGAAAGTAAGTAAGTACGAAGGTAGTAACAGAGATGTCCTAAATAAGTCCCAGAAGACAGGTTGCCTAAAGATACATCCACTGTCTTACGATCTAGATTAGATACATGCAGTAAGATGTATCTATAGCTGGATGCATAGGAGTTCGTATTTGTCGCTTTGGATAAGCTTATTCTGTGCTAAGTTTTTGTAAAGATTTAAGATGGCGAGTATTTGCATTCTTCAACTCTATGCGCCTGAAACCTTTCGCCATATTGGTGAGCGAACGGGGTGAACAGGCCATGTCAATCTCCCTTGATTCTTTGCGATCTGATGCGCTACATTGTTGCCCACTAGCCCTTTGGGCCTGTCCGCGGTGCGTATCGGCATTTCCTAGTCCGCACAGCCAAGTGACACATGGCGCCACCTAGCGACATGTTTGAAGCTATATCCACGTGCTTGCGCACTCGATTTAATCGCTCCGAACCGTCAAAGCAAAGAAGTGCCTCGTAGTGTAGTGGTTCCGCGCCTGCGTAGCGATCACTCCAACCCAACTTCACGTACCGTTAGGGCTGTTTTTTTTTATTTTTAATGGTTTGAACTGAGCTCACTGCAGTGACTGTTTTCACCAACTCCACCGAAACAGCTGAAGAGGTTGCCATTGCCCTTGCCGCCACAACAGGCCAAGTCTTTTTAACCATTCTTACTGACTGCAAAGCGGCTTGCAGGAATTACCTAAAAGGACGCATATCACAACCCGCCTTGAAAATTCTACAACAAGCGAAACCACTCCCAGAACTGCGAATAATTTAAACTCCAGGTCACGAATCCCTCGGGGGTAACGAAGCGGCACACGCCGCTGCCCGCGCTCATTCACACCAGTCCATTTCCCACGAGGACCATGAACCCCCATCGGAAGCAACAGTTAAGCCCACCCCGCTGCAAACATACGCCGAAATACTCGCCCACTACAGGAACGAGCGTAGCAAATACCTATTCCCCCACCCGAACCTCTCTCGTGATGAAGCTACTACCTTCCGGCGACTACAGACTAACTCCTACCCACATAACGCCCAGCTACATGCCATGCATCCCACCCTATACCTGCCCCATGCAAATACTGCCTCCAACCAGGCACCCTGTACCACATTGTATGGGAGTTCCAGCAATCCCCTTCCCTCACTCCTAACCCCAACCCTACCTACGAGCAGTGGGTGGAGCTGCTGACCAGCTCCGACTTTTCCCACCAGCGACGATTGGTGTAGAGGGCACGGATGGCCAGCATCACTGTTCTCCACTAGAGTTGCTGGATTGCGCTTCGAGCTCTCCGGCGCGCCGCCGCCGGAAGTTCGAGCGCTTGTCCCGGAAGTCGGGCAAATGGCCGCCTTTCCAGCATGGCGCATGCTACGTATGGGCTGGTTTCACGCGCATTCCGCCACAAATGCCTGCTTGTTGCGCCGTCAACTGCACAAGCAGACCAGAGAAGTCGTCTGGGAAGTCGTTCCACTGGGAAGTATTACAATATTCTGCACGACGTGCGCGATACGCAGCGAAACGCAAGTGTCATATCAGTGTCGTTTTTAAGCTGTGGCTCTTGTTACACAGATCCCCTCGCCCTAAGCCGGATTTATACCGCCTTTGGGTGGCAAACTTAAGAAGGGACAAATGGGCTCCATCCCCAGGCAGCAGGCTCTGCAGTGACCACTTTACTGACAACTGTATTGACAGAACGGGTGGACGAACTCGGCTACAGCCTGACGCCGTCCCCCGTTGTTTTCTTTCCCGAAGCATCTGGAAAAGCTATATAGTACGACATGGCTCGGCATTTTGGTATAGTTAGTGACCCTGAAAAAAAATAAAAGAATACTGTTCGGCCATCGCAGTTCGCTCATTTAGTGTTCGTATAACTTCGCCTGCAGTTGATGCTACGTTTATTAGACACTGAAATCGCATGCATGGGCGCTACCTTCTTTCGTAGTATACTTGCAGAGTCGCTTTAAAAATGACGCCCTACAAATTAGCTCGGAGCACAATAACATCTACAGGGAGCTGTGAAAAGCTATGGTTGAGGAAGAATTGTTTTGCAAACTTACTCTGAAAACCATGTACTGTAAGCAATCGAACGTAATTGGAAAAACATCTCCATTACGTTACAAAGCGCGATGTCTGAAATTTTAAGTACCCAATTTTTTCTTCCAATTTTTGAAATGCTGCTTTCTGCGTTATGTATCTCAGTGGTGCTATGATAGCTGTCTAAGATGCTGGTGGTATAATTTCCAAACACACATATGCTTGAATTCATACTGTAAAGTGTTCCGAGGTACTGACCTTCAAAGGTAAAACAGAAGCAAGCTGCGCACAGTCATTTTCAGGTCCTTTTTTTTTTTTGTCGGCACGTAGCAAACCTCAAATCGGTTCTTCTGTTTCAGGCAACTTCCTCCGTGTTGATATCGAACTCACTTAGCTACTTGATTTTCGGATAATTCAATCCTTTCACGCCTGTTAATTTATTGTTTTCGACTAATACAAGTGCCTTCACGACTATTAATTTATTGTAAGACGTGCATCGCAGCATAAATCCCGTTGAGCTGCGTCGTCTCCTCTCAAACCAAGACCAAAGTGACATTTTCGTTCTCCTTCGCAATTAAATTCTGCTTCATGTTAACGTCGCATGTTTCGGTATAGCATAAGTTGTGATCCGAACGCGATGCGTATCGCCAAAATGCAATAAAGTGAGAACAAGATGCCAAAATGCGCCAATCGGGACGCTTATCAGCGTTTGAGAAGCGTAGCAGACGACCGACTTCCGGGACGAGCTGTTGAACTTCCGGTGGCCGTGCACGCGCCCGGCTGCGACAGCGGCAAAGCGCGATCCATCAACTAAGTGGAGATCAGTGGCCAGCATAGCCCAAGACATCCCGGACTAAGGAAGCCTCCCAGCGGGCGGGTGCCCTAACATCAGCACCTGGTCTCCAATAAAGTTTATTCATCATTATGAATGGTTCGCCATATACCTGAAGAATAAAGTTTTTATCACGCATATATTGTATTTATGACACATTTATGCATTATAAATGGGATTCTGGGTAGTTTCATTACCTTTCGCCTTTTTTACGGCAGTTCCGGCTATATTTGCTAAATATTTTAAACCCCGTGGTTGTTTCCCTGTTGATGAGTTTCGGTTGACATTTTTCTTTTTCAATGTGGATGATTTTGTGAGCTTTAGGTTGGTTTGGGCTCACTACATATACGTCAGCAAAAGGCTGGCGAGCTAGCTGTTGTAAGCAATTACGCACGTTATTTTTTACAATTGCGTTGTTTCACCTATTTTAGTTCCGTTTTGGCTGCTATTTGTTACAGTTCGAGTGGTTTCGTGTTCTTTAGGTAGCTTTCTGCGGTGATATACCCCCTTATAAAGCTCAGATGATGGCTGGCTGTGCTGACGAGGAAACGCATATAGGTTGTATTCACTGGCGTGGCGCGCATGCGGGCAACCATGAGTGTCGCCTTAGCAACGGGGACGCGCGGGCTCCAGCATTGCGGCGTACGCATGAGGCCGTCCAACAAACTCAACAGCATTACCTCAACGTTAACTTCTGTACGACGCAGCGTCCTGCGGCCTACCTGCCGCAAGACAAGAGGGAAGTCGTCGGCGCAGATAAGCTGATTACCTGCTGCCGCGTTTTGGTATCGGCCACCCTTTTCCTTTCGGCCTTCCCTTTCGGCCGCTTGCGGATAGATGTCGCTAGTCTCCCAGCTAACAATGCGCGCACTGCTACGCTGCCGTCCCATCTCAATCGGCGTGCGCGTGAACATTCACAATTTCTTCGGAAACGTTATTTGACTTTGGCACTGAACGACCCTGTCGTGGGCAAGGTGCGGGCGCCCATGTGTCCATATCCGTGCTCGCAGGCAACTGCGCTGCAGCGCAGGCATTTCGCGAGTCGTGCCGCTTCCTTTCACAACCGCGGCTCGATTCTCAAGTCATGATGCGGAGTTCTGTAGCAAGAGTACAGCATCGCCACAAAATGTCACTACGACTATTCACATCTGTTGACTTGGAGGCCATGGTCGAGAATCGGGTGGTAACGGCGCAGAAGATGAACGCCGGGATCTCTTTTTTTTTCTGCGAGATGCGGACGCATGCGCAGTCACTGTGCGCACTGTCATGGCGATTCTCAGTTTTGCCAGGAGAAGAAATCGGCCGCTAAACATTTATGTGAACACCAGCAATACGCGGCCGAGTTTCGTATCAGTTTACGCTGTGTCTAGAGTGCCCTACAGTGGCGCAGCAATATGTACCGCTGTCCTTTCTTTCCCTTTCATTTCCCGTATCCCCTCCCCCCTGAGTAGGGTAGCCAACCGGACAGTATTCTGGTTAACCTCCCTGCCTTTCCTGTACTATTCCTTCCTTCGTCGTCATGACCTCGTGTTATTAAATCTCAGGTTCGCGCCAACCGCGGGGTTAAATATTTTTCGTTTTCGTTTTTTCGTTATTTATTTATTTTTTCGGTATTTTAGATGATCGATTTTGTTGGACAGGCAACTTCAGATTAACTAACGTTAGGTTTTGAGATAGTTGGTTCATCATTACGCTGTGAAACAGCGCTTAAACGAAGACAGTAAGAGAAGACACAGACACTAGTGCGGGCTATCAACTGAGCGATATTTAACTGAGCAATGAAGTGTGTAAAGTGGGTCTGGCAGACCAGTGGCACATCTTCTGGGACTGTGTCCGGTTTCCAGACGAAGCCAAGTCAAGGACTTATTCGCCGAAACTCCAAGAAGCAGTGTGCAGTAACGACAAGGACGTTCAACTTTTGGATGTTCAGCAGGCCCGGGGTGCGCTCAAAAACACAGACCAGCCGACCCGGCAACGGGGTGCGTTGCCGCTGTGCAGAGTAACAGCAAACCCTAGGTCGACGCCGCCGAATAGAGGTTGGGGATTTTTGTATGGCGTGGTAAGCAAGTGATGGTATGAAGAGTCGCATTATGAATATCGTTGAAAGCGCATTTTTTGGTATAATTCAGTGGTAAAACTGGCCTTTGTATCTAAGAATACTGTCTGCAACGGCGGGGGAAAGTGTCCGCACTGCTTTTTGCTTTGCTCCTCCATGCTTATAAGATAATCTTCAAGTGGCATGTTGAGTCGAGTTTCATTTCTGTGTTAGTTGGTTGAGCCATATAGTCGGGCTACTTTTGTATCCGACAGTGATGCCTAGTAGGCGAATGTGGTCGAGTTTGGTGGTGATAGATGTGATGCGAAACCATTATGCAAGGGGGATTAAAATCAGAAGCTGGATTGCGGCCGAAAACTGACAGAAACTGTTTTCTTATTAGGGAAATGCCGAGATGCGGCAGGGTAGATTCAATGATTGTCACTGCACTTTGGAGGGCATTATTCATAAATTATTGATTCCGGTAGTACCTTGACTCTCTCCATATTGTAATGTCGTCCGCACAAATAGTAAAACACATAAATCTGTCGTTGTAGGTTCTGTGCGATTCTTGTCATGACTCGGTTAAAGAGTGTGGGACTGAGGGTAGAGCCTTGAAGAACTCCTCTGTTGAGTAAGAACGTACGAGGGGTCCAACCTGGGAACGTTACTTTAAGATTGATGGGGAAGTTCTGAACCCATTACTGTGCTCGCTGGGCAAGAAAGGCCTTAGCAAGTTCACTGAGGATGGCGCTCTGGCTAACACAGTCAAAGGCCTTTCGGAGGTCAAGTGCGAGTACATAGGTCTGGATGTCTGTAACAGCTTGAGCGATTAATGACGCGTCGCAGCAGCCATAGACTGTCGCTAGGGCCGAGATTCGGGCGGATACCAATTAGCGCTGGGTGCAGATAGGGTTCGACATACTTCACGTAGTGCACTGTTCCGTTGTTAATGAGTCGCTCGATGAGCTTGCATGTGACTTGAATTTCTCTATATAGCCCCTGTAGGGAGCTAAGCGTTCCGCGACCCTTTTCCACTCGCCGCCGCGATGACGTCACGCTGGTTATCCATGCCGCGCAGAGAAGCCCCCAGTACGGCTGCGCCGCAGTCGCCGACGCGGGCGGCACCGCGCCCCGTTAGAAGAGTACTGACACGAAATTTCAAAGCTGAGATAACTATGTAGAACGCTTCCTTTCTATCAGGAGATATCTCCCAGCACGTTTCAACAGCAACCATTCAGTGAAACATATTTTAAATCCATTTTAATCTTCGCCCCCACGAGAAAGCCCAGAGCGGACCGACATGACATCATCAGCTACTTGCCCCAAACTGCCGGCGTCGGGGCTCCCGTGACGAGGCCGACGCGCTGGCTGTGGTTGGCGCGCGCTGCTCGGCCGTGTGACACGTCATGGTTTAGGGACTGGCGTCATGCTGCCCGGGCCTGTGGGGACGGCGAAAACTTCGGATGGTCAGGGTCGCGCGCGCGCGCACGCTTCCAGGGCGGCAGCGATACGGCAAGAATAGTGACGTCACGTGATACCTCCTGTCATGGCGGCCACTCGGCGTTCGTTTTCACGAAACCGAAACTTACAAGAATAAACGACGCCGTAAATGAATGTTTTCGCTGCGCTCGACCGTCTAATCTGTCATTCTATGTTTAGTGGGCTGGTAGGCACGCAAGCAGCGAAAAAAACGTAACACCAAAATTTTGTGTAAGTACTCCTTTAAGATAGATCCACACGGCGGACCAAAACGATTGTTTGCACCGCGGTCCGCGCATCACGTGATAGGAAGTCAGCAATTCTCGCGGACTGCCGTTGGACCGCGCAGGACCGCGGCGCTCGCGGTCCAAATATTCGCCGAGGCTTTTCGGTCTGCGTGGTTTGGCAGCGTGGTCTGGCAAGGCCCGCGTCCCATGAGTGGAGCCGGGTCCAGTTGCGCCAATAGAGAACGGCTCGGGCAGCGCGGCCGTTTCGAAGCGCTCGAAAGCGCCTATCAATCACCCCCGGTGGGACAGGCAGCGGGCTAGGCTTGCAATCGCGACGCATATTTCATCCGCGCTTTCACTAGCGAATTCAATGGCTCTTACTAGTGCGATGCTAGCCTTCATTATCACATTATGTGTAACCCAATTTACGGGAAGAGTTCGGTTCCAGCGAGCGGTGACAAGCCGTATGCAACCCGGGTCGCCCCGCCGTCGCCGCTCGTCATGTCGCCTTCGTGCGAACGACGCCGGCGGCTGCGTGAGCGCGCGCCGCCCGGCTTTCATGCGGGTGGCTGCTATTGTGGGGCCGAAACGTTTCGTACAGGCTTGCGCGTTACAACATGTTGTCACGGCCAAACGGCGCATGTGTTCAACCTTCTAGCTTGCGAGTTCAGACCGATTCGCGGTCCGCTCAGCCGGCCCGGCGTGTGAATGCGCTCTGCTTTGGATCGGACCGCGGCGGACCGTGACGTCTCATCACGTTACCGATTGAACCGCGGACTCGGTCCGTTGTGTGGATCGGCCTTTAGAACAGCAGCAGCAGCGTGAGCGACATCGCAGGAATCCAGCGTAGCCGACCGAAGCGCCCCCACCGCGCGTCGGCCGTGGTCGGAAGCGTGGTGGCGAGGCTCCTACACCCGCGACAGGTGGCTTTCCCGCAGCAATCCGGATAACAAGATGGCGGGCTGTCGCGCAACTCTTAGCTCCCTGCGAGAGCTATATAGAGGAATTCTACACGGGACTAGCGCGGCTGAGATTTACCGAGGATTTGAAAAAACCGGCAGGAGAGGCCTGTTTCTTGTTCGGTTCCGGTATCAGATAGATGAGCGATAGCTTGAAATGCAGAGGTAGCTGCCCAGTTTGCCAGGGATCGTTTATTTGTTCCAACAGTTGGTATCGTGCTGATTCGGGAAGATTGTGGGTATGCGTCCATTGTACACGGCCGTGTCCGGGGGCAGGCTTCGGTGTGCCTTGACTAATAGCTGTAGAAAGTTCAGCCATTGTGAAGTGGCTTTCGAGGTCCGAGCACTGTTCTGGGATCGTTATTTCGGGTAGAGCGGATGGGGGTAATCATTTAGGCCTACCTAGCCCTGTCCACACGACAGAAGAACTCCATAAATGATGCCCTCAATGCACCTCACGCATCGCTTTCGATGGCTCGTGACATCCTCGGGATCGCTTGGATCAAGACGCTACTGGTTCAGCAAAGTTCCAACAATTTTGTGGGGTACACAAAGGGCCACACGTATGTACACCCATTTGTCAATGTTCTTGAGGTTATACGAAGCTTCGTGAATGCACGGTACTACGCTCGTTGAATCTTATGGTATCCTACAGCGTTCAATACAACATAGTCGCAACAAAAGTTGCTGCAGTGTATTGGAGTACACAGAAAAATTTATTCGCGAGTATATTCCGTACTTTCATGGAATGTTTTGGAGTGTACAGTATACGCGTGTTCAGAGTATTTTGAGACGCACTGCGCAACAATGGTTGTAGGGCGCAAAACCAACGCGGAACCATGTCGACTTTATTTTGACATGTATGTCCCTTCGCCAACTCCGACAAGAATAGCGAATAAATGTTTCCATGTACTCCAGTACACTCCAGTAAATTTTGTTGCGACTACGCTGTATTGACCGCTGTAGGATACCATCAGATTAAACGATTGTCACATCTCTCTCAACGCCTACCATTTCGTCTTCTCCTGCCCCCAACACCCACATCCCCAGCCCTCCACTTCCCCCGAGCAGTGGGACTCCGAGCTGACCAGCTCCGCACCGGAGCGCCACCTGGTGCGGCGCGCACTGGAGGCAGCCCGGACAAGAGGCCTCCTGGACTTGGGAGGCTAGCCACCCCTTCCTTTGGCTCAATAAACGTTTTGCAACCACCACCATGTATTCACGGAGTGTTTTCACGAAGTACCGTGTATTCACCATCACAGAACTATGACGACTTTATCTTGGCATGTCTGTCCCTTCGCGAACCCTGACAAGAAACTCCAATAAAAACGAGCCTTAGGAGAAGACCTGAAATGTTTATTCTGCCGTAGGAACGAGCCTGTATTGAAGAGGCGCAAAAAGAAAGATTTCACGCTATAGTAGACCCCATCGCTTACCATGGGACCATAGCGACATTCTCGGACAAATTTTCTCTAGAATTAGCCATTTTGACACAGGGAAGGAGCAAAAACCGATAATATAAGCGGTACTAAAGATCCAAATAAATGAGTAAGCTCAAGACAGAAATGGAAAAACCTCCTTCGTCGACAGCCGGTGAGAGCGCTAGTGCAAATGCGGGCACGTTGGCCTTACGACAACACGCGTCTGCGGAAGGGATTAGCCGGGAAAATCGGATAGGCCTATACATCTCCTATGTCCTTTAGACCTCCCACATTCGTCGCGAAGATCCAGTCTCATGAAGACTAGCACAAGGTGATGATGGTAGTGGCGGCGACGATGATGATGATGAGGATGAAAGAAGAAGGATAGCGTCCCAACGTTCTCCGTTAAACTATACCATTAGCTTTAAACAGTACATGTACACACACGAGATTGGCCAAAAAGATGGAAAAAAGTAATTCACACCCCCTCCCTGCCACCCTCCCACCCTATTATCAAAATTAATTGTAGAGGGAAGATAATCCGACCGGTGTGTCAGCGACGCTTAGGAGGCGACAAGCGCCCTCACCAAGAATTAAACTACAAGATAGCAATAAGCGTAAGAACTCTTCAAACTCCTGACCATCATAACACATGACGAAGACCCGATCAAGAAAGTCAGTATACAATAACTTATTCCTCTCAAGACGGACGCAATCGATGCTCCCTGGACTGTGCCTGAACGTTCACCGCTCTCCACTGATCAATATTTATTACATTTCTGACATATTTTGCAGTAAGAATAAGGTACATTAACGCGTTTTTTAAGCCCCCTTTAAGTATTGTAATTGAAATTTGATGCGGAATAGCACTTCGTCTTTGAGTTAGAACCGCCAAATCTCAGAGAAAAAACTTCTCCTGGTTGTGGGTAAAGCTGTTCCAGCCTGAGGTGCGACTTGCGCTAAATATGATCACAACATTTCAGAACTTTAATTTTCCACCAATAAAACTGAACGCTGGCTGCTGTCAGGGGAAAGAAATCGAGGAATGGGTGGTCGGGTCACGCCAGAGGTAGGAAACGAACAATACTTGTTTGCAACTCCTGTGTTTTCTTCTCACTCTTACCGGCTTACCGCTCTACCAAAGACTTCACTCATTTGCTGGCGGTGCCACCAAATCGGTTAGGCCTAGTACACGCCGCGGAGCTTAGCCACGTACAATATCTTTGTGTGTCATTCGCTGTGTTCTCTGTAGGCAGCACAGTTCATAGCATCTGCTTCCCGTTTATGCGTTTTGATGCAGTTCAGGGAAATGGCCGCTGTCTAAAACGCGAGCTTTTTGCCCTTTTATTACCCAGTCACGGGTTAAACTCCCCTGGCACACAATTTATTACGTCCGCCTCCCGTTGCACATAACCAGCGCCATTGTTTCGCCTCCAACTGTTCTTGTTTTCTTTTTGTCCGCAGCTCCGCTGTAAGGCATGGAGAGCTCAATTTTTGTATTCATAAAAAGATCCAATTAAATTTTGCACTAATATTGTCGCTTTTTGCAGCCACAGGCAACTTTTCATCCTGTTCGTGAGCCACGCCAAGGACATGTTGAGCGGGCTTATCCGGTACATGACGGCACGTTCGCTGAAGCGAGGCTCGCATACAGACACTGGCACCAGATTTCCTTGCAGTGTATATTAGGATGAAAGTCTATGAATCTACTTGCCATCCTGTCGGAACAAGGATGGGGATGGGGACGCATTGGTGCCGCGACTATCAAGCACGGCTTTAAGGTGCTGTCTGCGTGTGGGTACACTGTGGCCTTGAGCATCTTACGGCGGAAGTTGAGATCTATTGCTGCCCGGCGCAAAAACACCGCGGCAATGGGCTCGGTCAGTGCAATGCCTGGTGACACTAACATTTTTTTTTACCACAAAAAAAAACTGTTATCCGGGAAATCATGGAGCCATTCAAAATTTGCTCATTCGCGAATCCAGGCTTCGCCCAGACATGTGCTGTGTTTCATTGGAGCCGCCATACCGAAGTTCGCTTTATGAGAGGGATGTACGCTTTTTTTATGTGTGAGTGTGAAACCTGCTTGCGCGCCTTTTGTGGTTTTTATTATTGTGTGTGGACATTGGGGGGGGGGGGGGGGGTGTACGAACAAAAAGCATTGCTGAGCCAGCGCCTGTGTCTCCTCATGCGTGTTGTACGTTTTTTTTTCTTTCCTGCTATGGCCATTGGTATTTCGAGCAGGCAAATCGGAACATGCAGCCGTAAAGAGGAAAATGTATTTTTCGACGATGTCTGCAGCCACCGGAAGAGAAAGACGAAGCATGGCACTTGGAGGCAGCTTGGTCGCGTGCTCGGGTAGGCCCAGCGGCGGACTGCAGCCGCCAACCCCATCGCGGCGTCGCCGGCTAGGGACGGAGCCGCCGTCGAGCTGTACCGCCTTGAGAGCGACCCGACTCGAACTTGCGTTTGGGAGGCGGGAGCCGCTGGGCTAGCGGAGCCTACAGCATGGAGGACGAGGACGCGCCCGTAATGGGCACCGTGCCGCGTCAAAAGGTGACCGCACGCTGCAAGTCTATTGACCGTTACGGCGACTCGGACGTGGACCTGACGCGCAAGAGGTCCTTCAGCGATGAGTACTTTAAGCGAGTCGCCCGAGACCTCAAGTCGATCCCGTGCCTGCTGCTGCTCGGCAATATTTTCGCCTTTGTGTTTCTCATAATCTGGTCCAATATTGCCAAGCACATTTTCGTGTCGCAGACGCCCTCGACCGCGACCGCGCCGCTCGAGACAACCCCGCCACTCATACGCTCGATCCGGGAGCTGCACATGTGCAACCAGCCCAGATGCGGCGCAATCGGGCACGCCATCAGCTACGCCGTCAGCCCCGACTACCTGCCGTGCCAGGACGTGATGAAGCACGTGTGCGGCGACTGGATCAAGTCCGACGCGGAGACGTACGAGAAGATGATACTCGGCTCGGCTCGCCTCTACGTCGAAGACATGTATACTGACATAAAGCGCTACCTCGAGTCAGTGCCCTTGACCCAACAACTCAACGCGCAGCAAAAGGTGTCGATGTTTTACCGCAAATGTCTTTACGAGTATCGCAGTTTGAACAACAAGGAAGCAATGCTCCAGCGAATTTTCTTTGACACGTACGGACTAAGGGGCTGGCCTTACGAAACTTTCAGTGGGTCTATGGTAACTCTCCTTGCGAAGTTCTTGCACAGAACGAGCGAGGGCGCCCTCTTGTCTGTCGGTACAGCCAGGTATTTGTCGACTGGCCGCGTCACGGCCACGGTGACAGATAATTGCACAGACAAGGTATCACTCTCGCTCGACTGTCCGACGTTTCCTCTACCCGTGTACAACATCCTTAGACAGGACTCGGCCTTCGAGCAGTCATACTTGAATTTTATCAAGAAAGCCATAAATACTGTCGGTGTATTCAAGTCGCGGAAGGTTCCGGAGGCTTTGGTAAAAAACATTGTGGTCACAGAACAGCGCATAGCGTTGGCATCGAGGAAATACTGCCACCGGCGGCAGCTGAAGCCGCGAGAGATGAGCTATTTCAACCAGACGTTGAAAATCTCCTTGGTTGAATTTCTCCGCGAAGTTGTTGGTGATAAAGATGGCCAGGTTGTAAAGGACAACACGTGCGTTCTGTCCAGATCGGACAACTACCTGCGATACATCGCCACCTTTTTCCGCGACACCAAGAAACTCGTGCGAGCTGTGAACTACGTGGGGTGGAGGATAATTCACTTCTACGGGAAGCACGCCTTCCCTTCCATCACGGACGAGGAGCTGCTGAAGATTATTCCGCCCGGCGCATACAACCGGTCGATGGAGCCAGACTGGAAGAGGTGTCTGAAGATAACTAGCGATGCGCTGCCCATCGGCCTCGGCAGGGTGTACGTTGAGGCAATGTTGAGGCTGAAGACGCTGTTTGCCGTACAAGAACTCGTGAACAAGGTTGTCTTCAGCTTCAAGCACCTGCTGTCCCAGACCGTATGGATGGATAAACCCGTAAGGGAAAGGGCGTACGAGCTCCTGGCTGCACTAAAGACGATGGTGGGCATCCCCAAGTGGGTGGCCGACGACAAAATTCTGGACAGCTACTACAGCAACTACGGTAACAACGTGTCGCACTCCTTCTTCGAGCTTTTCGTCGAGGCCACGCAGCACACCGCGACGAGTCGTTTCTTCACGCTCTTTGCCTCCAAGGGCAGAGGACAAAAAAGGGTGCCCGGTAACGAGAAGGAGGTCAACGTGCGACCGCTTCACTCGTTCATCTTCCCGTCACGCGTGGTCGACCTCGAACTGCGACGTTACAACATGAGGCAGGGGCTCATTTTCGACGTCATCGAGAACTCCATCTTGCTGCCGGCGGGTGTCCTTCAGCCGCCCTACTACGACCCCAACTTGCCCCTTGCCGTCAACTACGGCGGCCTGGGCGTGCTGATCCTCCACGACATGGTCAGCGAGTTCTTCCGCTTCCACTTCGACGCGTCCGAGGAGAAGTGGCGGGACCGAAAGAAGTGCATCAACGACAACGTGTTCCGCAAGCAGGACGACTCGAGCGGCGGGCTCGAGGAAAGCAAGGAGCACGTGGTCGTCATATTCACCATGATGACCATTCGCGCGGCCTACAACGCCTACCACTACGCGCTGGGCAAGGACGACGACGACATCGTTTCCGGCCTGGGCGCCGACTCCAACCCGGACCAGCTGTTCATGCTGACGGCCGTGAGGACCATGTGCAGCATTCTGCGGGACAGGTATTCCCGCCATTACTCCCTACTCCTGAAATAGAAACAAGATAATTCGTTTGTCGGTTGGCCGGGGTAAAGTGAATTGAGGTGTCAGGAAGGCAGTGAGGCATCAGTGTTGGTGTGCTCAGTAGGAATTAGACCAGTCACTGCTCTCCTCAAGCCCCCTGGGGAACGAGGAAAGAGGCGTTCGGCTATCAAAGATGGCAACGAACCAACTCCCGCGTGAGCCGCGCTCTCGGAGTGAGCTCCCGCCGGCTGCGCTCGTGGCGCGCTTCTTTTTCTTTATTCAACACCCCCCTCAGAATAAATACCGTCAGATGAGCAGGACAGCGCAGCCTCTAACGCGCGTGCTTTAGGTGCGCGCCCTTTCATCTGCGTGCTGGCGAATAAGGAACAGTGACAGCTTACCGTCATGACAGCGTGCAGTGTGGCGGAAACTCAAGACTTGCGACAGACGCCTCCATGCATAGCTGGCCGTCATTGTTACAGGGCGCAAAAAATAGTGGGACTAAACGTTAGGGTACAAGACAACGTCGCTTTGTCCCTTCGCTCTCTCTCCCCGCTGCATTATGTACAAATATCAACAGGTAAAGCTTCTCTTGAAGACTATTTTCAACACGTATCAATACGGGCTATCACGTATCAACGTCGTGTTAGAACTATGTCCAGCTACAGGTTGCAGTAATTATTAGAATGCTTTGTTGGGCGAGTCGGTTCATGGCTTCAAAAAAATTAAAACGAGCGCAAAGGACGAGGACAGAGAAACACCGTAGACGGGACGAGCGCTCACTACCAACTAGTTCATTTCGAAACCCTTCTCTGCATATAAACGTCAACACAACAGAGGCGCGCCTGAGCGCCTGTTGTGCGCTCTGTTGTGTTGACGTTTATATGCAGAGAAGGGTTTCGAAATAAACTAGTTGGTAGTGAGCGCTCGTCCCGTCTACGGTGTTTCTCTGTCCTCGTCATTTGCGTTCGTTTTAATTTTTTTTGTTGCAGTAATTATTTGCCGCTCTATTTTCTTTATGCACACAACAAAACGACGGACCTCGCGACGTGTTGTCATATCGACCTGCGACGCAGTGGCTCCAGGAGGCGCCATGCAGCCGCAGAAGAATCTTACTGTACGCCGTTTCCGTAGACGGGAAAAAAGGGTTCAGCTTTGCCCTCATTCCAAGCGTCGCGCAACGACGGCGAACATCCTCCCCACCTATCTTCAGCTTCCCTTTCAATTGTTTGGGTCCAGCCCGTTCTCAAGCGGCGTAGTTTTTGTTGCCTGGTGCTCTTTTAGATGCGCTTCCGCTAGTCCCGGTGCTTGTGCCATTTCCTTTCGGTGCGACGTTTCTGTGGATAGCGCTCCCGAACCATGCTTTCTCAACCCCAGGCAACGCAGATGAGCACGTTCTTGCCCTAATTACACTTAACGATGTTCCGAGGTAGGTATAGAAGGGTGAAAGAATGGCCCCTCGATTTAGCTTCATTGTGTAGCCGTAACTGCAACAGCAGAAGAAGCATGACGGAAGTCACTGTAAAGGCCATGCACGTATATTTGCTACTACCCCATATTTGTGTAATACACTCAACTCTCGTTATAGCAAATTGGCTTGATAGGAAATATCGCTTCATTGAAACTATTTCATGGTCGGTAAAGCAAATGATTCCTGCCTTTAATGAAGTATCACTTACAACGAAGCCAACTTTGTGCCCCGAACACTTCGCTGTAGCGAGGGTTTACTGCAACGACTTGATGCGCATGCGTGTGCGGAGGGAAAGTGAGGGAGCGGAGGCTTTCACTGAAATTTGTGAGCGATGAAAAGCGGGTAGTAGGGGGATGGGGGGTAGACGGATTGGGCGACGCCTCTTGATCTGCCTATCTAGTTAAACGTACTGAAAATTGTACTCTCGGGAGTTACTCAATAAGCTTACGCTGTTTCGAAGCGTGCGCTCATATCAGCAAACAGCCATTCAACAATAATACTGAAGAAAAACAAACCAAGAAATCAATGGGAAGCTATGAAGGGTATACGCCTCCTGCATACAGAGGTTTTTTTTGGATTTATTAACTTTGATTTGATTGTTTTTAGACTTGTTTTGTTTTCCTCTACTCTTGTTCTTTTTTTTTTCTTCCATCCTCTCATTGAAAAACCTGGTCTCTTTTGGAGGGGGGAAGGAGAGGGGTGCACGGGTCTGGCCACCCTGAAATGAAACCCTGCGTACACCGCTGGGCTGATGGCAATGTTGACCCAAAATATGCTCACCTTTCCTCACTCCTATCCAACCTGTAGTTCAATGTAAGTCTAGCTAACGCGGTTAACGATTCATTGACATGCCTACAACCGAGTAGGCTGACGAATCTATAAGGTGTTCAATATTTCATATCACCCATTCGGCGGGTTGTACATCCCAGCTTTAACGCTCAAAAAGCCGACCGCTCAGAAACATAGTAAAATCATAACAGAAAAGGGATATGCCGCACACAAAAGAGGTAGCCGACGTGCATATGAACATGCTAAAGGAGGGTTTGAAGAACTATCAATAGTTATTGTAGCAACGAGTTTTCGAATGTTATGGTCATACCTTTCAATGGGATGGTTTCCATGGCTCTGGAACCTGGCAGACCAACGTTCTAAACTACGCATACAGCAAGCTTATTTTGTCCTTAGTATAGGCTGCGCGAGCATTTCTTGCGCTACAGTGAATAATTCCACAGTGAACACTTTTGTGAGAACGGCGGTGAGCCGGAAAGCTGCTCCTGAGTCGGTGGATATTGATTTAGCGGAACGGTATTTCACTTGGCGTGAAATAGCTTGGGTGTGCTTTTGCAATTTTTCCTTTTAAAACGCTTTGAGCAGTGCAAGTAAACCTGCACGGCGCGTTTAGATTGAACAGCCGGGGATATCGTGAGCCAAATACTGCACGTGCACGTGAAACGGTAAGCTCGCAAATCGCTGTGAAAGACGCGGAAAAACTGACCGCGCTCCCTTCAATTCCGCCCGCTGTGAACGCTGTAATTACGTCATTACGCTAATGGCTGTCCTATTGGCCGTTGCTGGTCAACTTCCCGGTTTATTGCTCGCATTTCCTGTGACGATTCGCCGTCGGTGGCGCTGTGGACCAACCTATGCTATGGTGAACCTGTAGGAACAGTTTCGGCGTTTCTTACAGTGTTTTGAGTGGGCGCAGAGTTTGGGCGATGAACTGTCTTCTTCCCTTTCAACCAGACCACTCGACAACAAACGGTTATTGCTTCAAACACGCCCTACCAGCCTGAGGGCGCGCTTGCGAGCCGGCAGCCATGCCTGCTTTTTTGTGGCACCAGACAGGAAATTGACCTCTATACGTTGCGGAAAAAAGGAGAAAACTCGCCGACCTGTAATATATCGAAGGCCGCCGAAGAGAACGACACGTGCCGCCCCTCTCTCCGGACAGAACGCGCAGCTTTCGTCGCGTAGTCCGCTGTCGAGTCGAGAGGAAACAATTATGCGCGATTTTTCCTTTCGCGTAGCTTCAGTGATTGTGAACAGATTTTTATAATTCTTGCGGGAGGTGGTTGCTGGGACAGCAGTCTTCACCCCAAAAAACATTCCGAGTAGTCGGTGGTAAATGCTGCAGGGACCCTTTAAAGTGATTATATACCCTCCTCAGTTATTCTGATGTCGCTTCTGGATTTTCTCCATCTCTTTTGAAGCCCTTCCTGTATCGTTATTAGAAAGGTTTATGATGCCACGCACCATAACCCAAGCTAACGTTACCGTCTGTTCCGCAACATCTGGTTGTTTATGGCGCAATGGTGTCTATGGCATTAATGTCGTTGCGTCTATGCCCTTACCGTCTTAACTGGAGCTTTACTGTCCCTCCGTCTATGGCCTTACTGTCTTTACTGAAACATTACTGTCGTTCCGTCTATGGCCTTACTGTAGTCAGTGCAACCTTACTGCCTTTCGTGACACCACTTCGAATGCGCCCGTCGATACGGCATCCCTTGAGCGGAGCGAGACAGAAACGTTTCAGAGATCTGGGGCGCCGTTCCATAGGCTTTGCAAGCCCATGAAACCAAACGGGCCGCAATGTTGTGTAAAACTTGCACCTACTCGTGCTAACTAAATGACTTTTCAGTCAGATACAGTTCGATAAAATTTGGGCTTCAATATACGAATTCTACGAAATTGCGATGTGGACACGAAACCACGAAGTGAGCACGCATGAAGTAAACATGCTTACAAACGCAACTACTGCGAATGGGAGTCGTAGTAAACAAATTTCACATTTGTTTTGTATTACTTTTGTAAACGAAAAAACAAATTGCAGTGCAACGAATAATGGTACAACGGGCCGTCGGCGTAATTTTATTCCAGTGGCAATGTGACGTATGAGAAAAGAAGGCCGGTTATGTTTTGAACTCAAATTTACAAAGCTTAATTAGCCTTGCATTCTCATATCCCTTTGCATCTTCCTTCTCGCACGCAGGCACTACGTCATCGCCCGCCAACCGGAAGGTGCGTCTCTCATCCGCAAGGTTTCTTCGGCACTGCAGGGAATGGATGAGCTGGTTGACGCTTTCCGCTGCCCCGCCAGCGACAAGAAGACGTCGTACTACCGGTGCATGGAGAGCGAGAGGGTACACACCTCCGAGGGGGGCAACTAGCGCCGCCCTCCAATGGCCTTCCGTGCGCGCTGTACTTGCGCTATGGCGTGCACGGCCGGCCGGCCTGGTTGATCATGTGACGCCATCGGATGCGTTATCCCATCAGCAACGCCCAGACCCCCTCTGCGGCGGCTGCAAGTATGGGCGCAGGAGCAATCCGCGCGGCACGGTTTCGGGAGACTCTTCCAGGTCGACCACGAGCTGTTCCCGCCTCTTGAAGCCACCAAGAGCCACCGTCAGGAGTGCTCCGAATGCAGCTCACGCTCTGCGGTAGCGCTGCTGGAAGGGATGCTTTATTACGGTGCGTGCTTGAACGGGAACCTCGTAGTCGAAACTCCGTCCCGGGCCAAGACCCAGCCTTGGTGTCATCTACCCTGGTCCGCGACTGGAGAACAAGAGCTATCCCGTGACTAAACCAAATACAGGTTGGCTCAAGCAGCGGAGGTGGCGCTGGACGTTCCTCTGAGAACGGCGTGATGACACACGCGAAGTCTTGAACAAGCTGGCCACGATGACAGCGGCGCGCCTTCTGACGCAGCAATTCTATTGAGAAGCGTCGCAATAGACTCGCGCCGCGAGGAATGTGGTCGTGGCTGCCGTCATTCTTGCAGCACTGGTGATGTCGCACAGCGTTGCGGGGCTTTCGCCTACAGCTCTCTTGTTGGGGCGAGACTTTCCCTCGGACGAAGGAAAGTGCTGTGGAAATGTTTCCGTGTGTGGACACTTAGAAAATCGCCAGTTGTCTGCGACGTTGACGTCTTCGATATGAGGATCTTTCCTTTGTGGTGCTACCAGCCCGCGGGTTGGCTGCTGTGTTAAGTGCGCACAACTGCGTTCTCCCGGACTGTGGGCTACTGCTAAGTATTCGACGTAGTTCCAGCGAAGTCATCTGGAACCAATTGAAAAGCTTTGCTGGCATGTAATATGCCAACGACCAAATTAGCTCGCCCGGAGAACTAGGCAATTTTAAAACAGCATTAAATACATCCGGTGACCTCCTGAACCATTTGTGCATTTGTGTGAATTCACTGTTACGGTATTTTCTTTCATAGGAAAAAAAGTGCACGACCCCCTAAGGGGATATAACTGACAACGACAGTTCTCGTACGTTAAACCAATCATGGCCGTTCTTTAAAGACAATACAACATAACGCGCGTCCCAAGCTTGCCGGTTTATAACCAAAAAAAAAAAAAAACCCACAGAGTGACGTGTGCCATCACTGGCAGTAAGGGAGCTGGACTGGGCAAATGGCCGACCAGATATACTCTTTGCCATGCTGGGTCAATCTCCCGTGGTGTTATGTTTGGAGTGTCTGGTGCGGCATTGGAATCGACATTCCATGATTATTTTTACTTTGCCTATGTCATAAAACAACCAAAAAACAATATTTATTACAGCCTGTTAACTTGTTACAGCGAGCAGAGTGGGAGAAAAATAAGTTCTCTGTCCTGTGGCTTATTCGTAGCTTACGAATTCTACTGTCCGTGAGTCGGCCCTCGATCATACATTTTACGTTGCTCACACCATGCTGATACCCAAATCATCTGATGAAAACCACTTGAAAACTAGAAGGACGCGTCCGACCTAGGTGCGCTATATTGATCGCAAACATTTTGCGAAAAACCGGTCACGTAAGCTGCGGCTGGTATTGCAACAAGGAGAGAGGTGCTTTGAAGGCACTCATTTCGACCAGACACTTGTGTGAAAAGTCGAACTCTTGCCTAAATCTTGAGAGAGTGTGTAAACGTTTAGTTTATTTCAGCAAATGCTGATGTGGGGCGCCCGCCCTCTAAAGGGGCTTCTAGTCGAGGTAGTTCCGGGCTTCACAGGCCATGCAATGCAATGCAAGGACAGAGCTGGTCAGCTGGCCCACCCACTGCTCGTAGTTTGGGTAAGGATAGGGTGTTGGGGATGAGGTTTGTTTGCCTTCCCACACCAGTAGTTAAAGGTGTTTCAGTTTGAGAACTGGGGTACTGGCGTTATAAACTTCATTATCTTCGAGTTCTTCTTTATTTCAGTGCTGAGACATAGCGGCACTCGTCCGAATGCAGAACTCTTTAAGATAGACGTTAGACGCAGTCGTGGATGGGGAGACATTTCTGGGCTTGTGCATACTCAAATGTGCACCTTTTTGGAGCGAAGCGGTAAATTACTCGCTTGGTCGGAATTTCCGTTTTGTTGCCCTGTCAGCAAGATGTGGACAAGAAAATGTTTTCCCCAATTCAAGGTGTGAAGCTGGTTAGAAAGCTAGCGAAGCCAAACGAGGGAACGACAGAACAAGGTTTATTGGGTCAGAGTCAAAACGAGTGCAAGATTCAAAACATGGTGCTTTGTAATTTGGGGTTTTGTCTACTTCCTAGTAATTAACTTAACGAATCTCAGAAGAACTGCAGTTTTGCCGTAGCAACGAACACGGAGCATGCTTGTTTCACGGTGGCTTAGGAGCGCGGGCTTCCTGCTTTTTCTATTAATCTGCGACTGACATTTTCCGATGCTAAGGTAAATATTTTTTTTTTGGTTGGGTAGTCGTCTGTGCAGCAGGTCATATATTTATTTCGGCAATATTTCTTTCGCTTTTTAACCTGTAATTTGGCTATAAATCAGCGATTTTTTACCTTGGTGGTGTTCCAGTTCGTCTTTATTGCTTTCATGGTTTTGCCTTTATTGTCGACTTGTGGCTGTCCGGCGTTCAGCGACAGTTGATACCAGTTCCCTGACGTAGCGCGCAGTGCACCTTGACGCTGGAGTCTCCCTTTTCAACAATAATACAGAAACTATGCCAACGTTTCTTATTTTAAATGAAACGCTCTCTTACGGTTAAACGGGCATTTAAGCCACCAGAAAAACGTACCATTACGCAATATACCTGGCGCTGTTGACGTTCTGCTATGGTTCACACGGGTTAGGTTTTGTGCTGTCACCTAACAGTACGAACTCCGAACCGTCGGATAATGACGTTTTTAAAGACGATAGTCTTTATTGTGCTACTAAAACCCAGAAATTTTGGTCTGTCTGTCTGTCTGTCTGTCTGTCCGTCTGTAACTCGATTCAGCCACCCGGCCAAAGTAAAATGCTTACTGCGCAATAGTCTTATATACTCACAGCCAATTGTAAACGTCTAAGCCCGGTTTATATGTTCATACTTGTCAACTTTGTTGAACAAGAACATGACATTACGCAAATATAAGACAGAAAATTAGTGCACAAGGGATATTTGCAGTGTTCCTTTATTAAAAATTCCTGGATTCTTGGTTTTCGATAGCAAATGATATTCTACATCTACTGCTAAAACCTCCGCCTGCCGTTCTGTTTGC
This sequence comes from Haemaphysalis longicornis, assembly GCA_013339765.2. Lineage (NCBI taxonomy): Eukaryota > Metazoa > Arthropoda > Arachnida > Ixodida > Ixodidae > Haemaphysalis > Haemaphysalis longicornis. The sequence goes on from CM023450.1 coordinate 139,251,160, forward strand.
CGCGCCACCTCCTGGCGGCATACGAGAAATCACGCGGCAACCGCAAAGAAAGGTTCCACTAGCTAGATTTCACGCTTTGCTTAAAACGCACGTGGAGCACGACAACGCGTTTCTATAAACCTTGAAGTCGGCTGCGCCTCGATTCACGCGCGTCTCCACCGTACTGCAGCGCTGGCATCGAGGAACCTCACCCGTAGCAGTGCAACGCGGTAAATTCAAATCGCCTTGAGAAAACCTTAAGTGTGTTTACCTTGGGATGAGTGCGACGGAACAGAAACAGCAGCAAAGAGGGTCATTTCCTTGGCAAATGTGTACAGACTATCGTCTTTTGACGACATTTGCAACGAAAGAAGCAGATACGCGGCCAATTTTTGATGAACAAACTTGAAACAACCACAAAGAGGCATAGAACGAAACCTGATTACTTTTTTCTTGTGCGCGCATGCAGTATTACGGCAGCTCCCGTTCAATGCCGGTCCTCGCGCATCGCGCGCACAGTCGAAAGCTTTATGACAGAAAACCCGCGAGCGCGTGCCACTCAGTGCAAGCAGAGCGCTCTGATGAGAGGCTGGCGTGCATTCGCAGTTTCTGCGGTTCGGGGGCGCACTCCCTGAAAGCGATTTATCGCTCGGCTGCCTGCTGCATTAGTTACGTCACGGAGGGCCGGATAACACATTTTTTATCACTCAATCGAGCAGCGAAAAGCAAACGTTTTAATGCGTTCACTTAAATTTCGCGCTTGAGAAAAAGCCCCTCATCGGCACATGTATTCTCTGGAATCGTTTCCAGATGTCTAACGTAGCTACCACAGCAGACAACAGCGCAATCAACTTTTGTCAGGGAATGAATCCGCCAAATGTAGGAAGTGCGCAGTTCGCCAGCCCATCGCTAGACCGCTCTGCATGTACTGAGCGACACGCGCTCGTGTGTTCACTGGATAAAGCTTTCGACGGTACTTTCGATGAAAGGAAGTAAAGACCCAGTCGACACAGAACGTTTCCCGAAATATACGTTTATTGTTGACACTGACGACCGATCGGTAGGTATGCCAAAAGTGCCCGTGGGGCAGGACGCGACCGCGTTCGGCCGCCCGTTCGAAACAAGCCACCCCCTCCGCCCCCCCCCCTCCTCCCCCCACCCCATACGCCCTCATTCCTACGTCACGAGTCTTCTACACAACAGCTCGCGTTCTCACGCCACGTCCTCATACTCCACACCGGTGCCGCCACCCGTGGTCCGATTTTGATAGCGAGTACGTCCAACTTAGGTCACTGAACAAGTTAGATCGCTGCCACACGACTTCTATACAGCGCAACCGCATTGTTGTGTGTTTATGCTACCTCTGTGCTGCGTCACCCGGACTGTGTATTTAAACCAACCAGGTTCGTTAAGGAAGAGCGCGGTACCAAAACAACGTGCTCCTGCAAACGTCTTTGTCTCAGTGCCCCTTTATAACTCTTTTACCCCCGCCCGTGTGTACGAGATTTCGGCGCACGTTGAAGATCCCCAGGTGGTCAAAATTAATGCGGAGCCCTCCATACGGCGCGCCTCATCGCCTGCGTTGCGTCGGCGCGTTAAACCCTACAATCAATCAACTCTTTTACCCCTCATCTGTGTACGAACATAGGAGATTTACAATAAAACTAATCCTCTGAAGCCGTCCCAATTCACAGCAAACGCCGGATGCATGTAACGTTCGTGGGCTCTTAAACCTATTTTCCGTTTCTTCGTTTTAACCCCAACACCAACTCCCAGCCTCGTCTGAACATTATTATCAAGAGTGCCACATATTACCGGTATTCGAGATTTCGGGGTTGTTATAAAACCACGAAGAATGTTATCGTGGTTTGCAACCATGACGTGAAATTAAATATATGTATGACCTCGGATGTAAACACACAAGTATTTTTAGAAATGGCTCCTCCAACTGGATTGACGCAACCAGGGATGCGCCTAGACAAGCCGGAGACACTCACCGTGTAGATATGTTTCACTCCTGCGAAATTCGAACGGACAATTGAAGTCGGTTAGAATACTCTGAGACGTTACTCCTCCGGCTAAAATCCCGTTCCTCTATAAATCCTCGATTAAAGGGGACGGAAGGCAACCGAAACATACACGAATGAATTTAAAGCAAGCAAACAAATGAACCACTAGGTTGCTCTGATCTCGGACCAAAGGATAGTGCACGGAAACTATTCCTGACGTCACTTCGATCTCAACCAGTACAATAAGCAAGCTACCTGTACATGAACTGACAACGAGCAAGCACGTTCATTTTTCTTGTTTTGTTGCTGAGTACGATTTTTAGGAAACAACGCAGTCATGAAGGTAGTAGTTGGAACTTAGCTGCACAATTTCAAAATGGTGTCCCCAGCCACCCAATGCGAGTAATCCTTAGCACAAAGGCTTGTTTCAAACCTTGTTTCAAAGGCTTGTTTCAAGGCTTGTTTCAAAGGCTTAGCACAAAGGCGGAGGCTTGTTTCATGCAAATGTCCCCGCTACCTCAATTCAACCTGTCACTGTCAGGGCTAGATTAACAATTTCTCACTTAGTCTGACCCCGATTCATAGATAAGTAGGACTCAATGCAGAAATTTGGGCTAGTTGGTGATACGACTTCGACATGGTAAAAAGCGCACTAGACGGGGACAGAAGAAAACATTTCTTCTGTCCTAATCTCGTGCGCTTTTTACCATGCGTAGGATTCCCGTGGTCGGGGGGCCTTCGAAGCCACGACGTCGACACGAGCAACACAAAACAGGAGAGATCGCGACGATTCGTCCGATGCAGCAGCGCTAGGAGGAGAAGACGTAGTTGTATGGACCGTCGTAGAAATGCTCGATTCGCTCCTCGGATCGGGCCGGGCGCAGTAGGCCGCCGTCAAGCAGGCGTCTCCCGTAGAGGACGCCTTCTTCGCGGTTCCTGACCAGTCCAGCGTCCAACAGCCAGTCCACGAGCAGGTGTCCGTGGAAAGGGGTCCGTGACAGCGACGACGGAGCAGCACTGCGAGGCGGCAAGAGAGAGAGAAACAACTTTATTGATACTCAAGGATCAGGGCCACCTCATAGGGCCACCGGGCCAGGTCCATAGGGCCACCGCAACCGCCAGGGCCCGGGTGGTCACCAAGTCTTGTCGAAGCATGCACTGGCTCAATGGTTCCTCGGCAGTTAGGGGATAAACTGTGTTTTGGTACCCACAAACATAGTTTTGTGGGAAGGCCCCATGCGCACGAGGGCATGGCAAGGCGAGCATCGGAACGAATGCGCACATGCGCAGTGGGATATCGGTACCCGCCGCCGGTAGCGTACCGTGCGCTAGTCGTTCTGAAAAAACTCTGTTATGTCTTAGCGCGTCGCCGCCACTGAGCACGTCTCATGCGGCCTCGGCATACCGCCATCTCCCTCACACTTTCAGCATACTTTCATCCTCCAGTTTCCTGCTCTCTCTCTCTCTCTCTCTCTCTTTCTCTCTCTCTTTTTCTTCGGTGTGCTCTTCGTTCTCTTGGTTATAATGAGGGTGACAGAGAGGGGCCGAGAGACGACGCGAAACCACAGGAGCGCGTGCTTATAGGGGTCCTGCAGACAAAATACAAGTTTGTTTTATTCGCAAGATTTCGTGTTTTATAGTGCAAGAGCGCTTGCCCGGGAGCAAACGATGCCATATTTACTGAGAAATTAATCAATTTACCTTAAATTTTGATTCTCTTCCAAATCGTCTGTTTTCGTGACGTCTGCCATTAAGTCACAGGGGGAGGTATTCTAACGACTTCCAGTGAGTCATTAGACTCAGCCTTGCTTGCCGTCAGTCCTCCCAGATGGCGCTACAATAGGGAGCCGCAAACCGTTGTCAGGCGTTGCTTTATTTTCGGCCGTATTTGCTCCTGGCTTGTTTTTGTAACGGCAGAAAGTAATCGTTTCGTGAAACATGAGATAGGCTCCACAAAAAGGGCCACGTAAAACAACGTCGCTTACGCCAATCGGCCAGTGTCGTGTAAGAGGACTCCAAAGTGGTGGACTTCTGTGCAGCTAAAACAAACGTAGTGCGCCCAGTACCAACACCAGTGCCCATCGATACTTCTATGCTTACGCGTATTGTCGTAACTTTCATTGTTTACCATTTCTGTGGCTGTAAAATTAATATGCATTACATTTAAGCGCAAATAGCTCGTTCGGCAAGCTTAAAAGCCCTTCCTAATTTGCGTTTGCTTTTGTGGCCTCAGCCAATCGCACAGCTGGGCATACGTCATAGGTTCTGTTGCGGGAATTGAGCTAGTGGGTGGCACAGCTATTTCCTTTTTTTCCTAATTATATAGCTTATTTGAGCGAAGTGTGCGTTAAAAGTCATGTCAGTATGATTCCAACGAGGCAATCTTTCGAATGAAAAAAGAAACGTGTTTTATATGCATGGCTCCTTTAAGAGCTGCGCTCTTAAAAGGGCACGCGAACAGGGCTTCTTAACCCTAGTCAGAGGACATTTCCATACGCAGAAAAGCGAACACGAAGTTGCGTATGTAGACACAAACAAAATTTTGAACACGACTAAGCATGGTACGTCAAGAAGAAAGGGCCTACAAGCAGCAAGTATTAGACAACGGATATACGCGTGACCCTTTTAGGGAACATTTACTGCGAATGTACGGGCACTACAACCCTATATAACAATGGAAAGAATCCACATATTTTCAAGGCTGTCAGACAAAGGGACCCCATCTTTCCATTGGTGGTCACATTGTTTAAAGAGGGTATTTTCCTTCTAACGTCAGGTGACCTTCGCACATTTAGAGCATTGTGTTTTCTCCTGTCTCCTTGCAATTCACTCCCCACAGTTTTCACACCCTTTTCCTCCAATGTGGCGGGCTTGGCTCGCCTTGGACATGCTGATGGACGGGTTCACTTTCGTGAACCTAGTACGAGGGCATCCTCGACTCGTAAGGTCGCGCTGTCATAACATTTTTTAAAGCGAAAGCTTTCTCAGCGGTACCGATGGCGTTCTGTTACAAAAATACCGCATTTCCTCATAGACCGGTTGGTCGACCAAACCGTTCTGATAAGATCTATGGAAACACGGTGCGGGTGTGAAACGGGACCTCCATTGTGTCAATATAGTTATATTTGAAAATCACGAAAAAGGAACGGTTTTAGATAAGACAATGCATTCATCAATCATGAAGACGGAGTAGAATAGTATACCTTTATCTCGTAAACCACGTATCGGTATGCATTTAGATTAGATCGTTCCAATTAAGAGGCGTTTACTTAGTGCGCGAAAAATCTTCGCATGGGTTCGCTCTTCGTTTGCGATTTGGGTCTTTGATTGTTTTGCGATCGACTCGACACACTTTCAGCGAACGTATTGACGCACTTTTGAAGTATTTTTGATGTTAGCAAGCTTTCGCGCTTGTCTCAACTTCCTTTAGGGAAGGATGGTGCATTTTTTTCATCCTCCTTCTCCACTCCTAGAAATAACCACAGGTGGGCTTCCCACAATGCCCCCAGAACGGTCAACCAGCGTGATCAGACGCGCCAACTTGGCGAATGACTAGTCGCGGCGTGCGATTGGCGTAAAAAATAGAACCTGCGCTGGGACAGCGGCGTAATAAGGCGTGAATGTGCGCTGTTGTCCGAGCGCAGATTCATTTTTTTTTACTTTATTCGCATGCTGGGCCTTGTCGTTTACCGAAGCCGCATGCTAACTCGCGTTCCGAGTCATCGGGGTTAATTCCAACTGCAGCGATTTCTCGGAGTCTAAGACGCTGGACTGAAAGAAGGCAGAGATAAGAGTAAAAATAAAATATTTAGGCCGCCTTACATTTCCGGAAATGTTTTCTTTCAAGGCCTCCGTCATAAGCATACGAATAATTGCTCAGCGACTACATTCACACAGCCGAAAGCAGAGCTAAGGTTAAGAGGAAGCCCTTCAAGCTAGGCAACAAAACAGTTGACGAGACCTATGACTATAACAACCTCGGACAAGTCGCTGCTGGTCCTAACTACAGGACTAAGTAGGATGCGCAATTAGTCTGGGCTTGGAGCACATTCGGGACGCACTCCCAACTAATGAACCGTACGTTACCTCTGCCGCACAAAAAAGACTGACATCCAGTGAACCTCGCGTGATAACTTCAGGGACAGGAGCTAGGGGGCTTACTGGGAGCCTTAGACGCAAACTTATCCATGCTCAGAGAAAACGAGTGTTTGGATTAGGGAGCAGACTGGGCTGAAAGGCATCCTCTCTCAAATTACAAGGAATAACCGGAGTCGGGCTGGCCGTGTGATGGTCCCGTATTGGGTTCCGAGTAACGAGGGGTGTTGGGAAGGCGAAGAAGTCGGAGAAGTGACCAGATTTGAAAGTTGGTTGAGGGGGGGGGGGGGGGGCATGAACGGGTTTCAATGAGGCCGGACGGAACCGGTTGGAGCACAGTTGGTGAATGTTTACATTGAAAACAAGGAGCTACCGGCCGAGGGCGATGCACTGAGGACACCGACGACTCCGTAGAGCATCGTCGTTTCACTAAAACGCTGAAATAATGACAATGAGTTATATGCACACTATACACACTAGGATTTCGTAATTGTACTGCACAAAACAAAAGAAAACTTGTTACAGAAAACCTTCACACCCAGCAAACAGCACAACTGAAACGTGTCAGTCGGGTAGGGAAGAATATGCCGTAAAACAAATTTGAAGTCAGTGAAGGAAACCTTCGTCTCCTGCTGTGGACATGTGTGATAATGATGATATTAGAGACTGATTGGGGTAATACAGCGCAGGGCTCTTCACAGCCGTTTCACAGTGTGCTTGGCCCATTTTACTCACGGCTTCCCGCGTGTGAATGTTAACCACAGTGGTTGGGTATGCCTCCCAGAAAATAACGCATTTCGCTAGAGCGACGTTCACATTAGACTGCACTCCCGTCGACAGGGGCTGGCCATACACCGTTACTCCAAACTTAAATACCGGGACGAACTTTCGTGGATCCTTCCTTCTTAAAGACTATAGTCTTTGCTAGACGCGAAAATCTTCGTGTCTGTCTTTCTACCACTCGAGTCGGCAAGAAATGTTACTGGTGATCCTGCTCACTTGTGGGTTACTAACCAACTGAGAATTTGGGTTACGTGATGGGTGAGGGGGAACGAAGGGAGATGAAAACAGTGGAGCGAGGCTGAGGTATATAGAATGAGAGGAGTAGTAGAGAGAGGGGAATCAAAAAAAATTAAAAAGAGCGCGAAGGACGAGGACAGAGAAACACAGTAGAATGTACGAACGCTGTGTTTCTCTGCTTCATTCATTGCGCTCTTTTTTAATTTTTTGAAGTTATGAACCAACTCGCTCAACAAAGCATTTTATTAAAGGAGGAGAAGAAGAGTACGGTGAACGAGTACAGCTGGACGGGGACAGGGAGGGGGGATTACTAGAGGAATGGTGGGAGGAGGGAAGTGCGATTGGATATGAGGGAAAGAGTAAGATGAAGGGGGCGGATCGAAAGGAGAATTGTCGTTGGTTATAGCGGCTGTGTTGAAACTTAAGTCGGGAAAAGCAGGGATACGAATAAATAGGGAATACCTGAGCCTGCTAAGCATTGTGGACGATAGTGTCTCATTCACTAAAACCACCCAGAAATTACAGGACATGCTTCGACAATCGTGCTAAGAACTTTTACGTATAATAAGCATGCAAAGGACCACGCCTTCAAGGGAGGTAACGAAAAATTGAGAAAGTGCTGATCCCAATCACAAAAAAGATAGTAAACGCAGAATTATAAGTACGGCAGGGGTGGGCTACATTCGGTAGAAATTCCGGTATCCTGAGCACCAAGCTTTCTGTCACTAAATGTGCTGATATACAGCCAACGCCTTCTCCAGGTAATGATATATGGGGCCGACACTTAAGGTTCGCCCCATATAGGCGTCCTAAAATGTAACCTAAATCGGACCAAGGGGCCGTAGAAATATTGTTGCTAGGAGTCCCACTTAGAGACAAATAAAGACCTACGAGGATTAAGGAAGAAACTTGTGTGGATGATATTCTAGTTCAAGTTAAGGGGGGGGGGGTGGAATTGGCGTGGGTAAGACACGTCAGGCGCGTGAGGAACACAGGGAAACCATCCGTTGCACGGAGCGTCTGCCAATGGACCGTAAACGCAATAGGGATCGACCGAATTCCGTATGGAGGGATGAACTTTGAAAACTCGGGAACAAAGAATAAGCTCGCCTAGCTCACGATAAACGTGGCTGGAAATATCTGGTAAAAGACTTCGTTCTGCAGTGGACACAACCTGGCGGATGATGATGGTTATGATGATGAGGTTACGTGAGAGACAGTGACAGGCCGGAGATCAGTGAGAGCAGGATAGGGACCGAGAACGGGGAAGGATGCAGGTGTTGCGCAGGAGGGGGGCTTGAAGGAATGAGTAATGATTGGGAAAATGAGTGTAGCAGATTGTGTTCGGGGTGGAGATAACTTAGAATATAGAAATTGGGGAATATGAGAGGCAGAGGGAAGTGGCGGGGAAGAATAATTTGTGAATCTCCCCAAAAATCTCCCCCCAAAAAACTTCCCCGCTCATTTTTACTTACTCCCTGCATGGTGTACCCGTAAAACTGGCTGCTGTAGAGCGTGATATGGGTGCAATGCTGGATGTAAAACTGCTTTTCAACTCGCACGTAAACTACCTGACCAACTCCGTCTCCGTGCGGTTGGCGTGATTTTCCGGGTGTGAATTCATTGAGTGATCGTGTTCTGTCCTACTCTACCGCTCCGTAATTTTACCGAAGCTAGACTTTGCCACTGTAATCTGGAATTGTTTAAGCCCTTCATCGTACCTTAGATTGGAAAGGCTTCAGAAGCGCTTCACAAGAATTGTATTTCGTCGTTACTCACCAAAAAGCCATTATGCGCATGGCGTGCTACTGACGCTACTGAATCTGGTCGAGCTATCTACCAGGCGCTCCAGGCGGGACATGCGTTTTCTTTTCTACTGTATCCATTCAAAATTTGACTGCCCTTGCCTCGTGCGCTCGGTTCATCTACGAGCACCTAGAAGATCTCTGCGCCCGCATGGCTGCTTTCATGAATATGAAACACTGAGCCCTACACGAGCTAGACGAATCCAACATCCGTTCAACAGCCTATTTTTACGTTCTAATAACATTTTGTTTTGTGACGACACTGTTTCATTCAAGCGCTGCTGGAAAAATACGATATTTCGATTACGCATGTCGCGCAGTGGCCGCATCTGCACCTGTCTCTCTGTCATTGTGCGTCTTACACGAAAAGGACCACCCTGCTCGTGCTTGTGAATACGGTCTTATTATGCATACGCCGCACACGACCTAAGAGCTGTTGTTGAGAAACCTTTTTGTTGCCTTCTTTGTTCACATTCCACTTTTGCACGCACCTACACATTTATTTTTATCCATTCTGATTTACTACCCTGCCTTGTATGTTGCCCGTTTGTATGCCTTATATACCTCATCTACGAAGTGCATCGCCCGAGGGGGCCGAGCGCTGCTGGTGAGCAATTACAATAAATAAATATGATTTAAATGAATAAAATATAATATGACGATGGCTTACAGGAGCGGCTGGGTGAGGGGAAGCGAGTATAGCAGAAGGGAGAGGGGCAGGAGGAAGAATTATTTGGACCGAGAGAAGGAGAGCGGACGAAAGAAAGAAAGGTGGAAAAAGTGTCATGACACTTTTTCCATATTTCTTTCCCTCTTCTCTTCTGCAGGAGGGGGAGCCGCGGAAGAGAATGGTGATTGTTAGGTAAATGACTGCGAATGCATCAGACAAACTCAACTGCACCTCTGTCGAAGCGACAACGAGAGGGAAACCCAAAGCTTTACAAAATCAAGTCCAACCCGAGACTAACCAACCCAGAAGCGAGCGGACCCTTTACTGCACTGCGATAGTGCTCTTAGTGCTTTACTGATTCGAGCATTTCATGGCTTTCCCCAGCGTTCAACCATCGTTGCTGTTAAACGCAGGGGTGCATTTTCTGTCTCATTTTTACGTCCATGCGCCCCCTCCAAATCCAAACTGCTTCGACCGTAACGCGAGGGACCCAGGTGTTATTCCGACCACAGGAAGCGCTTCAATTTTTCTTCACTCCACCCACGATCGTCGTCATAGTCAGAGAAAGTTGCCTTTCCTGCGAGCGCGTTGTGGGTAGACTAGAGACGACAGCAGTGGAAATTCTGACATCTTCTCTTTAAAAATATGATGTGTCTGATACGTAGAGAACAGAGGAAAGGGAAACTGGGCAGTGGGCACTAGTGAAAAGAATCGGAAGACGGAGAGCTTATGATGAGAGATATGCGAGGAAAAAGGAGGGGGGAACAGATGCGGTAGGGTAGTTAAGGAGAAGGATTTACGAGCAAAAAAGTACCATCCCTTCCTAACGAAAGTTGAGAAGCCGCGAAAGCTTAAAGTGTGTACAACCTTTGCTGAAAGTGCGAACAATCGATCCTCAAACATTTAAAGACACAAGTCGCAAGCGAAGGAGGAACGAAAGCCACAATTCTTCGCCTACTAAGTAAATACACCTTTAAACGATCTAAACGCACACCGACACGTGGATTATGAGACTATGATATACTACTGCACTCCTTTTTCATGATCGATGCGTGTACTGTCCTATCTAGGACCGTTCCTTTTTCGTGATTTTCAGGTAACCATTTTGACACGATGGAAGCCTGGTTTCACGCACGAACCGTGCGTCCAGAAATCTTATCAGAGCTCTTCGCTCGACCAACCGGTTTATGCGGAAATTCAATAGTTGTTTAACAAAACGTCGTCGGTCCCACAAAGGAAGTTTTCGCTTAAAAATGAGAGCTCGAGGGGAAACGGAACAGGAGGCGGAAGACATCAGTAAGGGAAATCGCAGGAATTATAGTATCGCAGGAGAGAAGGAGATTGTGACAAATGTTAGGGGAAAGAAGGAGGAACCAGAGATAACATTGGGAAGAGAGGGAGGAGTAGAGAGTAGGGGGAGGGTTTACTGGATGGGAAGTGGGGACGGGCAGTGCCTGTAACAGGGTTTGTACTGGAAAGACATGGCAGGGATGGGTGAAGTAAAGGTTGCATTGAGTCATCGGTACCAAAGTATACGAGAGGGAGGTTGTCAGCAAGGTGAATGGGAGGAGGGAAAGTTGAAACGGCGGAACGCTAGTGTTAGCAGAGGAACACAAGAGGGCAGTTACGCGGCAGGAGTGGTCAACAGGCTGTTTGCGTGATTTTCTAGGAAGCCAGCACATACGGGACCAATGTTTTTACGAAGTACTCGCTCTTGAGCTGGATAAACGCGGAGCGTTCACCCTGTCCGTCCGTCCGCCCGTACGTTTGTGTGTGTGCCTCTCGAATAATCCGGACATCATACTGGTGAGTATCCTTGCGCACGAGTTCAGTAGTAAGGTAAATTACGAGTGAACTACCTGTGACTCGCTTCTTATAGTCAGTTACACACGGGATCACCCGACGGTTGACCGGTAAGTTGCATGATCCACCGGTTAATCATGTGACCTGCGAGTGGCGTCGGGAACTTGAAATAAGAGCGGAAGGTAAAAGAAATGGGAGGGGAGAATGGGAGGCGAGGAAATGGGAGAAAGAGGAGGAGCAATGTCAGGTGTAAGGACGGTTGGAAAGGAGAACGAGGACGAAAGGAAGCAAGGGGGGGGGGGTGAAAGCGAGAGGAAGGAAAAAAGAGAGGGAAGTTGGAAAAGCTGAAAGGGAGGGGCATTGCCTTCCAGGGGGGCCATAAACGCCACAGACTGTGACGTCGTTTGTGCAGCGAATTAGGGCCATTTTTCAGGTTATAAAATTCGCCACTTACGTTTCATTTTGCCCCAAGTAGTCTTCGTACGACTGCCGGTGGTAGCAGGAGAACTGGGTGCAAGTCAGCTGGTTGGCGTCTTGAGGCGTCACTGAACGAGTGGTCCGCTGGCCGCCTTGCGTAAGTTTATCGTCGACGCGAAGCAGCCTGAAACATTGTAAGCGTGATGCAGAACCTTTTTTTTTTTTCAGGCTGTTGGGAACAACAGGCTAAACTAGCGAAATAAATCTCGTATATTAAATGGAGCTAGCGGCAGAAGGTGGAGAGCAAGATGAAAGCGACGGCGAAAAAGCGCTGAATATGCTTGGAACACACGCAAGCACACAAGCACACTAATATACGCTGATGACGTAAAGTAGTCAAGCAAACACATAGCCTTTTTACGAAATTACTTGCTTTTGTTGTTGTTGTTGTTGTTGTTGTTGTATTGCTTTGCTCAACGCATCGAAACACGCAATTTGCGAGGAAATTTGAGCTCCGAACGAAAAACACCGCGGGTGCTGTGAGCATAAGAAGTTGCATCGGCGAAGTTATGTTCCTTTTTTCCTCCAGCGTAACTGCTCTGTCTTAGGAAATTCGGCAGCTTTTACTACGCACGCTTCAGTCTAGCCTGACGCACGAGTCACTGCAAGTAGCAATGCACAGCAAAATGGCTGAAGAAAATGAAACAAGCAAACATCAACGGCCGGTAAGAGCATCTAGTTTTTCTTTTGGGAGGGGGACGGGGGTCTAAAAAGGTATTAGCTTACCGGAGGGTCCTTGCCTTTGCTTCGCTAAGCAGCTTTCCGTCCATTCCACAGGCCAGAAAAATAAGAATCCCCTGCAATGTTTAGCGAATAAAGTAACATCGAGAGGAGAGAAAGACGAGCAACTCAAGAAGATGCGCCCTTAGGAAACGAGACGGCCGGACTGAATAGTGCGCAGAAAAGGGTAAGAAAGAAAAAGAAAAGAAAGAAGCGGTGATAAAGAAAGCCAAGATATGAAGCGCGCTTTTATCCTGCGCCAGCAACTAGACAAAACGATGTCTAAAGCAACGAAGAACGAAATACAGGGAGACTCAAATCGGCGCTCAAGAAACAGAACGCGCCAGGATTTATCGTCCCCGCCGGCTCCGCGCTGTCCAGGATTATCGTTCAGCTGCTGCAGCTGAATCGAGCTCACGGGGCGTGGATCGAGTGGTTGTTTCACTAGCTGCACAAAGTCGCACTAAAATGGGGGAGTGGGTGGGGGTAGTTACGGGAGGGGGCAGGTGGGAGAAGCAACGACGAAAAAATAACAGGCAAAAAGTCACTCACTTACGTCCCTAAATCAGACGCGTCACCAGCATCGAGGGAAAGAAACAAAAGCGAGACGCCATTAGTTTTGATTTTAAGTCGTCGCACTCCCGCCTGCTCGCAGCAATAGGGCCCGCGGCTGCTCGAGGCGGCCGGAAATTTACGGGCACCTTCCCGTCTCCCGGAGTTGCGCAAATCGGCTGGACACTCCGAAGGCACGTTCCCTACTTACTCCAGACGAGAAAACTGTTTCAGACGAAGCTTAAATGGCTAGAGTTTTACGCCGGCGAACAGAGACTCCGGAGGTTCCAGGTGTCTCTGAAGCACGAGGCGTTCTATAGCGCGAAGCGCTGGAAAACGAACGTCCCGGAGGGCGTGCATTTAGCACTCGGTCAGCGCACAATCTGAACGCTGTTCAAAACAGTATTTGTACGTCAAGCTTATACGTCTGATCACTTGGACATGCATCTTGAATAGACTAGTTATCAGTATGCACCATTTTTAAGAGCATTAGAGTCAAAATGAAAGTGTGGGCGTATATAGTATGTGTCTCTTTCTATATTGCCGCCTTCAGCGCTCCAAATTTGGTCCTACGTGTAACCTAAACTCTGTGTCAGTTATATGTCGTGGGTCAAGAAGCTTCCCTGGTCACTTACATCCACCGAATGGAATAGCTCATGGCTTTTTTTTTTTCGGAACGCAGTTGTTTTTTTAATACTCATTAGGGCGATCCGCTTATTCTCTCTATCGATTCTCACTGCTCCCAACCTCCCCTTCGTTGTTTGAGGCGTGGATCTCCTTGTCAGCGTCCACGTGCTGCTAGGCCAATGTACAGTAAAGGACAAAGAAAGCGGGATCACGAAAACGTCAAGCAGAATACCGAATCAGCGCGATTGCTTTCCATGCGGGACAAACTGCCGCGTGGCCTAATATCAGAAACAAAGGTGGGAAATGTGGCTTACCAATAGACCATATAGCGCGCCTTTATTCGACCCCCGCGAACAGTATCATTTTTTTTTTCAGTTTTGCGTGTTCTGGTTCATATTTTCATGTTCGCATTTCATTTGTTCGTGACTGTACACAATAAGCTGCAGACAACATTCCGACAGAACAACAGGCTAGCAAATGTCCAGCGCCCGCAGTCAAGGAAACTGTTTCCGCGTTGCGTCAGTGACTACAATTCAAGAAATAACACCCGCAAAGGTATAGCTAATCCGGAGTGGAAGTCACTCAGGCAGCGGAAGGCATTCCAGCAAAAGCGTAGAACGGAACCGATTTCACCCTACTTAAGTGCGCGTTCTGGTTGCTTCTAGAAGGGGCATGATTTCCAATAGTTTCGTCGCTCTTCGGCTAGCTGCTCCAACTATACCATGCGCGCTTCAGTGATAACCACCGTGACTGCTGCCGCAAGGCAGTGGCACTGGAGCGTTGATCAACAGTTGCCTTCGGGTTGTGCTAGGAATAACACGCCCTGACGCTGAGCGTTGCGAAATCGTTAGTGCGGTGAAAGTCCTCGGTGAAATTGGCCCAGCTTTTGCAGCGGTATACAAGACGCGTGGGAGAGTGACATGTTTGTAAGGCCTAGTAGGTTCTCCCTGGCCAAAGTCAAACGGCGAAAGAAAAAAGGCGAATCACTTTTCTGGCCGACACATAAATAGTTCAGTACCTGACCTTTCCGAGACAGATGAGGGGCAACGAACCCGCAGGTCAAAACAGGTGTGTTGCACTTCGTGCGAATGCATGTTCGGAAAGCTCCGGTCAATGCGCCTTCCCAACTTTTGCTCGAGGCGAAGGGTGGCGTTTACAGTCTATCCTGATGAGGGGATAACTTTCAGGATGACTGGGACGGTACAAAAATGAACCCGTTGGAGGCTTTATAGTGCTATTTATGAAAGCACGCAATTGATCGGCCGCTCTGTTGTCTCTATACAGACAGTTACCTATTAATAACCGCAACGGAAGCTCCCCCCCCCCCTCTCCCATCGTATTACTGCCGCCTAATGCTCAACCGCGACACCCTAATTAGCACGGCGCCTAAGTTTGGTTTTAACAAAGCACGCTAACAATAAGCTCACGAGCAGAACTTGAATTTGATTATTGTAGTAATTTATTACATTGCAAGTACAGGAAAAATACATGATTAAGTGTCCTTATATTACATTTGTTGACCATGTCGCACCGTGAAAACTAAGGTCAAAGTTGAACATAAAAAAATGACTCCAATTGCTATGTCTTTTTTTTTTTCTGGCGCAATTACATTTTGTCTGTCTTATAGCGCGAAATTTTTTTTACGCGTTATTAATATGGGCCTTAAATCGTTAATCTTTATTCAACTTCCCGGAAGAATCCACGACAGGAAGACTGCCACCCGCCTTTGAGGAGGCGAAGAGATCCGAAGACCAAGACCTTCAAATCCAGGCCGTCCAGCGGGTCCTCGTAGCGTTGACCAGGCAGGAGCCCGAGCGACCCGATGACGGGAAGCGAGGCTCGGGCCTGGCGGCGACGGCGAGGGCGACTCCGGCCAAGTCTGAAGTCTTAGTGTAAGGCTTTAACCGCCGGCCCAATAAAAGTTTTTCCAATCCAATCCAATCCACACGGCCTACTGTCTTGTTAACGTAGCCATCTGCCATCGCTATCGCATACATTACGCATACCGGTTATCAGTCGTAATAAAAAAAAATCTGCGAAAATTCAGAGAATTATCTACTAATGCTTAGCGTTCTTACGCCGCTTGTCTAGAGTTTGAGTACTTTAGAGACAAATATCGCTAGTACTAGCGGAGTGCGTTGGCTTATTTTATTCATTTTAGGTTTTCTTTTGTTCTTTCCCATAAAATAATGAAAAATATATCATTATAGCGATAAAGTGCCTTTACTTAATTATGTTTTCTTTGCTGATGATGCAAACGGTTATAGTACAGGGCTGATCCGTTATCGGCTGACCGTTATCCGTTATCCGTTGCAGGGCACTTTAGGCGCTCGCCTTGTCGTCCTAGCTCGCTCGCTCGACCCAAGTGTATAGAGCACCACGACGGCGGAAAATATACGCATTTAACCGGCAGCGCCCGCATTCCTTTAGTTAAGGACGCCCGTTGGGTTGGTTTTTGCGATAGTAAACGCAAAATGTGGCAGTGCAACGGCGGCACGTGCGGGGAGAAAAGCACAAAGAGAACAGAACTGTCGCTGGCGCCGTTTCAGGCAGGACGAGCACTGCGAAGGCGGGAAATTGGAATTGCGTTTGGTGGTAACAGCGAGCGGACAACGGCACTACAGCCCGTTATGGCAAATCACTGCTCTGCGCTTCCGACAGCTTTCACATTGAAGTGGAACGCCTTTAATTTTTTTCGCTTATGCTTCCGTTTTGAGGGGAGTTGCATTGAACGCAAGTTTTTTTTTTCTCAGGTCATTTTAGTGAAAATATCATGTTTTTCTATTTTTATTCTGTGGTCTTTCAAAATACGTTTTGGCGAGGTATCTCCATTTACGCTATTATAACCATTAAATATGTTACTTCCGCCAAACCTGCATTTTTGTGGTAATGTACGATGTTACACTGTCTTGGCTCTAGGGGTACTCGGAAAAGAATGCTCGGCATCAAAATCATAAGCTGTTCCACTTTGTGAAGTTGGCTGGCCAGCGAGGCTTTTTAGCACACGGCATAGGGGTCAGACTAAATTTAGGTGAAAGGTATGGGCAAATTTCATTCTTTTTAGCGTTGACGGCGATTATCCGGACAGAGGACACATACCTACACGCACTCCAGCGACATTGAAAATTGTGCCGATTGGTTACTAGTCTACTCGGAATGCATATCCAAGTGATTAGACGCATAAGCTTGACGTCCAAATCAAGTTTTGAACGCCTTGCGGCTGGAGTATACTGACCGCGCGTGCAAATAACGCACACACCAGGACGTTCCTTTAGCAACGCCTCTGGTTTCAGCCTCGATAGTTTATGCGCAGACTTAAAGAATACAAGAAACCCTTACCCCACGCGCTTCGCTTAAAAGAAACACCGTGTGTAGAATGGGACTACAGGTTAACTGTAAATTCATTGGTCTCGTCGGTTTTTCTCTTCACATCGAGAACGTTAATTTGGCTAATTATACTGATCGGACAGTGACTGACGTATCGCGAATTGAAGCGAATAATAAGTACCCCGTTACAGAACAAATTGTATGATGTTATACGGCATGACGCACATATAAACGAATGTGTTGTCTGGCACAAGGGAGGGCTGTCTGGCACTCGAATAAAACGTACACTGGCGGGGCGGCAGTGACGGTGATAGAGCGAGAGAACAAAAATTTATTTAGAAAACCGGGTTGCGAAGCGGGAGCGACCGCCCGGGGCACGGGAAGTGACCAGCACGCGGCTGCACTACTCGGAACTGCCCAGGGCCTGCTCTCAGTGGGATAAGGAGGGGAGTGGGGAGTACGGGTCAGCGGGATACTCGCAAAGAGAGGGATGCAGACTATCCAGCTGACCACACTGGCGGCAGTGGGATGTGTGGAATTGATGTCTATGCGCATGTGTGTTTGCAGTATCCGCCACATGTGGGCAGTCTCGGGGGATAGGTGTGGTTGTGGGGGTGGGAGACTACGGCGGGGGAGTTGATAATGAAAGGTAATATCCCTGAAACTAAGAAGAGGCTGGGAGGTCTCGTCCTGGGGAGGCTGTTTTATGGCAAAGGCAATGGCGTATTCCCCAAAGGCAGTTGAATCGGGCGGGGAAAGAAAGGTAACCGAGGCAGTGCCCGAACAAGAGGTTTGGAAGAACGAAGAGGCGCTTGTTGAAACACAAGGGTGCTTGCTGGCGTCTTTAAAGACGGAACCGGCAGCAAGCCGGCGATCAACTGGTTGGTAGACCGCCCGAACGCGCAATGCGCGACGATAATGGCATCGCACAGGCTCCACATTGCGGGGAAGAGACTCGATGGGAAAATTACAGAAAGTGGCCCAGGCAGGGAGCTCCGGAAACGGAAATGGTCCCGGAAAAAATGGTCCCGGAGAAAAGGTCCCGGAAAAAATGGTCCGGAAAAATGGTCCCAGTGACCATCTAGGAAAAAATGGTCCCATGGCCCAGCCAACGTGTTTCCCTTCAAGTTAGTCCGATCTGAACGACTGATGTTGCGGTTTGATTTTGTCCTTTGCGTTTTAGCTAAAGGTTTGAGAAAGATGGAATGCTTTAATATTCCTAGGGGCCGAAATTAACGCCTTTGGAGGCTAAAATCTAACAAAGAAATTGGGTAGACAGACAGACGGACGGACGGACGCTTTGAGGGATGGATGGATGGATGGAGGATGGATGGATGGATGGAGGATGGATGGATGGATGGATGGATGGATGGATGGAGGATGGATGGATGGATGGATGGATGGTAGGGCTGAGCGGATTAATATTTAATGCAAGTGATTGGATTAAACCACACAAGCGACTCGAGGCCGGAACCGTCGGTTTGTAGCGTAGTCGAACACAGCCATCTCAGTGTCTGGAAGGTCATAGAAGCTCTACGCTGCGAGGTTTCGCAGTATCGGTGAAAATTGCATAAAAAGCCGTGGGAGCTAGATCAAAGAAGCGCACAGCGTGTCCCGGGTCTAGGACATTGTGCAAGGCATATCGGTGAGGACGTTTCGGTGCAGACATTGCGGTGTACGTACATATCGGGTATGGATACCTGCACGGACACCTCCGTGCCAAACATTTCGGCGACACGAATGTGTGCTTGCTTGTTTGAAACAGCCATTATATTGTTTATTCGCTAACATGGGTAATAGACAACAATCTAGCGCGCATTGCATTTTAGATTGGTGCCGTCTTTAATTCTTTCCGGATATTTTAGAAACTGAACATTCTTATATTTTCTTTAATACCGTCATTTTAGCAAGACAACGTTCTGGTTGAATTACCGGCTTTACTCGGGTCAGGTGTTGGGCAGGGATGAAGTGGGTTAGTTACGGTCATCGAGAACAGCTCAATTGGGTAAAGAGACTGCAATCGCTGGAACATATATGCTTGGCGATGGCACGCGATGCACTCTTCGAGAGATTTACCAATTCCAGGTTACAAAATGGCGGCGCTGTAGTTGTAAGCGGGAACACTGGAACCTAACAAAAGCGCCCAGGAGCAGGTGATGTTCGTGGACAAACGCTCCATGGTTAGCGACCCTACCTGGAGGAGGTGTGAAAGCTGGGTGACCTGAGTGTGTAGTCCCACAGCCTCGGCACCGAGCTGCCCGTATAATGGAGGGTGAAGCCGAGAATACCGAGGGTATTGAAGTGCGTAGTCCACAAATTTGTACTTGAGGAAGTGAGTGGTCCGGCGTTGTCCCACGCTTGTTGCTGACGACGCCGATAGCGGATTTTCACAGGGAAATAGAGGGGCCGACAGAAATCAAGAAGTCCTGAATGACATCCCATGTTCGCTGGAGGAGGCGTGCCTTCTATCTCTGCACATCCGAATCGCTGCACCTTTAGAAACCATTCGCCCTCCTCGCAATGTCATCGCCACCGCCGCTGCACTCACTGTTTGCCCGGACAACACACCCACGAATGCGGAACGTGCGGTCATGTGATAAGTGGCGCAGATAAGGGATTGGGGATTACGAGGGAAGGGTTGGGATCTGTTTTCTTTCGGCGTGATTCCCCTAGCGCACACTCTGAAATCAGCCCCATACTCTCCCAGCGAAGTATGCAAAGCCTCCACGGATACGTAGACTATTATTTCAACTCCAACTTCAACTTTATTGAGCATTTCATACGTAGAAATGCACAAACAAACACAAAAAGCTGCAAAACTGCAGCTTGACGACCTCTGTGCCGTGCGTTGTATCTCCTATAGAAGTGGAGCTATCACTGCCAGCAATAGAACATCCGACTTCAATTTTCGGCATACATCTGCCCCCTACGCTTTTGCTTTTCTCTGTGGCTAGATAATTACCATATGAAGGAGCACTATGCCTAGTGTCATCGCCGCCTCGACCATCTCGTGGGCTGTGAGAGTTCATAAAAGCTGAGAACAGATTTCAGTGGTTCGAAGGAGAGCGCCGAGATCTATTCGGCGACATATTTTTCGTCGAATGTTTACACCAAATTAGAGCGATTGAATCATTCTCACTGATTATAACGTGAAAATAATGAAATGAAGGAAAACCTGCCACGCTTCCACGATGTCCAATTATAATGCGATCCCAGGCGTATCGTACTCGAGAACGGCGCTCGAGGTTTTAATATACGGCGGCAAAACAGCCGCCTTCTGACTCGGGAAACGACAACACCTTTTATATACGATCTCTATCCCGTGCACAAGTCTGTTTGCGAGGAAACACATCAGCACGATAAACACTCGAAATTCAGCGGTTCGAAGAGTTGGAGACACTCACCTGACCAAAGCTCAGTGTGGCGTCAACAAGTTGAAAAGCTCGGAAGACTCCCGAGGGCACTCCGATAAACAGCTTCCCGTAGCTCACAAATATACCCTGCGAAAATCCAAAGCAAAATATGTAAGATCTGTTGGATCCCCTTTTCCACGATAAGTGTTGAGAAGTATACGCGTACTGCGCAAACTGCGGGCCAGCGTTTGTTGACAGAATACTCTGTAACCACGAACTAGACACTGATTCAATCACTCGCGGAGTTATTTCTGATAACTTCGCTCTACTCGGCGTCAAAATGTGACGTCACGCCAGTGATACAGTGCTGGCATAGCTTGTGACTTCTACGGTGCGTTACATACATTTTTGTGCTGTTTATTTGCGTGTGTTGTATGCGCTGTATCGGCCTTCCTGCTTGGGCTCAAACTGGGCCTGCAGTATGCACTAAATAAATGAATAAATAAAAATACAGGGTTGTCGTACTGAAACGGGAAACACGTGAAGTTTTTGCAGTTTATAACTGGTATACCGATTAATCCGAGGTAATGCAGGGATATGCCGAAGCAGAACGCTAAAGAAACAAGACTCGATAACGTGTACCTCGGTGTACGATGAAAAAGGGAAAAAAAACAGGGCAGAGAAAATGCAAATCCTTCTGGCATGTTCTAAGACGTTACAAGCTTTCTCCGAGTCTCAAAACTTTTAAAGCATACAGTAATACCTCTTTAGCACGAACTCGGATATCAGAAAATGTCGATTAAATCAAAACTTTCTTGCCGTTTATTTACCTGCCACAGACACTATGTATTTCTCCCTCTTTATCTCGAAAAGGTTTTTTTTTTCGGGGGGAACATGGACATCTGGAAATGTAGACCAGCAGCAGACAAGGCAAATTCCCCTACAGGCAGTTAATAAGGTCTCTGCTCTAAAGCTCAGCTCCCAGTACGCGCCGAACGCGGTCGTCAACGGCCCGTTACCGGAATGCTGTTCGACGCCTATATCGTTGAGATAGCTGTGGACGACGCGACTGACCATGCGGACGACGAGGAGCCTCGAGAAGTCCCTACAACGGCAGAAACAAGAAACATGCTGTCCCTGCTCTGCAACAGAGTAGAATTTAGCGGTGGCGACCAAAAACGGATGCGATGTATTGAGCAGCCCGAGAACACTTTTCTCGGACAAGATGCGAACACGAAACACGCGAGCTCAACACAGTTCTTTCTTCTGCAATATTAAAAAGTTGTTTTCCGTGCGAACCGTTTCGCCTTTATCACGAAAGCTCTGCTGTGTAGTGGAGCTTTTGTTACCAGCACTAGCTCTTCTTTAAGTGACTTGGCCACAAATTTTCACTCAACTCAAAACTCCGCTTATATCAAAATTTTCAGCAGATTTTACGACTTCGAGTTAAAGGGGGATTACTGCATTTGCCGCGAAGTAAACATGCCGCGTTGGTATTGGACTAATGAATAATGTATTCACAAAAGCATGGCCGGCGCATACGTGCAGGCGCAGGCATAGCAAATGCTTCTGCTTGTGATTGGGGTCGGTAATTGATCGCCGTCAGTTCTTACTTGCAATTGCCAAATACTTCTCCTAGGTGTTGTTCAGAGTATATTTTCCTTAGTTGCCATCACGTGAAACTTTGAGCATTTTCATTTCTCCGCTGCTTTAATAAAGCTAACACTGCAGCATATCTTGTTGGCAGACGTACATTCTAGCGAATACTGAAAGCAAGTGCGGCTTCGCCGAGCCCTGCAGTGGGCGGATAGACGTTTTTCCCTTTCCTTCATGCTTGGAAGCACTGAAAAAAGCTTAGTTAGCAGCAGCAGAGAACAATAGCCTGTGTTTAGCTCACCTCAGCAGACACCGTTTTCAGTCTCGGCTTTCGCTTTGTTGGGCGCACTATATTTAAAGTGACTATCGAATGCTTTCATTGTTACAACTGAACCGGCGCCGGCCGACAGCGGAGATATTGCTTCTACGTATAACGTCACACAGACACACAAGAATGCCAAGCGCTTGAAAAATGGTGGAAAAGGAGAGAGAGAGAGAACTTTATTCTTTCGTGAAAAATATTTTGAACGAGTTTCTAAGTGACCAGATGTACCCATGCCGCAATATTTACGCGGATAGATGTACCCATAGCCACCCACTCTAAAGACAACACGCGCGCATGTATCATGTTGTAAATGCGGTGCCGATATGCAAGCGTGGTACAGGCTCTTTAAGCCATCGCTATTCTAGGTCTCTTGGCACAAGCAGGGAAGAAAAACGCGGTGGCTTGAATACAGTATTTGTCTCCCAGCACCTAGCGCAGAAACGAAGAAAACTGTCTATTCTATTCGCGACAGAAACCGAGCCCGAACAGCTTTTGCTTTAACGCTTTCGCGAGGGAAAAAAAGCAGTTATGCGATTCAAGCATTGTGGCCTTGGGAATTCGCTGCATTTTTACGTGAATGGAAAAAATTTGCGCTGTCACGAACGGGCACTCCGAAATGCGGTAACTGGCCGGCGTCATAACACATCACAAGGCCTAGTGTAAGCGCGCGTTTTTACAGCGCAACTATATGTGGGCAGCCCGGGCAAATTTTCTGCGTCTGTGCGCGTATACCACCGCGCTGACAAAGAAAAAGCTGCTCGCCTCCTCATTTCGGCACGTCCCTCTCTTCGGCCACAAAATGTCTTTCCAGCAATGTATTGTGGTTAGAAGTGAAGCCGACTTTATAAATAACGATGTAAGCTTGGGCTTTGTAAACTGGCTTTTCCGCATTCTATGTTGCACAGTGAAGCCTACCCAAAGAAAAAATAGGTGGCAATGGGCGCGAACGCAGCGGAAAGGGACCACCGAAGACGATCAGGCCACGACCGTCAAAAGTAAGCGCGATGCCTGTCGAAACACCAAATACCGCAAGGGCAAAAATGCAAGATGTCGGCGTGGATACAATCCCTCTGACCGCTTCTCCGGAGATATATCAATCGTGTCCATGTAAAGGCCGCAATAAAGGTACACGTATGAGTCAAAAGCAGATATGTACTTGTGTTCGTGCTTTAATTGAATATATATATGGTCATACATAAAGGGGCTGAGGGCCACCGTCGGCCGTCTGTGCCTTTACTCCCAGTCTCCTCTCGCTCAGACGGGAAATAATGAAGGTTTTCAATTCAATATATAATTACGTCATTTTAAATACCTTATAAAAGCTTTGCTGGTTGTCCTCGTCCACTGAGTGGAAAGGCCGACGAAGTTTTTGGTATGACCCTGACGCCGCCGCCACAACTAAACACTTACGTTCTACGTAAGGCGTTACAAGTAATGAAATACGTGTAATCGGTTACATTTTACTGTATTTTTGTAACGACTCAATTATTTCTGTTACAAGGTAACGATCCTTGTAATTCAATTACTCTTCCCCTGTAATATATTAAAAAATTGCCGATGGCCATAAATCTCGACATTTTGGGGGGACAGGGGTCATATGGGCTAAAGTCACTCAGCTCTGGGCGAAACGGTCAACGGTTTTCTTTGTTTTTTTTTCCTAGCCACTAGGCACGTATTCTCTAGGATTAATACTCCATTTCCGTCTGCTTCGTTTCCAAGGTAACTCCTTTTAGTGCACCGGAGACGACGTCCGGGTACAAGCAATTATTTTATCCAGCCTCTTTTTCCCTCGTTTCCCCGACGCGACACAGCACTAGCCGCGTAGTGCACATCGGCGTAGGCGTCCGTCATAGATATTTACCACAAATGTTGCTCTTACTTGTCACAAAAGTGAAGCAACGCTCTGAAATTGTATACGGTACCGCGCACCACCAAAAAAACCTTTAACGAAAGTTTTAGGTACGTAGGTGCAGGTAATTATTTTTCCCACCCGAATACGGGCGTTCCCGCTATTCAAGCCACGCTATATGTGTGTACATGGGGTACCCTAACGAAAGAGTTCTATGAAAAGTAACCTGGAAATTAATCGATTTCTTTAGGGTAAATCTTTGTTACTTTTTTGAGAAACTGCAATCAGTTATTTTTAGTGAAGTAAGTGGAATTGTAATCGGTTACTTTTTTACTAACATTTTCAAGTTTGCTCAACATGCGAAATAGCGTTCAGCGAAGCAGCGCCTTCACGCCATTCCCTCGCATTGCGTATTAAACGGGCGCCCTTTAACATTTTTTCGTTGCGCTCGTCGGATACTTACAACCAAGATTGAAACGAAGAGGATGGTTATAAGAAGTGTGATGCCCGGCACGTCGTTTTCGGGCTGGTTGTGTCTCTCTAGCAAGAAAGGGTCGTCGTCTTCAGTACCGGGCCATGAGACACTGCCTGAGGGGGACAGCTGGAATCTAACTCGGGCGCTCGTTGAAGTTGGCGACTCCTCGAGTGGTTTCTGCCCATTGTGGGAGGCGTCGTGCCTGAAAAATAAGATACATGTTATAACATAGCATGTCGCCAGTGTTTTCTTTTGAGTACGCAGTGTAGTCTATATAGACCTGCTAACTTCTTTCAACTTGGCGAAAACAAACCGTTAGAAAATAGCATGGGACAGTGATAATTTATACGGAGGCTCCAGCTCTGGGCAAGATTAGAGGCAGTTTTCGTTGCCGAAGGCTATTCATTCGCGCGTACAGTAAAATAGCCATGGCACAGTCGCAAGGGTGATCATTCAGGATGTTAACCATTGTTTGGGACAGGCGCGCGTTTTAGCCACCGTGTGGATGCACTGACGCGTACAGTAATCGAGGCTGCTGCAACAGGGAGCATAGGTTCGCACTTAATGCATCGATCGGAAGAACCCGTAAGCCTGTTACCAATGTTGCACCCTCTATCATGGCTATTTGATTTGGGCTAAACACCCGTAAGAGCTGCGCTCTAAACCGGACACTTAAGTCCGACCAATGCACTTTGCCTGTCATATTGCCGAAAAGTGTGCGAAGGTTCAAAAGAAACGACAGAGCGCAACCGCAGTCATGTGGCCCCCAAATGCGAACCATATGAGTGTGCACAAGTACTCTCGTACGTCCGCTGAAGCTGTATAATTGTTCACCAAGGATCAGAGGACAGTCTGTAGATTCCTAGCTAGACCGTACCTAGACAGAATTGAAGCTGCACACTGGAACTCCCCCACCGATTTATTTTAAAGACGATAGTGTCTCTTGGGTTACATGAACGGGAAAATTTTGGCCTGACTGCCTGTCTCTCTGTCTTTCTGTCTGTTTGTCTGTCTGTCTGTAACTCGATTCAGCCACCCGGCCTAAGTGAAACAGAAACTGCACAATAGGTTTATATACCCATATCGAATTCTAAACGTTAAGGCAGGTGGAAATGTTCATAGTTGTGAACATTGCTGAACAAGAACAAAATATTATGCAAATATCAGGCGGAAAATCAATACATGAGTGGTATTTGCAGTGTTCCTTTGTAACAGATTCATGTATGCTTGATTTTTGCAAATGAAATATTGCATCCACTGCGTTAAATATTTACTCTGTCACCTGCTGTCGCCCGCGCCACTATAGCTTCTAGCGACATTTTAAGAAACCAAACGTAAAAAGTAACGAAAGGTTCCACTAGATATGTTTCACGTTCCGCTTGGAAAGCACGTAAAGTAGGGAAACGTGGTTCTATAAACGTTATAGTAAGGTGTCTCGATTCACGCGCGTCTCCGCTGTACGGAAGCGCTGGCATCGAAGCACCCGGCCTGAAGCAATAGAAGGCGGTAAATTTAAATGGACTTGAGCAAACCTCTTGCGTGTTTACCTTGGGAGGAGTGCGACGGGAGAGGAATAGCATGAGAGCTGAGCGGGAAAGCGAAGGCAGGCATTTACTTGACAAATGTTGACGAAAGGCTATCGTCTTTCGTCGACATTTTCAACGAAAGGAGCAGATACGTGGCCAATTTTTTAAAGTCATCTCTCACCCCAACTCAGACTAAGGACTGAAGAGATTATCAAGGCTCACTCTACTCAGTATCCCAGATGCCGCGCTCACGTTGGCTCACTCAAACTCAATATCACAGCCAGCGCGAAATAATCTCACTGACAACTCAACTCACAAAGACTCGGAACTCTGCGTGCGCCGACAAATCATACGGGCTCATTTCTACTCAACACTTTCGGTGTCATGACTCAAGTATGCTCAGTATTCGCCTGGATTCAGGACTCCTCCTGTCTAACAACTCATATTGGCTCAAAGCTTATACAGTGAAACCCGGTTATAGCGAACGGTAATATGCGCCGCAATTAGTTCGATATATCCAATAGTCCGATATAGCGAAACCCGCCAATAACGAGTTTTTTGTAACCAGTTCGCAATACGTGGGACACCCCCAGTCCCCGTATGCGGAAACCAACGCAATCTGAAGTATGTGAACATCTTCGACAGAACTCTGTCTGGTTGGGTTAAACTTGAAGAGGCAAATACACCAACCAAGGGCGTTTATTCAAAGCGGTCCCAACGTTTCGGAGCCAACTCGGCTCCTTCATCAGGGGTGACTGTGTGCGACAAGAAGCAGCGGTTATATAGGTGTCTTCTTTTTCTTTTTTGTTACTGGAATCTTGCCCTTGCGCGTCGGAGACGCAAGGGCAAGATTCCAGTAAGAAAAAAGAAAAAAGAAAAAGAAGACACCTATATAACCGCTGCTTTTTGTCGTACACAGTCACCCCTGATGAAGGAGCCGAGTTGGCTCCGAAACGTTGGGACCGCTTTGAATAAACGCCCTTGGTTGGTGTATTTGCCTCTGCAATCTGAAGTATGTCGTTACTATACACAAAACAATCCATTTATTGCAAGCAATAAGGCTACTTTCCACCTCAACTGCTTGCTTCACAAAAAAAAATGATTAAAGTTTTCGCATTCATTTTGGCGGCGTCAACTAGCACAGCCTTCGAGTCCGTGTCCTTCAATACCGAAGCAATAATGTCTGAGCACATCAACTGCCGAAAGCACTTCATTACGCATTGGACGGCTTTCACTCGCGACATCCTCTGCCTCTTTGGAACTTTCAACAGCACCAGCTACCATGACATCGACGACGGTGTCTGCGTCAGAGGGGCTCACAGTAACGGCAGCTTGGTCGTCGACGACACTCAGGTAATCCCCGAAGGAAATCTATGGTCCCGTTTTCTTGTGCGCAGTTGCAGTCATGAACCATTTTCAACTAGTCCCGGCTTTCCACTCCGCTTCAGATACGAAAAGTGTCGAGCGTCACGTCGCTCCATGTGAGGCTCAACGTCTCAACAGCGGCCAATCAACATCTCAATTACCGCTGTGAGACCACGCATTTCGGTGGCAATTCTAGGTTTTACTGAGTTCGATATATCTGATATGAACTTCGCTATAAGGAATATGTCTCGCATGTATTTTTGTAACTGATTTGTTTTTGTTAGATATATAGCATAATTCGCTCTATCCGGGTTCGTTATAATTGGGTTTGACTGTATTTTCTCAAACCATGCCAGCAGAAACTTGTCAACCACACCGAATTGGTGCACTCAGAGCCGTACAACACGGTACTTTACCTGTGGCAAGATATTTCTCCAGAGTATACAAGCTAATATGTATTTGCGAAAAAGACAACTGGACTTATTCTTGACAGCGTTTTTTTTTTATGGGGTTAAGCAAGTGCAGCTAAAAACAACTTGTACGGCAAAGTCGAGCTTTGCATCTCCAGCTTGGCTACAGGAAGTAAACGCCTCATTACCGGAGTGAATCTTCACATCAATGTCGTGTCTCCTATGGGTTTAAATAAAATGAAACCCCACGTGGCAGAACTGCGGCAGGGTGGAGGTATTTTCTCATCTTTCTATAAATAAAAATACAAACGTCTGGTGTCGATGCCCGTCTTGTCGCCCCCCGTAAAGGCTGTGCCTTTCAGGCTACCTTAAATATGCACAGCTGGTGGCTATTTAGTGCAATAGCATACGAGCCCGAGTCCCTGATTTTCTCATCTGAAGAGTCAGTACCGTGACACCTTAACTCTGTTGACCACCTCCTTTTCTTTTCGCCAAAAATAATTAAGAATCTACTAAATGTGATGGTCGGATAATGACTAAGCGTACATCGCTCTGCTATACACCAAACCCCTGTAAAGTAGACTGCACTAGTATAAGCAGACGCTTTGTTGGGAAGACGTTTTTAAAAGGAATATCAACACATTAATGATCAAAGTTTGGAGGCCATGGGTCTAATTTCCAAACGGGCGTACAATATCCAGGCCATAGAGCTTTTTATTAAATTCCTCATTGACACCCCTGGTATCTGCGCAAAACGCAACACGTGGCACCTTATAAAGTCGGCTTTGCCGCTGAACATAAGTGTATTGCTGGTAAGATATTTGTTTCCGTGTTACCGCTGCTAAATTAAAATATAGAAACTCTACGGCATTTTATTACGACATTTTTTTAGTCGGCGAAATCGTGAAACATTAACCTTTAAGACGGACCAATAGGTTTCTTTGTTGCGTCCACATAGAAGTATTTATGTGTGCAAAACCAGTCATATGCTACGAGGAGGAGATAGTGCGAAGATCCGCCTGGGAAGTGGGATCTCCCTCCACAACTATTAACCCTCCGTTGCCTCTTGCCAGCATTAACAATGCCACTGAGGGTTTACATGCCCAGTTCATGTTTCTGAACGGATGCGGAAACTCTAGGAATTTGGTTCCGGAATGCCTACCGCAGCCGCTACCAATGCCATCACCACCGCACATTTGTGACGTCACGCTGTGAGGTTGCATCAGTGATTGGCTATAAACACCATGAATTTGCCCGAATTTTCAAGCTCTGCGGAAAACTCTGTCAAATTCTTCGCCTTTTTTTAAATACCCAAGCAACCTAAGTGTATTCGGACAAATGGTAATAAAACTGAAACAACCAGATCGTTTTGTCGAGATAAAGCAGGAGAGTGTGTTCACAGAGTCCTTTCAGCGTGATCTCTGCGATATTATATTGTTTACTTGGTGCTCTTGCAGCGCCACGCTCCATGTACTCTTCCAACTTGAGTTGGGCTCTGAGCTTTGCATCATGTGAATCATGTAAAGTTCGCCAGACATCCATGCTGGGCAATGGACTGGAACTGGTAAAACTCTCGACATTCATACCGTTCTTCACCATAGTCATCTCTCATCTCTCATCCTGTGCTTCCCCTCCCCCCTACCGAGGCAGATTAGCTAGCCAGAAGACCTCCTCAGGACGACCTCTCTGCCTTTTCTTTCATTAAATTTCATTTTCCGTTCGATACTCACTTGCAGCGGCAGTGCGTCTTGGTAGCGGCATCGGCCGTCCTCTCAAAGACGAGGCTCGACCGGGAGCAGCAGCAGTAGCACTTAGCGAGAGACGATTGGAGCACGACCTGGTAAGCGTGTTGCAAGAGGCAGAAGGCTACGAGCGCGGCGCAGACGCTTAGCAACACGATGGACGCCACGGCCTGGGGAAGAAGAAAAATACGACGGCAAAAATCGGCACAGACACTAATGATCCTCGATTTGAAATTAAGCGATCAAAGGCAGCGCTGTCAAACTAAGTAATACATTCAGCTTACTTGGAAGCGGCAGCATCGGAACAGCGGGCCGACTCGAAACTTGCCCTTTTTTACAGCGCGTGTTTTATATTATGAAGCTCTGCTAGAATTACAAGGTATCCTGTTGCATGTATTTTTATGTTTGACGTTTTTTTTTGCACAGCGTCGAGCTTTGCTATAGCCTTGGACAGGCCGTGCGCAACCGTGCCTCTCCACTCGGAAAATTTTAAATCAATCAGCGGCATTTAGTGATCGTTTTGAGTAAGCACAAGTTCAGCGTTCTCTCCAGTAATATATAAGTCACGCGAAAAGTAAAAAAGTCCATATAAGTCCTCTCGG
Source organism: Haemaphysalis longicornis (assembly GCA_013339765.2). Lineage (NCBI taxonomy): Eukaryota > Metazoa > Arthropoda > Arachnida > Ixodida > Ixodidae > Haemaphysalis > Haemaphysalis longicornis. Next base: position 139,281,487 of record CM023450.1, read on the forward strand.
AGAACAGAAGAACATACTTAGCCGAAAAGTATAAAGCGATCGAGGTTATAAATCACACAGACGCGGGATGAAACCCCGGGGTCGATACGCGCAGAGCGGTTCGCCCGTCATTTATGCTTTCGGGTGGTTGTTGCACGGTTTTTGCAAAAGGCTGATGCTGGAAGTAAAACATAATAACTCACGGCATAAAAAAAAATCTGCGGCATGTCCCTAACATTTGAGGACACGCCTCTCTTGGTTTAAACAGCGTTTCGGTGGGAAGCTTCCATTTAACCCTTGGTATCGGAGGCTTGGCCGTTCGCCCAAAATGCGAAGCTGTTGGTTTGTTCGTGCAAGCGTTCATGCAGGTAGAAGTTGGTCACCTAAGACTTGTTGGGATCAAAGCATGGCAGGAGCCATTTTGGACGAAACAGCAGAGGAGGCCTATATGGCTAAAATTTGTTTGCGCAATTTACTACAGTTTCCGCGCTGTTGCTTCACTGTGGGGGTGGCACGATTGAAAGGCCGAATAATGGATTATTAGAAAATTGATCGAGCAACTCATTGCTGGACTAACTTATTATATACTGAGAATCAATAATAAATAAAAATGAATTAATAAATAAATCGCGATTGCAATCAGGCTTCTCACCAATAAATTGATGCATTTCAACGGGCGGGTGGGAGCAGCCATCGGAAGACGACACGCGGCCCGAACTGTGGCTTTTTTTAGGGGGCCCACAGGCCTTTGCGAAGAGGGCGTAGACAAATGCACGGAGCAAAGGGAGCTAGCGTGGTCGGTGCAGATCGGTGCAGGCAAACGAAAGGGATGACGACGGCGTGTAAAGATGAATGAAGTGCCAAATTAAATTAAGCAACCGTCCAGAGCCACCTAAGCGCTTCTTATGTGTTTGTGAATGCGAAATCATGAAGGTCCAATACAACGCCTCAGAGGATTTGCTTTTGTCCCGCTTTCTTGGGGCGCTTCGTCCTCCTATCGCTTGAGGCGATTCCCTTCGCCATACGGAACTACCTTACGCTATCGCATCGCTTTAATCTCTCTCCTACACATTTCGTGCTGGTTGTTCCGGCCAACATGCCATTTGACGACGATAGTGGATTTCGCCTCCTGCCTATTCGCTCGTTCGGCTGCGTCCTTCCGTTACCTTACTTCATCTGCGGTGCACGCGTGGACAGACACCTTGTGCTACTGGCGAGTTTGGGTCAGTGCTATGGAGCGCGTTGGGCTATGGAATGCTGCGAAGGCACGCGGTGTGGGAGCCATTCCGCTGTTACAGTCGCCTACGCCGTATTTTCGCTAAAACAGCCCATTAAATGTTTTCACTGAGTGTCGTTCTTCGTTAGCGATAACTAAAGATTTTGTAGTGCTGCCAGGCAGGAAGGAAAGAGACAAACTGCCTATCAGCTACCTTGCAGGACCCTTCAACCTCGTGACCTGTATGCTACGCCCTTGGCAGGGTTGCCAACGTCGTGTAACGTCGACCACTACCCCAAAGGTACTCAAAAGTGTCTCTTCTTGTAATATACGCTGCTACCTTTGGTTGGACTATCAAGAGGTTGTTTTAAAAACACTGTCGATACAGTCAATGCAGTTGTCGGTGACGTTTCACTATTCAACAGTGTGCGACACATCGCTAATCCAGGTCCCCTCACGTTCGCATATACCCTAGGGCGTCAACGATGTCCCGGCAGCGATGAACTGTTTCTCATTTCACTGTTATTTGGGACTGAAGTCACAATATTGTGACAGTCGAAAGCGATGTAGGGAATTTATGTACAGTGAGGAGCGCCGATGAGATCGAGAGTCCAGCGGGACCACACTGGCTGATTTTCAGCGTCTTTTTCAAACTCCTCCTTGTCTTCCTCCCGCCGACATATTGGATATCGGCCACGGAGAAGTTGTCCATGGAATGTGCGTCATGAAGCAAGCGCTGATGGCGGCGGGTGCCTTATTTAAGTCTTCCTTGAAACATTTCTCCAGCGTCACAATTTCCTCCTGAGGGGAGGAGAGCTCGTATCCGAGCTTCGTTAAGCGGCTTCGAATTGGCATCGTTTTAAGCTGGCGACATGCACGATCTGGGTTTTGGCGGAAAAACGGTTGGCGGATGTCAGCTTGGGGACCACGTAGTTGACGTCGCTAAGCTTCTTAATGATGACAGAAGGGCCTGTGTATGTAGCCAAAACCTTCTGGTAGAGCCCACGCTTCCGAATCAGATTCCAAAGCCAGACGTGATCCTCCCCAGCATGGGAGTCGTCGGTTGTACCGCGATTTTATTCGAGCCTGAGAGGTGAGCGTGCGAAGGCGAGTCAGTCGGCGGGCTTCGTCGGCTCGGCGGAGAGTCTGAGAGACTGATATGTCATAGTGTACAGAAAACGGAAGGATAGTGGCAAGAAAAAAACTCGAAGGTGGTCGGGCGTATAGCAAGAAGAAAGAGGCGTAAGCGTGCGTGACAAATGGCAACGCCGCATCCCAGTTTTTGTGATCTGAATCAACGTACATGTACATCATGTTGGTAATCGTCCGGTTAGTGCGCTCCGTAAGGCCGTTTGTTTGTGGAGGATAGGGCGTTGTATGTCTGTACGCGTAGCCGCACAAACAATGGAGTGCCTCCACGACGCCAGCCGTGAACTGTTTCCCTCGGTCGCTGATTATGACACGGGGTGCGCCATGGTGAAGAACAACCCGGTTCAACAGAAAATGAGAAACATCTGTTGCTGTTGCGGACACAGTGGCAGATGTCTCAACATAACGTGTCAAGTAGTCAAAACACACGAGTATCCAGCGGTTCCCGAAGAAGGACTTTGGTAGCGGGCCGATGAAATCAATACCCACTTTCTCGAAAGGGGCCCCAGGGGGATTGGCAGGATGTAGGGGGCCTAGAGAAGGAATGGTAGCGCGCTTATGCTATGGACACTGGTGACCGCTGGAAACGTACTGCTGAGTATGACGTCGCAATCCAGGCCAGTAGAAACGCTCACGAATGCGATGCAAGGTGCGGGCAAATCCAAGATGACCGGATGTGGCATCGTCGATCATGGTCTGGAGAACAACGGGACGGAGGGTTTCAGCCAGAAACAGAAGAAATCGTGCACCGTCAACGGAATAGTTCTTTTTGAAATGCAAGCCTTCGTAGATGACGTAAGGTGTAGGCGATAGTGTCGCATGTGCTGCGGCAAACAGCTGGGACAAGGAGGCGTCACTTTATTGAGCCCGGGTAAAAGCGCGGGTGTCCGGGAAGTCCGTGGAAAACGCATCCAGGCAGTCTTCAAAAGATTCTTCTTCACATGGCGTAGTCGGGAGAGGCAAGCGTGATAAACAATTAGCATCTGTGTGTCGCCGTCCAGCCCTATAGGATATGGTATTGTCATATTCCTGTAAACACAGGGCCCATCGAACTTGCCGACGAGGCCGGTCGCGAAGACCAACAAGCCAACATAGCGAATGGCAATCCGTCACCATCATGAAATGGTGTCCGTATAAGTAATGTCGAAATATTTGGTCGTCGAATACCACTGCAACACACTGCAACTCTCTGACATTATAGTAGGCATCTTCTTTAGCCAGCGTGCGGCTGGCATAAGCAATAACGTGTTCGGCTCCATCGTAGATATGCACAGGCACTGCTCCTAGGCTTAGGCCAGTGGCGTCGGTGTAAATCTGGGAAGGTGCCACGGGGTCGAAGTGTCGCAGGATAGGTCCGGGGGTAAGTAAAAACTTCAGGTGGTTAAAAGAAGATTAACATTCCGGGGCCCAATAACCCGGTGTATCCTTTTGAAGCAACCCATTTAGTGGAGAAGCAATCTTGGCGAAATTTTGAATGAATCGAGGGAAATATAAGCATAACCCGAGGAAGCACCGCACGTTCTTTACGGATCCTGGTGTGCAGAAATCCCGAACGGCAAGGATCTTCTGCGGATCAGGCCGGATTTCGTCCTTGTCAACTAGGTACTCAAGAACGATGGTCTGCCGCTCCCCGTCACAATATATGCGCTTCCCCCCGCAATGCAGTTGGTTGTCCAGAGATACCTCTTCCCTGAGCTGCCAATGCACGCGCAACGAAACGATTTTGAACCAGCTGAAAACTCATGGTACGAATTCCACACGTAGAACTAAAACCAGCTTGTTTTTTGTGAGTATGTAGGGCATTAATCCGCCCAGAGTTCGCGTCATTAGACACAAGCAGTTTATGTCCACCGGTATGACCTATCACACAACGAGGATTAGGAAATTTTGGCACTGTCGACAGCGAAGATAACTACAATGCAAATATTTTACGCTACCACTGGTAAAACTATCGGCCGGCCTCTATTATTTTATAGCCGTAGTGCGAAATTCACGCACGCTTGCATCCTTGGTATCTGCTCCCTTTCAACACCAGAACTAAACCATGAACTGTGGTTTCCGAAATGCCGTGTGAGCGTTAGGGGATTGTAATTTTAGGGGAGACCTTTTCGTTGATCGACATTTCATCAAGTTCTCTTTTGGATCTGCTAATTGCTCGTTCGGGATAACAATCTATAGGTCTTCAGCATGTGTTTGCCCGCAAATATTTGCGCACTTACCTCACATTGGCCGTTAAAAAACAGTGGAACTTCCTCCACCCGGTCTGCATCTTGAGGTCGGCACAAGATGCGGCCGGAAATCATTACCGTCGCTGTCAGGATGATCGGCACTCTAATCCACCGAAGGGTTCAGCAGAACGGAGGGGAGAAAAAACAAGTTTCAGAAATATGTTCGGTAATGGCAACAACGAATTATCATCAAGGGTTATTCTCATAGTCGACATGCTTGCAACCCACCGACCGCGTGCAGACTGCGACAGTAAAAGCAGCTTTAGGGGTGAAACGGGTTCATTATGGGCGTATATGCCCGTTAGCGTTGCATGCATGTAGCCAATCAGCATTTCAAATAGGTACGACATGTAGATGTATACTCTTTGGAACGGTAGACAGAATCAATGGATCTGAAAAAACACAACGGAAATATGTTTCCTCTTTTTGCCTGCCTGGGTAAAAGTTAGAAAGGAATAAATAAGTCAAAATAAAATAAATAAATAGATAAATAGGTCAATAAATAAAACTAAAATACTAAAGAATTTTTATTATCTTCGCTCTTCGGAACCAAAAGTGACTTGCATTTATGGGTGCATTTGCGTTACGTAATTGGGTTTTTATCGGTTTTATTCTTTTTTCACGCCTTTCTGCCTTTTCTGTCCCGGTTTGTTACCCCAAGGAACGATTACATAGCGTTATATAAAACAAAAGCGAAGGCAGTGTAAAAATTCCAATAACATTGCGCATTTCTTAACAGGAGGGTAGATTGTATAGACTCAGATGTTTTGTTCTCTCAACTACTCAGCAAAAAAAAAGGCGGGCGACTATCAACGCTACCATCTGTGCGCCTGTTAGAGAATGTTTTCATCATCAACATCATCGCTCAACCGTATTATGCTAAAGTTAATTTGTGTACTACAATGAAACCCGGTATGCCTGTAAATACATCCCATTGGTTATGCATGGTGCGGTTGATGCGCTTTCTGCGGAAACCTACTGAGTAAAGTTCGCTTTCCTGCAGGACGTGTTTTTTTAAGACACCCCCACAAATGAGACATTGAAAGCTTCGCTTTAATAAACGGAATTCCATCTCAAAAGGGTGGTTCTTACCCGTACGCCACGAAGAACATGAAGCGAGCGTGCGTGATCAGTTCCGAGGGCTTGTAGTGCTTGAGCAGAAACACGCACAGAGCCGCGCAGGCCGTCCAAGCTCTCGACGCGTACTGGCCGCAAGTCACCAAAAAGACGGCAAGGTGGTGACTCCAGGGCTCTCCGTGCCTGCCGTCAGCCACAGAAGCACGCCGACGACTTTGGGAACCTGCAAAACGGGATCAGTTACCTGGCTACAGGGACTTTATGAACTGCGCTCCGCATAGGCGCAGAATTAACTTCTTCTGATGGATGTAAAGCGGCGAGCTTACTTTGAGAGCGCATTATGTGAGGTTAAGAAAGTTATTGCAAACGTGACTAACGCAACATAAAAGAAGATAGCCTATTCTTGTTCGTCTTCTTCTTCTCCATTAGGTAATGGCACGGGCCCACTTAGGGGGATTGGCCATGGTTTGAGGTTTGTACAATTATTTGGTTGGTTTGTGCCAAGAGAATGGCTCATACCCACTCAGGGGGATTGGCCAGGAAATGGGGGCTAACTGAGAGAAAAAACTGGGCTCGGGATTAAAATAAATATAATAAATGCACTTGAAATACTCGTTTAAGAAAAAAAAAGTGTATATAAACTGGAATAAAAAAAGATAATAAGTAGACTCAAGAAATTGAGGTACGTACGACATGAGAGAGGACACACCAACTATAAAATCAACGCTAATGAATAAGGAAAGGATAGAACGAAGGACAGCCGTGAAAAGTACGCAAAGAAATAAAACAACAAGATACGGCAGTGAAGGAGAGGCATTGAGCGGGAAAGCAGTGAGTACAGGCGCTGACACGTTTTATAGAGCAGCCCGCCATCTTGATCTGGCGGCTAGCACGATAGAAGGCGAGATTCAGAAATGAAGGAGTGTACAGCGCGGCAACGACCCCCGCGGCAAAAACCCAGGACTTTTGCCCCGAATGATAATATAGAGGAACAGACAATAGGTGGGTCAATTGATTAAAAGTGTTTTCCAAATATCTTTTTTCGTATAGAGGTGGACCGTCGGCAGAAGAGGAAAAAATGTTCTATTGTTTCTGACTCATTACAAAACGCACAAAGGGGTCAAGGGATCAGGTCACAGCGGTACAAATAATTATTTAAATTTGGTACGCCACACCGGAAGTTAGTTGGGCTAACTTCATGTTCTCGTGATTGGCTAATCCTGCACTCCCATGGGTACCGGAGGTGCTCAAGCTTTGAAACTATGCACGCAGTTTCAGCCATGCATTGTAAGAGGCCTAATCTACGAAAACGTGCCGAGGTCAGGAAATGTATGGGCGGCAGGATTTCCACCACACGGCCATACAATGCAAGACCCGCTAGGGTGTCTGCCGATTTACAAAGTGTTGTTTTGGACACGCGTTCATTCTTTTTCTTCTCTCCCTCCTTCTCGTCCTCCTCGTTACAGTAGGGATTCGTAGCCAAAGAGGGGGATTGTCCACGGCTCTAGAACACCCCTCTTAGTTTAAAATGCGTTGATAAAAGCCGGAAAAGAAAGGGACACCGGAAAAAAGGTACAATTTGTTTCGGCAACCGGGAAATAACAAATTAGCTTTCTGGTGGCCAGTATGAAATAGTGAATTCAGGTGTATATTTTTTCTATGCGGGGTTTGTCTTTCCACTGGTGTAATGTATGGTATCTTTCGTTCCATGCCTTTCGGGTTAGCTGCATATTTCTTTCTAGGCACGCTAGCACCAAATAAAAAAAAATACGGCACTTTTTAGCTCGAGACCGAGGTTTTCAAATGGGGCAGTTAAGTACATTTTTTCCGCTCAGAGAATTAGGCGGCGACATTAAAAAAACTAATGCTCTGAGACCCCTGTTGGATGCAAGTCCGGCAAGCATCTATTGGCGCGAAGTTAAAACTCCTCGAACGCACGTTTAAGAAAGGTGGGATATGCGGGCTGTGAGCGATACTTCATACGGCCGGAAAGACAGGGCAGCGAATTATATTTAGATATTAAGCGAGCATACTACGCACTACCTTGGATAGCGTTGAATCGGGCACTGTGCAGGACATATCGCCGAAAGCGGGAACAGCTGCAGACGTCAGATTCTGGCACACATCCAATACAAAGCAACGTAATACCAAGCCAACTAGTCAGCAGCCTGGAGTCGTATTGAGCAACATTCCCAGGAACCCACGCAACGTGCACAGATAATATGTGATACAGGAGAACTTGCGAAAAGTTCATCCTTGAATAGGTTTTTCCACTTTCTTATACGAAATACACAGGGATAGGCAACCTACTGGGGGCGGGAGTTGGTGCTCCCACCCCCCCGGTTTTTTTTTGTTCTATGTAAACATAATTTTTAAATACGCGAAAGCTGCCTAATTAGGAAGATTTATGTCGGCTACAATTGCAAAAGTGGAACCCAAACCGGTTTTGCAGACTGGACTGGGCGGCAAAGATGACCGAGTAGCTAAATAGTCTGAAAGATGATGATGATGCGTGGATTTTATTGGCGCAAGGATGACTAAGGGAAAAGAGCACCAAGGGAAGTTATTTCATGAGAGTGAAATGAAATAAAAGAGAAGCATTTGAGTAAAAATAAACATGAAGTAAAAGACAAGGCCATGAAGATGACTGGTGTAAAGGGCCAGGTTGTCAAGGTGCGTGATAAGAAATGAGACGTAAAAATCGGACCTCGGTGAGGAACTCAAAAACACGTTTCACAGAAAACATTGGTTCGTCTCCTAAAAAAAAAATAATGGCCTGAAAGATTGAGTCCAAGCAAGCACCCGTACGTTAACAAGAGTTTCAGCAGAAGCGTAAGAATGGTTGGGCAGTCGGAAAGCCTTGTTGATAATTCAGAAAAATACAGTAATAATTACACTACCCGCGTATCTGCTTACTTACCGGCAAATGTAGTCGAAACACGATATTGTTCTGCCGCACCTGCCACGTAAACGGTTCTCTTCTCTTTCCTGACCTCCTCTCCCGCACTTCTCCCGCCTCGCTCCTCCCACAATCAACTCTGAGCAGGTTTGCTGAATTCCATTCAATTTTTCTGAGTTCCACTGCTCGCTCGCTTCACTGGAACCGTTTGTTACTGTTGAACTCGGAAAAATTGGAACACCGCCACGAAGTAGTGCGCACAGGCTCGGGCGAGCGCTTTTTGTGTTTCTGTGTCAAACAGTTCTTTCGGCGTTTTCCGAATTTGATGTCGCTAAAATCAAGCAGTCATCTGTTTTTATTTCAAACAAAGCTGCAAATACCATTTATGTATTGATGTTTAGCCTCAAATATAACTAATATTTTATTTTGCTCAACAATCGTGCCAAGTATGGACATTGCCACAAGATTTAGTAGTTTGTAAACGTTTTGCCCATATAAACGCCTGGTTCGAGAATTCTTTAAATTTTTGGCTGGGCGGCTGAATCGAAGGACGGACAGACAGACAGACAGACAGACAGACAGACAGACAGACAGACAGACAGACAGACAGACAGACAGACAGACAGACAGACAGACAGACAGACAGACAGACAGACAGACAGACAGACGGACCAAAATTTTTGCGTTTAATTAGCCCAATGAGGACTATCGTTTTTATAAGTTTAAGACCCGATAAATAAGTGTATTTTTCAGAGCAGCCTTCCGGGGAACCGTGGACACGGGGTGGATTTAACTTTTATTTTAGCTATGAATACTGATGGCAGCAGAAGAAATAACACTGAAGTACGAAAATAAACGCAAATACGTGGTCCGCAGCCATACACCAAAAGGAATTAACAGGAAACGAGTGTGTGGGGCGCAGGTGGTCGAGGGCAGACAATTAAAAAAACTGAACATGAAATAGTGGATATCCTGCTCGAATTCAACGACAGGCATAAATTAACCCCCCCGCATTAGAGTTTAAAATTCCCAAACTAACGACACACCCCGTGTGTTCGAATGCCAGTGACATGCGAAAAAAAAAAAGTGAAACGGCCGGTCTGTCCGTAGACCACGCAAGCGCATCATTGATTGGATGTTTCTATGCCTTGTTTCCGTATCTTCCTTTGCCCCGCGTCTGTGGCATGTCCTTGTCCTTTTGGTCTACATATCTTCACGCGCGCTTCTCGGAGGCAAAATTAGGGCCCTTTTTTTGCTGTGTTTTATTTCTGAGGAGTGCCCGCTTTGACCTTCGGTGGTTGCACGTATTACTTTTCCGCCTTCGGTTGCTTCTGGACTGGGGGTTCTTGCAGCTTTTGTCGTCCTTTCAGGTTTGGGTGATGATGTCATTTCCAGGCAGGGCAGGCGATCACGCTGCAGTCAGGGAACTGAGCCTCTTTACGCTCTAAGGCAGCCGTATGGCTTAACTTCGCCGCTACGCACTCAGTTAACCAAACCGTGGAACCAAAAATACAATTTCAGCAAATGATAATGTAGACCATACGATTTGACTGAAAAGTTTGTTTTGCGCTGTTGCATTACGCAAAGCAAGCATTACATTCTGTATTGCGCAGTATCACAGTGCAGATCACACATTTAAGTAAAGTGGTTTCTACATTGCGGCCCTGCGCCAAATTTGCTGTGTTAGGGGCGTTGCATGGTCAATGTAGTGCATTGTGGGGAAGATAAGTCATACGATTGCCGGGAGTGTGGTGGCAAATGTGTTGTTCTGGTGATGATATGTCGGGTAAAAACTTGGGGTTTCAACCAGCGCCTTGTAAGCTAACTTGCATCAGCTCAACGAGCCATGGAAAGAAAAGCTGTAGGGTTAAGACTCAGAGATAAAAAACGGCACCGTGGATTAGAAAACCAACTGCAGGCGCACAAGACATTTTTGTTCGTATTAGCCGAACCAAATGGGATTAGACCTGCACTGCAAATGAGGGACAGCACCAGGACCACTCGTTTAATGAATCGTTACCAAGGCGCTGCAGACGAAATAGTGGAAGACCAAAGATCCGATGGAGAGATGAACTGAGAAAAGCTGTGGGAAATGAATGAACTCGACAAACTCGTAAACACGAAAAGGCTGATGATGATTATTATGATGGTCATATTATTAGGATGGGGGTGACGACGACGACGACGACGACGACGAAGAAGAAGAAGAAGAAGAAGAAGAAGAGTCAACTCGCCAGCGGCTGCTGGGCGCTCCTCGAAAATAAACAGGCCGTTCGCTGTCGATCTCGCTCAGCTATATACTTTTGCCCCGTCTTCTGGAGTCCCGAGACGGCTCCCAAAGGAGCATAGGAGCGGGGCAGTCGCTTTTCGTCACTATTAGTTGTTACTTGGTGCTCTTGGTGCACTTTTTGCTGTAAAATTCTTGGAACCACACCGTCGGAGGTTCTAACGCGTTCAATTTTGAAGCCGTTTGTACTGAATTTTGACAATATGGAAAACGCGGTAAGGAATGGAACCAAAGCCAGCAGGTCTAAAGGGATTGAACTGCGCGAATATACTTCACCAAAATACGAAGGAAGCTCACACTAACCCGTAAGACTTGAACGTAGCGAAACTGTACAAAACCTTCACGATCATCACGACGGTTTAGGTCCACGACTGCAGCCGATCTGCTTCTTTCTTGTTGCCGCAACGACCTTTACTCCATTATTGGTGCTGTAAGTGTGAGCTTCCTTCATTCTTTGGGGAGTGATAATCACTGGACATCACCTTGGAGGGGCGTGTGCTATGACGTGTCGTTCTCGTTCGGAGCAAGTGGTGCCTCCATTACGGCGAACGCTGGAGTCTTTGTCGGTCCGATCAAGTGCTGCCACGATTACGGCGAGCAATTGAATTTTTTTTTTTTTGCCAGTCTAAGTCAATCTCCCTAAACGAGTATCTCCCTAAGTCAATCTCCCTAAACGTGCGCCGGGGACGCTGGACGCTCACCGCGAGGCACGCACACACGAGCGCTCGGCATTTTGTTCGATTTTTTAACTGCCGGGCGGTCGCCGTGGGGTACGCGCTCACGTGCGCTCGGATATTTCTTGGCATTATTAACTGCGGACACGCAAAATAACGATTTTATAAACAGCTTTGTTGTTGATATACTGTCTGAGGCTTATAGAACTGCGTCGGCGAAGAGTGCCAAGATCAGAGGAACAAGGTGGAGGTCTGGATGGATGTCGTCGCGCGATCATCTCCGTCCCCGAAGGTAGGTGTTTCGTTACATGGTTACTTGGCGCTCGGAGGGATTGCACCTGCTCAAAGCTTCATAGTTACAATGATTTAAACTTCATGGATAGCAGCTCCGTTAACGTGTCAGAAAAAAGTCGTTCGTAGAGGCTGTAGGGCGGTTAGTCGACATCAGGTTTTTTAAATGCCGCTTTTAGTATTCACGGAGAGTTCATTAAAACGCAGCCTTAGTGTTCTCACTCATGGCGTCTGTAACGCGAAAACAGGTGAACTGAAGGAAAAACACGCTCCCCGTGGAGGAAATCGAAGTTGCGTCCCCCGCGGTATGAAGCCACCGTGTAATCGATTGCTCCATTCGGACATGTAAAAGCGGTTTGGATTTTAAGAGGGGTGCATGGACGTGCGAACTCAGACAGAAAAATCCTGCGCCCCACCATGCAAAGACCACGATGATCCATCACGAGAAAGCTTCGCGTTCAACCATCGCACTCGTTAGACGGTAGGGTGCGTGATTGTTGAGCGCACTGACTCTTTATATTTTTTCCCTGTTGGTTATGTAGCCAGCGTTTCTGCCACCAGGCTCTGTTTCTGGATTCCCGTGACTTCGGAAAACCTGCACTTTCTTTCGGAAAACCTGCACTGAGGGCTGACCTTACGTCAGTTAGGCACCCTCTGTGGCATGAAAAGACTTTAAGACGATAGTCTTTCTTGGGCTACTTCAACGCAGAAATGTTGGTCTGTCTGTCTGTCTGTCTGTCTGTCTGTCTGTCTGTCTGTCTGTCTGTCTGTCTGTCTGTCTGTCTGTCTGTCTGTCACTCGATTCAGCCACCCGGCCAAAGTGAAACGACAGCTCCGCAACAGTCTTATATACCCACAGCCAAATCTAAACGTCTACGTCTGGTGTCAGTGTTCATACTTGTCAACACTGCTGTGCAAGTATAAGACATTACGCAAAGATAAGGCATCAAATCAATACATAAGTGATATTTGCAGTGTTCTCTTATTAAGAAACTAATGGATCCTTGGTTTTTGCGAAACAAATGAAACACTACATCAACGGCAGAAAACCGTCGCCTGCTGTTGCCAGCGCTGACTCCTGGCGGCATTTGAGAAATCAAATGGCAATAGCAACGAGAGGTTCCAATAGATGGGATCTACGTTCCGCTCGGAACGCTTGTGGAGTAGGGCAACGTGGTTCTATAGACGTTGTAGTAGGGCGCCTCAATTCACGCGCGTATCCGCCATACAGCAGCGCTGGCATCGAGACACCCGTCTTGGAGGGGTGGAACGCGGTAAGTTTAAATTGAGTTGAGCAAACCTTTAGCGTGTTATCTTGGGAGGTACGAGACGGGCGAGGAACAGCATGAGAGGTGAGCGGCGAAGACAAGGGAAGCGTTTACTTGCCAGGGGCGCCAAACGACTGTCGTCTTTCGGGAGCATTTGCAACGAAAGGAGCAGATACGTGGCCATTTTCTTGCTTTAAATCACGTCAAACCTCTCTATAAGATACGCTTTACACGAACGCTACTACATCAAGAAATATAAAGTAATACCAAGTCAACTGCATATATTTATGAAGTAAAGTGACCAAATCTATTCCTTTTCAGAATGTTAGGGCGACAGGCATATTCCAAAGCATTTTGTACTCTTGGAACCAGCGATAATTAAGTGGGCTTCCTTGCTGCACCCGCAGCTGGAATCTCGGGATTCTGAATTTAGAGTTTGCCGCACTGTAGTGCGCCGCAATTATGGCTGCCAAATAAAGCTCTCGTGAGGTACGGCGCCTTCCGGAGTGAAACGAGCCACGCGAATATGCACATTAGTTCAGTGAGACGCCCGCATGTCGAGGAACCCGCACAAGTCGTACAGATCTAACTGTGAGCTGGAGAAAAAAAAAAGAAAGCTCAGGATCCGAAAATTTCGTCACTCTCGTACTGAGCAACACTCAAACGATGACATGAAGCAATTACAGAAAACTAAAAACAAAAAAAAAAACAATTTTTTGTCCGTCTCACTTACGGTGAGTTTTCACTAAAATAGCGCTGACGCAAGCGCTGGTAAACGGGGACGTTCCTGTCTGAAGCGAAGGATATATGCGCACTGACATCACGCTCTAACGGGCGGTGTTTATGAGCGCTGCTAGTGACATCAGGGGTTTATCGTTGAGGCCCGTAATGAGTTCTTTGCGTTTTTTTTTTCTGTCTCCTAATCTGTTTCGGTCGTTATTTTGTCTGCCTAGCAACTACGCCCTGAGTATAGTCCGCCTCCTCGGCGAGTGAAACTGCTTAGCCCTCACATTTAATAGTGGTCGCAAAACGTTATCCTAAAATTAGAGCGTATCCTACTCACTGCGCCAGGCGAGGTTTTATACGGGCGAAGAAACGGTGCGCCGTAAAAAGTGTCGTAAGGTGCTCCGATTTCATTTATTGCGCAGGAAAAGAGAAGGTACCCTTACGAGCAGCGTACATAACGTGTTGCATAGCTTTGAGGGGGAAGTCAGAACATGTGAAAATCGGGTGGAAAGCCCCCAAAAGTTTCAGCTGTACTGTTCCTTACAAAAACGGATGTTGCGATCCTGTTAAACTTTTATAGACTTCTTATAGAGTCTAGAGGAACTCACTAGAAACTCATGGCAGACTCATGACCTAACGAGTTATCTCTGTAAGATCTCTAAAGAATTTCAAAAAAGACTTCCCTATAAAAACTCACTCTCCCTATCTCTATTCGATCTCTATGGAATTTCAGAATAGTCCTCCTCATAAAAACTCACTCTCCTCGTCTCTATAAGATCTCTATAGAATTTCAAAAAAGACCTCCCTATAAAAACTCGCTCTCCTCCCATCTCTATAAGATCTCTATAAAATTTCAAAAGAGACCTCTTCATAAAAACTCACTCTTATCATCTCTAAAGATCTCTATAAAATTTCAAAAGAGACCTCTTCATAAAAACTCACTCTTACTCATCTCTATACAGAATTCTCTATGAATTTCTAAAGAGGACCTCCCTATAAAAAACTCAATCTAGTCAGGCTCGATAAAGATTCTATACACATTTTACTGAACTCGTTCAACAGCAGTTCTATGGAGTCTACTCTATGAAAGCTGGTTTGAATTTTTGTAGGGTCTTTACCTAAGCAACTAACCTCAATATAAGCTCACTAGAAATCTATTGAAGTTTTAACGTGATGACTCAAGAAAGTTTCTGTTGGCTCACTTTGAAGTTTTTCATCCAAGTTTTTTCGAGGAGAGGGGTGGTGCACGGAGAATGACAAATGTCCGTTACATATGCGGGTTAAAGGACTGCATATACAGCGATCACCAATTTGGAATCTTAAAAAAATGATATCAATTGGCTTCAATAGTTTGTGGAGGTCACTCCCAGCAATTTTGGCAGCTATATAGAGCGGGGGCCGGAGATGCATGTCGAAAATAAATTTTAATTGCCCCGCTGCGAGATCCTGCGGATTGCCACGGCACTAGCAAAAAAGGCCAAAGATAATAATTCCCTGCTGGTTTTGCACGTACGGGTGATGTCAGATCTGAAATGCACTAATGTGACTATGCTTGTTGGTTTAACATGATAGGGAAGTGCGCTGTAGTCCCCGTCACATCAGATCTAGCTACCCCGTTCCGGAATGGGAAGCACTCTCCGGCGCTGTTGTTGTCAGTGTCTCGTTTCGCCAGGCAGTTTTTTGTCACATATATTTAATCAAATCGTCATATCTTGCAAAGTGAAAAAAAAATGAACGCTGTATATACATGCTTTCAAAACCAATTGAAGGCAGACATCATGAACAAAAAGTTAACTCTAATGTGTTCCAATTAAAACTTAAATCCTGCAAATAACGCCTAATTACACGAATGTACAAATTAGTTTTTGAATTATATTTATATAAATTATATTTATATTCGAATTATATTTATATAAAAATATTTCGCTGCGGTCTCGAAATTATATTTCGAGACCGCAGCGAATGGATCAGAGGTACAGCACTCGCATCGTATGGCGAGAGGTACTGGATTCGAATCCATGGGTTACCGCCGGGCACCCACCGGTTTTCTTAATGGTACAGGCGTCCTTGGTCGAATGCGGACCCTGGAGAGGGGAATCCACGCCTGGAAAGCTGCCTTTACCCTATCGAGGGGCCCCTGACCCTTGTCCATTTGGCGGGGCCCCCGGCCATCATGCCGCGTTGCGCCATTGCAGGGGGTGAAGGAGACTGGCGGCATGTCCTGCCACAGGCGGTTGCGAGTTGAGCGTCCACCGTGGCTGTGGAAGGCACCATGTGCATTCGTGTGCCTTGGTGGCCCTGGGCACCTACCGGTAAAATAAGT
Organism: Haemaphysalis longicornis; assembly: GCA_013339765.2. Classification (NCBI taxonomy): domain Eukaryota; kingdom Metazoa; phylum Arthropoda; class Arachnida; order Ixodida; family Ixodidae; genus Haemaphysalis; species Haemaphysalis longicornis. Next base: position 139,297,604 of record CM023450.1, read on the forward strand.
ACAAGCGACTCCCCGGCCTGGCGCTCGGCCCTTGTGTGGGACTACAACGCTTGGGAAGTTCACCGGCTTGCACGGAAATCGCCCCTATGCAAAAGGGCGGCTGCAAAAAGGCAGGAACTTTTAACCGCAGCGATGGCTCAGAGGTACAGCACTCGCCTCGTATGCGGGAGGTACTGGGTTCGAATCCTGGTACCGCCGGGCACCCACCGGTTTCTTTAATGGGTACGGGAGTCCCTGGTTGAGTGCGGACCCTTGAAAATCCACGCCTGGAAATTGCCCCTATGGAAAGGGGCGGCTGCAAAAACGCAGGAACTTTTTTTTCTTTCGAAGTTTCAATAAGTACTCGAAAGAAAAAGTCTTTTGAAACTCAATAAAAAGTTTTATGCATATTCATTTTAAACTCTGTAGGGAACTTCAATAGAAACTTAATAGATCTAGTCTATCAAGTTTCAATAAGTACTCGATAGAAAAAGTCTATTGAACCTCTTCGTCCCATTTCAATAGGAACGCGGTGGCCAAATAACTTTTGAAACTCTATAGGCAGAGTCAAGAGAAACTTAAAAAGAAATCATTAGGTTCTTTCGACAAAACTCAATAAACTTTCAAAACCAAGGCGATAAAAATTTTTGTAAGGGGTGAATCCTGCAGCATGTAAAAGAGAGCCAGTACAAAGAGGGTGCTTCGTCCTAACGGGTGCTCGACATGTCGTCAATGAGAGCGCTGGGGGTGTTTCAGTGAGCATATCATTGTGGGGTGCAAACGTTGTTGCAGCCTCGGAATTGAGCCGATGAGTTTTACCTGCTTTCCCGACCCAAGATAAGTGTGTTATAAGTGTGTTGGATGAAACCAGCGCAAACTTAAACAAAGGAAAAGGAAGTTAAACACAAGGACAGCCGCTGGTCTAACAACTAAAGTTTAATTTCAATTAATGTGTCGACGCGAGCTTGTCGGTACTTCATCAAGGGAACAGGTTAAGCGCCAGGCACAACTGGAGGAAGCGCGCCTTTCCTATCTGTTTTCCTTCCTCCAGTTGTGCCTGGCGCTTAACCTGTTCCCATGATGATTTAATTTCAAGTACGGTGTATATAAACACTTAACAAAAAAAAAGAAAAAAACAATGTGCATGAACGAAAGAAGTTTAGAAAAGCCATGGTGATAAGGCAACTAGATAGACGCCGGCTACAGTCAAGGCCCGCGCAGATATGCAATCTCTTTGGGATGAAGACACACGCCTGCTTGGCTGACACACTTGTCTTCTCCTCTTTCTGCTATGTGGAAAGCTTCCATCCTCGTTCCCTCCCACGATGCTTCGTTCCTCGGAGGTGACGACTCCAACCATTTCCGGTTTTGCGCTCCTCTGACTGCACATTAAGGTAGGTGCTTTCGGCGGCACGTCAAAAAATAAACAGTTTAAAGCGGTGGAGAACTCGTTATCACGAATGCGCCGATTAGCATAAGTCAGAATGATGAAAAGAGTAGCAAACGCGCCGCGGCCACAATGCCAACTTTTTTATTCACAATTTCTAAGCTAATACTCGTCCCTTTAACAAAATTATTAAAAGTGGTTATTCATAACACATTGCTTCATTTGGTTATTCCGAGGGTATTCATGACCCCATTAGTGGTAATAAAGTTTTCATTGAAACGTCTGCTGGCCGCACCGCCGAGCTAATCTATCCTACGGCTTTCCGCAGGGCAGTGTTCTCTGCTCTCGCTTGTTTAATTGCGTTGCAGCGGATTTACAGCGCCAGCAGCCTCCAGTGCATTGCTATATATAAGAAGATTGTGTCTCCATTCGCGCATCGGGCCTCAGCAATGCTCGCCTCCAGTCGGCTTCGGAAAAAGGTTTATAGATCGTCCAAAGCTTCTTTTTTATGGCCGCTAGATGACTTTGTCATACCTGAAAACAGCTATGGTTGCTTTCACAAGGCAACAGTTGAAAGACTCTGTCGATTCCTCGATGCCCAATATTACAAAATTGTAAGGCAGCATCAGTTTCTGGGAGTTACACTGGATCGGCAAGTTTCGTGAGCCTCAGACATCAAAGTTGTTTGAGAAAAAGTAAATGCAACGGTTAATGGGCTACGTAGGTTTACAGGCACATCGTGGAGCCGATCTACATCAACACTCAGTTCGCCATCTTTTACGCTTTTCTGTGCATATTCACGGCGCACTAATGAAGCAATAAAATGGGTTACTCTGCTGTAATTTTACATGGCGTTCCACAGCATGGAGTGCTTTTAATAGTCATTCTATAGGAGCGCTTCTGTAAGTTAAGGTGTTTTTCTAGTTCAATGGGTCTCACTGGTAATCGATGGAGGGAGAGTCACCAGGACGTCGTGATGCGAACAGTAATAACGCGTGAGAAAGTTAGTGTGTCTCATGCCGGAATAACTGCGATCCTCTTAGATACACCCAGCAGCTCACAGAGACTGTTGTAAAATGCACGGGGTGCTCGAAGCTCACGAAAAGTTTTACCTATGCATGAGTTTTGTAAAAGTTACACCGCTTGCTCTGCGGCTTCTTCTGAGCGGTTTGTGGACTGAATAATACGGAAAAAAAGCTATAGTTATGCACGCCACACGACTACCCGCTCCTTATAAGTTATGCATGCGGGGACAGGTTCTGGCTCGTGTTTACACAGATGAGTCCTGCAGAGGTGATTCTTTTATGCCCGCGTTTGTTATACCGGAGTTGGAACCATGAGCAAAAACGTTAGCTATGTCATCCCGCTCACTGAACGCGTGTTCAAACTTTTGCCATTCTTTCGGCACTGTGGTTACGGTTCCTCAAATCTGGCTAGTTCTCTCTGACTCTCGAGCGGCGTTAGCATCCATTAATCATGCAAGCCTATATTCTCATGCATACGAAGCTTGAAAAGCGTTGAGTAAAGCCTTTTATGCACAACATTTTACTTTTCTGCGGATTACTGGTGACTGCAGTGTTCCCTTCAACAGAGGTGCCGATGTGTCATCCCATCAAGCGCATGCTGCCCGTTCGAAGTGCTACACATGCTAAAGTCAAACTTTGCTCGCTTGTTCGATGAACAAATGAAACTGATTCTTTCTACTGGTTCCTAACTACACTAACCAAAGACAGGAGCCCATAAACGCAACTACAGCGCCTGCTGATTGGTACACATTAATTATAACATTTTCGGTGCAAAAGCGGCGGTGGAGTTTGAAGTTGTCTCTGTTCCTGTCCTCATACTTATAAACATATCGTTATCCTCCTTTTAAATTTGCCCTGCCATGATGATGGTTTGTGGCGTTTGAGAAGTAACGTCAACTTTTAGCGGCCAAACCATCCTGGCTCTGCAAAGTGCTTGGCACTTTGCAGAGCCACTGCGAAAGACCCGACACTGCGAAAGAGCGCAAGTGTTGCCTTTAGGCCCTTGTTGGAGTCTACCAGCTATCTAGGCCCTGACTTGTCGCAGCGGTGTTTTACGATGGGCAAAGTATGTATCTGTCCTAGCGCTGTGTATTATTTGCCTCGTTTATTCCGTCGTCTGCACGTATCTCTGACATGTAGTCGCTTTCTCACCAACATGCTCCGTGTCCTCCTGTATACTCAACGTGCACGGTCAAGTCAAACCATGCAGAATTGTGTGAACTCGGGGGGCGATTATTTGTGTGTAGTTCGCCTGTATATTTATGTATTTTATACTTAATACTTAACTGCTCCTCATTCTTATTTTGTTAACGTCTAAATTTCCAGCCATTTCACCATATGCGAAGTACTTTTTATTTATTTTCTTAATAATCAGCTAAGTGCCGTCTTTGCTCTTGGTGTTAAACAAAATAGGCCACACAATGCGATCTTCTTGTGTAGTTTGGGAGCAAATGGGGGAGCGGATTGTTCAGGAAATGTTTTTTTTAAATACGCTCATTTATCGACGGAACGTCCTGTATATGTTCATTTGCCGCATTGACAGGCGGAAAAAAAGTATATAAATGGTCGCCTGTCTTCCCAGGGACAACGATTTAAGTGAATTACACCAATTCAAGTTTATTCATTTCCGATAAACCTTACGGATGGTTAGGCTTCCTATACTTTAAAACTCTGGCTGTGACAGTCGTCTTACTGACGCGACACAACCGAGTTGCCAATAAAAACGCAATCTGCGATCATTTCTATAACTTTTATTCTCAGAGAGTATTTGTTGTTTTCAGTGGCCATCAATAATAAATTGGCTAGAAATACAATTATTTCCCAAACATATCATTTCTATTGCGATAGCATAGCTCACTAGATTTTACAATCCGCCCTAATAAGCAGCCCTGCTTGCCAACCGATCGTGAGACACGGCGCTGATGAAACTTGAGTAGAGTTTAAAAAAATTACTTGGAAATGATGTCCTGCCATATTTGGCAATGCCAGCCAACTGAAAATGACTACGTCATTGAAATTGGCAGTTTATCCGGCGTACGTTTGCCCTAGTACCTCATCCATTCGAACTGTCTCGCTGCTTACAAATTTATAAGCCGATATGTTCAGTGGAGAGAAAATTTCCCGAAAACAAAATTCCCACAACAAAAAAGAATTCCCAACAAAAAATTTCACTCAAGATATCTCCCATCGCTTAACTCTCTTGCATTAATTTTTGACGTGAGCTCCAACCTTATTGCCCTTTTACCCAGTTGCCTATATAACCAACGATGAACTTACCATTTTTCAGTTCGAACTTTTTTTTATAGGGGAGGCAATCTGTCTCCTATAAATAAATATTTCTCTTCTAATTCAGATGAGCCATTAAGCATGCCAGCCATAGAAGACGGGCAGGGAAAAGGAGAGGATCTACTATTTTAAGCATTTCTAGCGAACGTCGTTCGCGAAAATCGCTAATTTTATGCCAAGCTGTGGTAATTTGTCGAAGCAGTGAACCAAGATTGACCTTCTAACAAAGTAGCTTACTTTACAATTATGTCTTACACCGTTTTACATTTTCGCTGCCCCGTATTAATAGCATAATCAACAAGCTTTCTCGTTTAAGTTTTGAAATTTTCAGCTCACCTTCACCGGGAGAAAATTGTGCCTATTTGCGGTGTTGTTTCCATGCAGAAGCTTTTTTTCTAAACGTGAACGCCAGGCAAGAACGGAGAATGTTTGTTCCGTTTAATGCCACTGAAGGCGAAGTCACTGGTTTAAACGTCTTCAAAACCAAACAAAACAAAACTTGCGAAGCAAACACATTTCCTAATTATTAAGGATTTCAGAGAATAGAATTCCTTAAGCATTACAGAGGTGGTTCGTAGAGACCTGCTTTTCGATTTGTTCAGTTTAATTTAAATTAGAAATTTTACTCCTGTGAGGTGTCAGGCCGAAACCGAACCAAGCAACAAAGCACGATGGAACCAACAGAAATGAACCGCAAAAAAGAAACGGGCTGTGCAATGACACGTGGGGTCAGTGTCATCGGGCCCCTTTTTCCATCACGTGCCACCAACCTCTCCTCCCTTTCCAATCACAGCATGGGAAAAGGCTGAGAAGGGATACTCCACGCGTATGCGGCCGCTATTAGCGCGCGAAGAGGGCAGTGGTGGGGATGAGAAATATGCCCCACTGAAATATAAAATATGTTACGAAACATTGGCTTTTCCTTTCCTGAGGATTAGTTTTCCCTCCGACTACAGCAGGAGCAGCAGGGTACCAAACTTGCTGCACAGCGCATCGGCAAAAGTCCTAGCACGCTAAACGTTCATATCGGTTTCATTTCATAATTTACATTTAAAGAACGCAGCGTCTAGAGTGCCGTCCGACGGCACTCCAGCTCAGCGCTACAATGCAGCAATGGCTAGGGTGCCGTCCGGTGACATTCGAATATTTAAAACTGGGCTGACGCAAGCTACAGCTCTTACCATAAAAAGGAAAAAAAAAGCCGTCTAGGTTTAGGAGTTCCGTCTTAGCTTCCAGGTACTTAGGGCGGTGGTTCGTGTCCACCATTGCCCCTTTTTATTTTTTACGCTTTTTAGTTTTATTTATTATTTTCACGGATTAGGTTAGTTTTCGGTGTTTTAAAATGATTTTTTTTCTGTTTGTTACATTATGTTTGGTTAGTTTGCGCTACGTTACGTTAATGTGGGTTGATTAGTGCCACACGCGGCATTTCTTTATTTAAACGCCGGAGGACGTCGCTTTAGTGGAGTGCTAATAGTAACGTCGGACGGCACTCCACACACAGCCTTTAAAAGAACGTTGGACACGTAAAAAGACGGCATGCTTGAGAGGTGCCTTTGCTGGGGCAAAATAAAGCGAAGATGTCTTGCACGAGGTTTAAAACCATCGGTCCGGTTACCAAAAACGAATGATTTCTCCCCTTTTTCAGTGCCTTCACCCACCGAACAAACAGGAAACTAGAACGTCGAGCTTTTTTCTGATTTTTTTTTTCATTTGTCCGACCTTTCTCATAACCAGAAGTGTGTGTTGACGAACCATTAGCCGTGACATTGTTTTAAAGCTGTTAATGACCTCTTCCTTATGTATTGACCGTGGTAGTTAATTGCCTTCACACGTAGCCTTTATCCTTTTGCACAACGTGATCTCGACCGCAACAATAGTTAGTTACGCAGGTACTCACGGAACGCTTGCGGATGATGATGATGTAATAACTATTTCGGCACAGAAATGGGGGAAAGAAGGATGGAATAATAAAAGTCCCCCAGGATTCCTCCGCCTGAGCCGGTGGCCCTCCGGAACGGCTGTGAGGTTAGCAGTGCTTCCATCATACTGATGATTCCTCATCTTACGATATTGCATCCCTTCAATCCTCACTGGGTCTTGATTGACGTGTCTTCCTTCCGAGAGGCTGTTGTCGGCTAACTCTTTTTCCACTTCTAGTTTTCCTTAAAACAACACACTCACCCTCACACGCATACACGTACGCTCATGGTCACACACGCACACACGCACATGGGCACGCACGTTTCCAAACCGGTTCCGAGAATGAGTTTCTGCAACAGGAACCCTGTCAACAGCAGGCTCAATTCTACGCTGGGGTCGTCGATGACTGCTGAAATTCTTGCTACTGTTTGATACCGGAACAGAAATCCCCATTCATGTTGCAAGTGGAAGCGGAAGCTATAGTAGGCACTTTAGGAAGCAGCTGAATTACATGTCTAAAGTAACAATAAATGCAGCAGCACAGCAGCCAACACCACAGAGGAAAATATATTAGCAAACTTGTTACGAACGCAAGCCGCGATTTGGTAGAAACAAATAAATTATAATAAATATTATGCAATGAAAAAATAAGTATAAGCCGCCAAACAAATAATGAATTACACAACCCAGTTCGAATAAAAAGCAGGTTAGTTTGTCGCAGCATTACGGCGGATAAAAGTGGCGCTAGCGTCGTGTTTCAGCTTAGATTATTTAGACCAGGGGTCGGGAACCTTTTGAGACTGAAGGCCGAGTTGTAGGAAGCCGACACGGCGGGGTAGGGACGGCAACGCGGGGGGGAGGGGGGGAGGGGGTGAGAGTTTTGCGGGCAAAGCGACAAAATACGGCGAATTGAAAATACTGTACAAAGCTCGAGTAGAAACATGTTTATTCTGAAATGTTTTGAAGTTTGATGTTTGATCCCCTTTTCTGGACCTGTGCAACGAAAGGAAGTGAAGGCGTAATCTGCCTTTGTGTGAAGATTGGGGACAATGCTAACTCTAAGCTATGTTTTTTTTTTTTTTTTTTTTTTGACATGTCAAATTTCATTTGACATCCAAACTACCATTTCTGCCTTCAGTTAGGAAGTGACAAGGGGAGGAGGTGGGGGGGGTCTGAATTTGGCCGGGGACGTATAATACTGCCCCGCGGACCGCATGGGGCGCGCAGGGCAGCAGGTTTCCGAACCCTGGTTTAGACAGCGAGGTAGCCGGAATCGTTGTTTACCTCCATGCTCTCTTCTTGAAGCAGTCGTCCTTGTCGGCTTCGTTAAGGTCGAACATGGCTTACCGGTAGACGATCGGCACAGGCGGCAACACCGTCAATAAATGGGCAAAGTGGAACGCAGTCTGTTTGTTACAAAATAGGTGTCCGAAATAAAAATTAAAGCCGCTCCACTAAATGAGGAAGCTGTCGGAAGGGCAGAGCAGTGATTCGCCATAATGGGCTGTTGTGGCGCCGTTATCCGCTCACTGCCACCTCCCATCACGCCCTTCGCCGCCCTGTCTCATTCCTCTCCTGATGATTTCAACGGAGGTTCGTCCAACGCATTTCAAATTTCCCGCCTTCGCAGTGCTCGCGTGCCCCCTGCCTGAAATAGAGCCAGCGGGAGTTGTGTTCTTTTATAGCAAAGCTTCACTACTTTCGTACACTGCTTTCGCGGAGGATGCACAAGTTAACCTTCTGACCGGAGACACACCCCCGGCGACACACCGCCCGAAGCGCATCGCGTGATTCGCCGGGCCCGCTTTCGGCGCTGCGCACAAGGCCCCATTTTAAGTCGTTCTGCTCACATCGCGGTCGCTCCCGTCCCCTCAGCTGATCGACAGCCGATGAAACCCGCAGCCTCCCACGCATGCGCCTCTGGGCCGTCTCGGGACATGTGACTAATCTTGCGCCGCGTTCGCCTTGAAAGAGAAACGCGCCGTTCGCCGAGAATGAAAGCGAGGCCGGGCCTCCTCTTGTGAGGAGGAGGAGGAATGCCTTTAATGATGAGGAGAAGTCAGCCTGGCAGCGAGCTTGGCTTGCTACTCCACATGAATATGAGAGGTGCGGAAGTGAAAGGAAGCGATGACACAAAAACTCATACAGACAGTACAAGCACAAATATGCACACACGAACTGACCGACGCAGGTTCGCGCACACAGCACACGCACAGTGATATAGGTAAGGCGAACGGTCACATGATTTTGTTCAGGCCGGAGTCAGGGAGAAATGACACCAAGGCCCGTGTACTCCGTGTTGCCGCGGCAGTTGACTGCCATGGGCCGATGGCGTCGCAAAGTTTCAGTGGTGCATCAGCATGCAGTCCCAAGGTCGTGATCGTTGCACGGGACCGAACGGCTTTGAGCCGTGGTCGGCAATACAGCTACATCAAAGCTTAACCAAACGAAACCAAGACTGAACCAGACTAAGCCAAGCTTTTGCTTTGCATTTCCAAAGCAAGCTGAGCTAAGCCGCTTCCGTTTTTTATTTTGTGCTTGTTTTTTCTCCCGCACGTGCCGGCGTTGCACTGCCACTTTTTTCCGCTTACTATCGTAAAAACCAACCCAACCAGCGTTCCTAACTAAATGAACGCGGGCGCTGGCGGCTAATTACGCACATTTTGCCTCAAATGTACCTGCAGTTTTCTTTGCGCTAAACAACGAGGAGATGTAGGACAAGCGTCAGCGGTTCACGAGTTTGGAACACTTTTGATTTTATAAACCGCTTGGCTTTCGAAGCCTCTGTGGGACACCGCGACGACAGAACGCCGTGAGGCTCTACTTGGGCCCAGCGAGCGAGCTACGACTATAAGGCGAGCCCCTAAAGTGCTCGGCACTTAAAATTCCGCACCATCCCCGTCGGCAGGCTAGTTTATATGCGTGCGTCGTTTCGAGCGGGTAATTTTTTTTCTATAGAGCGCCATCTGCTTGTTCGAAAAGGCCCTGTCACGCGCTCCGTCCGTGTTACAGATTCAAGTTCATCGGGTGGCTGAGGCCTCTGTCAGGCCACATACGTCTTTAGTCTCAACCTCGCATTGGTTTTCGCCAGTAAATAAAATCAAATGAAATCAAAAGTTTCGGCGCCGTTTCAAGAGTAATTTCTGTGAAGTGCTTTGAGTGCGCGTACAAGTGAGGGTGCACAAGACGTCGCAATATATTTTTGGCATCTCGAAGTACGTGCACGCTGAATTAGATTCTTCACGTGGGTTGTTAAGCCCCGTTTTTCTTTCTTTACTACTCCTCAAACGCAGGTAAACAAGCCCTTTACGTTTCTAAGAAGAAACTGTGACGCGAGCGGTTTTCGAGAAACCTAAGCACCTCATTACTTCCGCTATGTCGTCGTCGAAAGCCCTGATTTTCTTTCTTTACTGGTCGTCGAAAGCAAGTAAACAATCCTCTTAGATTTCTGGGAAGAATTGGCGACGTAAAGGCGTTTCCAGAAATATACCGACCCCCCTTATTTCCGCTATGTTCTCACGGTAAACACGCGTATGTGGATCGTGGGCAGTGCAGGCGGGTGATAGTGTTGCATATCTTTGCGCCGTCCTGGGATTGACATCGGCGTGCTCGTTTGGAAATCGAAACAAAATCCGCAGCAATAAATATAAAAAAATTCTGCAGAAATTTTGAGAATTGTGTACAAATGCGTTAACATTCCAATGCCATTTCTTTGTATTTTAGGGTTTTTTTTTTATGGCCAAATGTGGCTACCAGTAAGAAAATTAGGCTTCTTTCCGTCGTTGTTAGTACGCGCGATTATAGATTGAGCTACATAGGACGATTTCTCGTTTCGTCTACGTAGTTATGATACCTTTCCTAAGCACCGCCATTCTACAGTTTCAATGTAACGAAAAATTGTTTTAACGTCAGCGATTATGCATTTTGTGCGTATGCAAGATGTTTTACGGTTTTGCCTTTTTTGCAATTTTTTTTTCGCTTTACTGCTTCTTTTTCTGATGTTTTTCTCTTGCCTTATGCTGGAGGAAGGGAGGGGGTAGGAGGGGAGGTGAATTGGTCACACCGTTGTTGTTTTGTCTGTTCGCATTTTAATGCGTAGTATTTTTTGCCGTATACCCCCACAGCCAGTACCGTGTAACGCACTCCATTTCTAAAAATTGGCGCATTGGGCGAAAGTAACACATTTAGTAATGATACTAGCGTAAATTGAGATAAATGGTCGAACAGAATTGCCACAAAACAAGAAATAAGAAAAATACAAAAATAACATTTTCTCGAAAAAGATCTGACAAAATAAAAAAAATATTGTTACGGGACAATATGCCTCACAGTCCCTTGACCGAAGAACGATTACGACGACGACGACGTTCCCGGCGCGCATCTCGCGCGAGGTCTGCGTCATGGCCGCTATGCGCATTCGCTAAATAGATCGCTTCACCCCATCCTTGCGAAGGGCAGACGTACAACATCTGCATTTGCAGAAACCTTCTTTGCCTCCTGGTCAGCCCAGTCGTTACCAGCTAGCCCGCAATGGCCTGGTACCCACTGAATGGTGAGGACATGTCCTTGTTGCAGTGCCAATGAGCATAATTCGAGTACTTCCGCAGCAAGGGCATAATAAGGTCCTTGCCTCATAACTCCGTTGAGGACCTGGAGTGCTGGCTTGGAAGGACGGACACGACCGCCCTTCTGTTTACCATTCTCCGCCGCACCTCGGCGAATCACTGGTCCCACCCTGACAATCGTCATAGAAGACTACACCGCCTGGACCCCGACTGCAAGTTTCGGTTACCTCCTGGTATTCAGCGAAACTACGCCACGCTGTTTCACCGACTACGACTTGGCGTAGCCTTTACCCGTCGCTACAAGCACCTCATTGGCTTTACGAGTGACCCCGACTGTGAGACATGGGCATGTACCAGAGACTATTTCGCATGTTCTCTGCCACTGTCCACGCTATGCGCAACCTCGAGAACAATTAGTGAGAACATTGGCCCGTTTGGACTGTCGTGTGGTGTCGGAGGAAGTGCTGCTGGGACCTTGGCCAGACGCGAAGCGTTCCTACAGTGCATTTAAAGCTGTGCTGACATTTCTGCGCAGCAGCGGCCTCTCAGAGATATTGTAGTAGAGGCCCGTCCGGCTTAACTTTAACACATACACCGTATCGGTATAGGCATCTTCTATACATAGCCCTTCATCTATGTCTCCGCCATCTTCATCTCTCTCGTCCTCTATCCACACTCTTTCCTCCACTTTCCCTTCCCACACACAGAATAGCTGGCCAGATATACTACCGTCAGGCCGACCTTTCTGTGTTTATTTCATTTCAATAAAATTCCTCTCTCTTCACCCCATCCCATCGTTCGTGTCATCTGTGTCCTGCCGCCACGTAACATTTTGGTGTAGGTGCTTGGTCATCCCCATCCTGGCCTCCACATCGCATCGTCTCGGCCTTGGGCGAAATCGTCGAGGGAGCATCGGCCATGTCGGGCAGCCCCAGCCCACTGCGACCTGCATTCGACCACGTCCCCCGCCCCGTGTCCCCAGCCCGTGTGCAGCCACTGAAGACCAGCTGATACAAGCCGAGAACAGGCCAAAGAGGACGCCGTGTCCCAGCCCTTTCGTCCGACTTGGTTCGAATTCCGCCGACGGTTCGTTCCTGCTTGAAGACATCGCTTCTGTGGGGCCAGGCTTCAACAGGGACGTCATCTTCATCTGTGGTGGCCGGCCAATTTCCAGTGTATGTTTTTCATCGCATCGCTCACCGCATCGCAATCCTCACGTTGCCTCGGCATCGACCGGGACGGTCGCCCTCGACCCTGATGTTACGGACTAAAGTGGGCAATGCCTCACAGCCCCTTGACGGAAGAACGATTACGACGACGACGACGTTCCTGGCGCGCATCTCGCGCGAGGTCTGTGTCATGGCCGCTATGCCCATTATGTAAATAGATCGCTTCACCCCATCCCATCGTTTGTGTCATGTGTGTCCTGCCGCCACGTAACAATATGCCTACTACACCCTTCCCCCGACATCGGAGAACAAACAAAAGGTCAGCAAAAGAACGTTCGAAATACAAATAGAAATATAGCTAGAATGATCGAACCGTATAATGATCCGCCTTTCCACGAAAATGCGGATTTGGCGAAAGTTACACCTCCATCGATTATAATCGCTGAAATGGAGATATTGGGTCAAAAAGGATTTCGATTATTCGATTTCGAATATTTCTATAGCACGGGTTATCTTTAATTACTGGGACCCTGCTACACTCTTCTCAGTGTATTTAGCAATCTTAACGTAATCAACCAACACATGCACCACTTATATTACTGGGGTCGCGAATTTCCTCAGCCCGAACTTACTGCTATATGCCCATCAGACAACTCGGAAACTCGTCCAAAAGATTTTTCTCTCTTTCCCGGTCTTGACGTCCTTCGACCGCTGGAATTCCGTTGTTACAGCGGTGCAGTGGCTATTTCCCTGTTTTCCTTCAGTTGTAGCACTAAACGCAGTCAATACCCACTTCAAAAAAAAATAATAAGACGAAGAAAGCCACAGAAGCAACGCAGAGACGGAAGGCACATCTGCTGCGACGAGCAAGTCACGCGGTGCAGGTCCGTTATGGCGAGAGCTATAGCTTTCGCACTGCTTACAGACGCGCAGTAAAGAGTGAAAGCGTTTATCTAAAGTGTTCCAGAGTCTCTTTAAAGGGGCCCTGCAACACTTTTTTCAACTTTTTTTGAAATCTGTAATGCTTGCAGAACGCAGTCACCCAACACATCCAGTACTTAAATTCGGGGGTAGCAAAGTACCTCGTCCTAAAATTACTGCTCTATGCCCATCAGATAACTCGGAAACTCGCTCAAACAATTTTTCTTTCTTTCCCGGTATTTTGACGTTCCTTTACAGCCCCAATTACGTCACTGATGCCATGCACCGGCTGTTGGTTGCTTTTCCTTCAGTTGCAGCAATGAACGCTTTTCGATAGCAACTTGAAAAATAAAGCCACAGAAACAAAGCAGAAGGCGTATCTGCTGCGGCGAGCAAATCACGCAGTGCCACTTCGTGCTGGCGATAACTGTAGGTTTCGCAGTGCTTCCAGACGCGAAGGAAAGAGTGAAAGCGCTTATCGAAAGCGTTGCAGGGTCCCTTTAACACGCGCCGAATATATTGACACACGGGCATTGCCGCTTTCGGCCTTCACCTGAAAAGCAGCCACCGCACCCGAGATCGGACCTGCGTATTTGGGCTCTGCAGCATAACGCCTTGGCCCCTGAGAGCAAAAAAGTATCAATCAGTGGCTAAAGCGTTGTGCTGCAGAGCACGATGTCGCGGGTTCGATTCCCGGCCACGGCGGCCGCTTTTCTGATGGAGGCGAAAAGCAAGAACGCCCGCGTGTTGGAGATTTAGACGCACGTTAAATATCCCCAGGTGGTCAAAATTAACCCGGAGCCCTCCACTACGGCGCGGCTCATCGCCTGCGTTCGTCGGCGCGTTAAACCCTGCAGTCAAATCAAATTAATCAGCGGCATGCACACCATCGGAGGTCGCAAGTATAACTTTGACAAAAGGTCGACTGTCACCTGCGATACTTTTGTGGTGCGGGTCTGGAGTCCCTTCTCCATCTCACATTCTGTCACCTGTCAAAAACTTCCGAAATGTGAGATGGAGGTTCCGCGCATCGATGCTGCCCCCATATCTGCGGCGCACTTCGATCAAGTTGGACCCCATGGGAATTTTTGAGGTTCTACGAAATCCGCACACCCAGGTGTTTCGCTCTCTGCCGCTATGAGATCAAGAGCGGTCGGGAATCCAACCAACGATCCTGTGCTCAGTACCGTTCGCGGCCTCGCCGCTGGGACCAGCAGCCTCAACAGAAACATCTAACGCTTATAGGGCGTGCTGCTTATTCGTGAAAGTGACAATCACGTCCGCAGAAATGCTGTCCCCGTTTCTCTCCGACTCGGATGTAATGGCTTTCACAGGCGTTCTCGACGCACACTGCTTCACAAATCCTGCCCTGCCATTGGCTTCTACAGAAGACAACGCTTCTCTAGTCAAGCTATTTTTGTAGCATACATCAGGCTGTCGTGCACCGTCTCCAACGTCTAGAATACACAGAACTATTTCACAGTGCTCATCCCTGCTAAATACAAATGCTGGAAAGGCGTATGACTTCACGGGAACCCGCCATGAGGGGTTAACTCTCCTTTTCCACTAAGGTTCCCGATTGTTCCGCCGTATTCGAGGAGGAGACCGCCATCCTCTTGCCTCAACCACCCCAGCTGATCCCAGTAGAATAGCAACCGAACCCTAGGAAGAAGGCAGGCACTGCGGCATTCATCCTATAGCCCCTCCAGCCCTGAGCATTCTCCCATCCGCTCCGACTCCACTCGACGTATATCTCATCTGGATCTTGGGTTCTCACGATTCCCTGGAGGCGTACGAGGCGGTTCACGCCACCGCCCCCGCGCATGCGCAGCGGACGTTCCACCCATTCCCGCGCCCCCTGCAAAGTAGGGCAACCACACCGTTCCCCGCATTTATCGCGACGACCTCACCTATTATTATCTCTCCCCTTGCACTGCTCAACCCCCGGACGGTAGCCTAAAGAAAGTGGAGGGGACAGACCAACACATTTCCCTTGAGAACCCTCTCCTGCCATCCACCGACCCCATTTTTTCCCCTTGTCAACACTACCCTTCCCCCCCGCGAACACGGTACACTACGACTCGGGCGTGCACCCGCATCCCGCTGCCTCCTCAACCTTCCGTCTCCCAGAGGGCCGGTATGCTGATCACGTCGCATGCAACCGACCAGCTTCAGTTGATCAACACAGCCCTCCAGGCCGTCGCAGCCCAGGGACACCTGGGTAGGAAATCGCCCCCAAGGCCGGCCACGAGAAACTAAGGGGGATTTAGTATAGTTTCCATTTCAATAAAGCTTGTTTTGCCCTCCTCCTTCTCTCTATATCTCTCGTGTAACTCGATCAGATCACTTGGCAATTTCCCTAACATAAATGGTACACAGAGGGTGGGCTTCGGTTTGTTTCTAAAAGCCACCTACTTGAATGGGGTATTTTATGCCAATGTTGTACCCGTGGATATAACTTCAGCGTCAGGTTATTTTGAGTAATGCCTTATTAAGAATCAGGTGAATAACGGTATATTTATGATTATTTTATGATTTTAGTGATGATTGATTGATTGCTTGATTGATTGATTGATTGATTGATTGATCGATCGATCGATTGATTTGTACAGAGAGAGAACATAACGGGACTTTAAAAAAGCGGAACCCACTACTGGTTCCCTATTACGGTTCACGAAATCTTCGTGTAGAAATTGCGGGGTGGGTATGTTTTTATAGCTTGGATGAGGGATAGTTATGAAACTACAGAAAGGCAAAAAGAGACGCCGAGAAGAAAGAGGACAAGGACATAATAGTGACGCAAGGGGCATGCCATTGCTGACTTGAAGACTCAAGATTGGCTCTGTCCAGCAACTCCTGAAGTTGCATGGCGTGATTGATGATCATCTGGCTACGTGTTCTGATTGTGATGTTCACGCAAAGGCCAACTCGTGGCTCGCAATCTGAAACGACAGCGGTCATGACAGTTTCCTTCACGTTATTTTTAGTGGTGTTCCAGTTTTCGTCTAGCGGGGCCACACAGCAATCACGATCAAGGAAGTTACGCAATCTGTGACGGGAACTGACGGATTGCTTGGTCGTGCGTGGCACATTTGTCAAGCTACGAGTTTGGTAGAGTTACGCACAGCCAGGCACTTTTTTGAGCAAACCTGCTGCTAGGTCCGTCGCGCTGTCTTCAGCTGCAATTGGTTTATTTACTTATGTGTGTGCCGTGAAGGGTGGAAGGAGGGGGCCTAGAAGCGCCGCTCTCGACAAGAACTGCAAGGGCATCCAGAAGCATTTTTTATTTGTGATTCGCGTCGGTGAAACAACGAGGAGGCGGAGAATTGCGTTTCTCGCTTTTCGGAGGTGCCTCAGATGACCGCGCTTGACTCATGCGAGCGGCGTCTCTGTGTACGGAATTCAGCTGCACCTTATCGTGCTCAGTGGCGCTTGGGCTGCAAACACCGCTGATCGTGCTTGGTTTGACCTCGGGAGTGCATACAATGCGTTTGCTTCTCATTTGTCATTCTTACAATTGTCTTCTGTCTGCGATGTACTTGCACGGGCGGCCACTTCTCGCTGTGGCAGCTAAGCTGACAATACGAAAACCTCCTCACCGCGCACTCCTTCCCTACCATGTTTCTATTAGCAAACATTTCCTGGTGCCGGTTCCCCAGCTGAGAACGCATGCCATGGAACGCCTCGTGCTACGAAATTTCCTCTTCTCTCTCTCTCTCTCTCTCTCTCTCTCTCTCTCTCTCTCTCTCTCTCTCTCTCTCTCTCTCTCTCTCTCTCTCTCTCTCTCTCTCTCTCTCTCTCCCGCATTTCTCTACACCGACATTTCCCGATTCGGGTGGTCCCTCTGCGAGTGCATACATTAGGTAAACAGGTTCGGTACAAAAAGAATCTGCAGAAATTCAGAGAATTGTCTACTAATGTGTAGCAATCTTATGCCGCTTGTTCAGAGTGCCGGGTCTCTAAAGCCAAATATAGCTATGAGTAGCGAAAGACGTTGCATTAGTTTATCTTTTTAAGTCTTGTTTTCCTTCCTTTCGCCAAAGATGTAAATGTATACCATTATTGCGATGAAGCACCTTTACTTCGCTAAATACGTTTTTTTTTTTTTTTTTTTTGAATACGCAAGGCGTAAGACACAGTTGGGCCGTTTACGCAATTTTTATTCATGTTTCTAACGTTCTTTTGCGTAATTTTTTGGCTCAGTCTTCCGTGTGGGGGGAGATGTATGAGGTGCACATTTTTGATTTTGTCAGATTATTTTCGCAAGAGTTCCTGTATCTATTTTTCTTATTTTTGGGTTCTCAAAATTTTGTTAGACCAGGTATCCCCATTTGCGGTAGTGTAACGATTGACAGTGTTACTTCTGCCAAATCTGAAATTTTGGGGGAGATGCAGGGCAGTACACGGTCCTGGCTTGAGGACACTCCGCAAAGAATGGTACGCATTACAAATTGGCCCAGCTTGCGCTAGTGGTGCAAAGCTTCCGAAACAGCCGAGCTGACGGCCCCTCTTTCTTCGTCAGAGACCCGGCTGTTGCACCTCACATGAATTTCCAAACTTTGCCGCGGAAAGGTTTCCATGACTGCCAGGGCCGACTCGTTTCGTCCGGAGGCTTTCACATCTCCCCCAAAGTGGACCGCACTAGCATGCGATAGAGCCCACGGCCAAGTCAAAGCCAACACCCGCGCTACAAACCCACAGGAAATGGTGGGTGCCAGGAATGCGACGATAGTTCAATCTGGCAGACATGAACTTCATAACGCGAGGCGCCCAGGTTCGATTCCAACCACGGGGAGCATTTTTGTTTCTTTCCAATTGACCGCACAAGTTCTTGCTCCCCGATGCTCATAACCCCACAACCTTCGGGCCGTTGGGGTGGCCCAATGGTTAGGTTCCGGTTTCACGGCGGATAGATCCCGGTTTCGAATCCCATGACCTAACCACAGTTTTTTTTTTTCTTGAGGCTTCGAGGTATGTTTGGTGTCGACTGGCGGAAAAGGCTCGGCTTAGGCAGCTTTTCTGTTAAAAACAATGTCTGGTAACGCGTAAATGCTGCACGTTTCCGAGCGTTGATTTATTCCGGACAAGCTTGAGCAGTAAGTGTGCGGAATTTTTTTAGTGCCGTCGCAGCACCAGAAGATTTTTCCAGGGCCAGGACTCGCCCTCGGCGCTCCATGCGGCTGAAAAATGCACGCCACGCTACAGGACACTAGCGTACGGGTATGGACACAGAACAAGGCACAATATCTATTCGCGTAGCGCCGAGAGAAAATAATGGCAAATTATTGACGACCATCGCTGCAATACCGAATACAGTTGCATAACCGAATAATGGACAAAGGGATAGCCCAAAATCAGAAATATTGTGATATACTGTACCCGTTAGAAAGATCATATACAGCAATTTGAAAACAGCGTTAGCTTCACGCCCCTTTGAGTACACGAACACGGTGGATTAGTCTTTAAAGTATCGCTAAAGAACGTAGTGATAATTGTAGCTCTTGAGCACGTATTCGAAACTAAATGAAGTTCTGTTTTTCGACGAAAAGTGTTCGGGGAGGAAACAACTCAGATTGAAACAGACACGTAGAAGGCGTATTTATTGAAGTTTGAAAATCATGCACGTTTCGATTAAAAAATCGTCTTATGTTGATTGTTATGTATTTCTCACAACATGCTCTTATAACGCAGTTCTGCAACATTGGTAATTAGCAAAGTAATCACCCACTTTATTCAAAAAGCACAGAAACTACAATTCAACAATGTACTCTACGCGGTTTAACCCGCAAACGTCGAATTCAATGAAAAACTCGGCATGAAATTTCGCTTCATTACCTTTGAACTACCCGAGCCTTTAATGTGATAGACAAACTCGGTGAGCATCGTCAAACACCTCAGGGGTTGTCGGGTGATTGTGCGTTGCAGCAGGGTCAAAGGAAGAGGAGTGCACGAGATTAACATTGAAAAACAATTGGCCACGTATCTCCTCCTTTCGTTGCAAATCTCGACGAAAGACGATAGTCGACTGTCGCCCCTGGCAAGTAAATGCATCCCTCCTCTTTCCCGCTCACCTCTCATGCTGTTCCTCTCCCGTCTCGTTCTTCCCAAGATAACACGCTAGAGGTTTGCCCAAGTCACCTTAAACTCACCGCGTTCACTGCTCCTAAGTCGGCTGCCTGGATGCCAGCGCTTCCGTATGCGGAGACGCGCGTGAATCGAGGCACCCTACTACAACGTTTATAGAACCACGTTGCCCAACTCCACGAGCGTTCCAAGCGGAACGTGGAACCTGTCTAGTGGAACGTTTCGTTGCTGTTGCCGTTTGCTTTTTTTATATGCTGCCAGGTAGCGCGGGCAGCAGCAGGCGATGGTTTTCTGCAGTTGATGTAGTATTTCATTTGCTATCGCAAAAACCAAACATCCGTACTTTTTTTAATAAAGGAACACTGCAAATGGCACTGATGTATTGATCTTCTGCCTTATAATTTCGTAATGTCCGGTTCTTGTTCAACAATTTTGACAAGTATGAACACTGACACCGGACTTTGACGTTTAGATTTAGCTGTGGGTATATAAGACTATTGCGCAGCTAGCTTCTGTTTCACTTTGGCTGGGTGGCTGAATGGAGTCACAGACACACAGACAGACATAAACACAGACCAAAATTGCTGCGTTTAAGTAGCCAAAGAAGGACTATTGTCTTTAAAAACACCGCGTATGTATCTAGAAGGTACGTTTCTTACGCTTGTGCTCGTTATCCGAAGCGATGTTTCCATTCTCAGATCTTTCTTATGCGACGGACCAAATTGCTAGACAACTCTACTGTTGGATCTGTGTCGCCCAATCCGAGCCATAAATAACTGGCTACAGTCGTAAAAAAGAGACGTGTACAGTCCTGTTATTCATCTGCCTTCTCAAAATGACGATGTGGCCTTTTTTTTGTCGGCGCGATGAAAGCAGAAAATGATTTAAGACAATGCCTGAACGGGTCTTAACATCGCAAGTAAGGGAGCAGCATAAAACGCGTAAAACGTGCCAGAAACCCAATAAAAGTGCCACGTACCTCGCAGGCAAGTAGACACAGAAGAACGTTCCCGATGAAAGCCTTTGTTCTTCTAGCCAGCACCAGTGACGCCATTACAAACACCTGTAATGAATAGTCGCAGTGGACACTTGACGTAAGTACTAAGAACGTTGCAACCCCTGATTAATTTAATTAATTACTATTGTAGTAATTTCCATATATTTACATAACTATTGAATGTACTTTAGTATGTTCTTTCCTCAAAAATGTCACACCCTGAGTGGTAGGCTTTAGGGGTACTCCCTGTTGTGCATGTCGCAAGGTATGTGGCTAGCAACAAAAATATGCTGGACAGTTAACTCAACCACGTACTGTGGACGACCGGAGTTCACGCGAGAGGGGTTTTGCTTCCATAATTAGCAAATGTATTTGCTTCCCTGTCTGCTATGCCTTCTAACAGGCGGTGCCTCCACTGAGGAAAGGAAATCCAGACTTGTATCTACCCCCTCTCTCCGGCAACTCCTCCAGCTCGCAGTGCTTAAACCGGAATGAACAAATCTACCTATGGCATCATTACACTAATACGAAATAAAAGCTCACCGACGGATAATGGAGGACCATGAAAGCTCCCACGCTGTTACTGTTACGATGTCACCGGCCAGCGATATATCGAAAATATGTGCTGTGATCAACCTTAATATGATGAATGTTGCAAAAATGTGTCTATTCTTTAGTACGTTCATAGAGAAACTGAAATGAACCGAAAAGATGTATCACTGGCCCGGTTCACGACGAAACGATTTGATCATGGGGTATTGAATATGCGCTCTCCATGTCATTTGCTACTTTTCGTGCTCACGTACCATTCAAGTCGCGATCGCTCACACATTTTCCGAAATTGCAGAACGGCCACGGTGGCGTATTGTGTAGCCACCCAATCAGGTTGCAAAACTAAACAAATGAAAGGAGACACAGATAAACTCGTTGTCATTGCAGCAGGCCTTCTGGAATGTATTCAATAAAATGTCCTTCATTTTGTAGCCTGGCTTGAGGAACTAGACCCGGAGCCGTGGCTGTACTTAGATTACTCGCTTAATCCTCTTTCTTTACTAGCTCATGATGATTATCTCTTTTTTGGCACGCCGGCTTTTGTGCTTTTCCACAACAGCTCCGCTATTTAAGCGGGGGAGCGCAATCGCGCTCTAACTCGCCAACCTTTGTCTATAGGGAACGATTTACCTTGAGTTATTTTGACGATTTTAACAGCTCGGCCGGGAGAAAGCATTGCGCTTTAAAAATTTCCAATCCTCAGAAGCAGGTTGTAGAGAACCAGCTCTAACACTTACCGATGCCACGAAACTGAGTCCGGTGAGGCAAGCCAGGATTGGCATCAGTCGCAACCGTAAGGAGACCGTGCGCAGAACATCGTCGTCGGCGCTGATGACTCCGGCAGAAGCGAACATCACCGGCAGAGAGAGCAAGGTGCACACACCGACCCCCCGTCGCCACCTGAAAAAGGGGATTGCAGACATGAAGCCGCCCTGGTCGCAATGAAGACGTTGCAAGGAAGCGACCTCGGTAACGCATAAGAAGTTCACCATCATCAACAACAGCCAGGTCTACTGCAGGGAGAGGCCAGGATTAGGTCCTACTGCAGGGCGATGGCCTCTCCCATTGACCTCCAACCTCTCCTGTCCTGAGCTCCTCGAGTTCATTCTTTGCCCCTGGATTTCCTTATTCCGTCTCTCCATCGTATTTTTGACCTTCCTTTCCTCCTAAAGCCGTCTCTCGGTAGCCACTCTGTTACTATGGTGGTCCACCGGTCGTCATTTCGTCTAACAAAACGGGCAGCCGAAGCCCATAGACATAAGCTTTATTTACCCTTCACTTCAGTATCAGCGAAACCGAGATGTGAGCCCAATTTATGCGTGCGTTCACTAATAATTTCTTCTTCTTTTCGGCTGGGAATGAGGGTGCGTGAGTGCCGAAGGTAGTAGTAAGGGCTAGTAACGACTTCAATATGTCCTCGCTTGTTGTAGGGCTGAATATATGGTATTTTGGGGGACTGATTTTGCTCTAAAATACGGCCGTGTGAAGCGTAAGCTGCGACGAAACGTTCCTAGGCATCCCTTTCGTTTCTATTCTCCATATTACGCCTCTATAAACTTGTAGGCTACTAATGGCAGCAGCGCGCTGGTGTGATGAAATTTAAGGGGCGCTGCTTAGCAACGCCTTACAGTGCTTATTGCCAGTGAAAAAATGAAGTCGATGCTATTAATATGTTAAAACGCACGTAAAAAAACCACGACAGACAGACAGACAGACGGACGGACGGGACGGACGGACCGGACGGACGCCGACGGACAGACAGACAGACAGACAGACAGACAGACAGACAGACAGACAGACAGACAGACCAAAATTTAATGGTTTAAAAAAGTGCCTTTTTTAAGTAAAAAGAAAATGTATATCGAAGAAAGCGGGGTAAAGCGTTTTCAAGCATAAATTTAAAGCAAACGTTATCCCAATGGTGGTTGGTGCCTGTCGTCGACGTTATTTCCAGTCTTCCACGTACCAAGCACATCCCAGAATAGGCTCCCCCAAAGCTCGCTCTCCTGTCGACAGATTGTCTAGCCCCGCTTTTTTGAAGCCGATTTAGTTCACGCGCTTAAACGGGGCCCAATGCTTGCTGAAACAACACGCTTCAAAGTGACGCGTAATGAATGACACTCGTTCCAAGTGTCATATCCACAAGCACTGTGGATGAGATCACAAATTTCAGTACAACAGGAAGCTTTGCTAGTTGGATCTTATTCATATTTAAAGCGCAAGCGTATACGTAACATAGGAAGTAGACAACACGAGTGCTTTCGATGAACTGTTTATTGAATGAAAACATGCACACACATTTATACTTGATCCTTCCTTGACAACGCATGCGCGATGCACACGATGATAGCTTTCATTTTTCACTTTATCATCCCACGTGACCCCTCGAGTGTTGCCTCCAAAAACTTCACTTCATTCTCCTGGACTGTTATCGACGGCTGGGCGACGCGCATGCCTCCTGATTTGCTTTTTTTTAAGCTTCCATGAAAAGTCGGCACATCTCATCTCTGTGCGCAAACTCTGCTGTCGCACTCCCACAAGTTGGTTGGAACCCTCTGCACGCTTTTCACAAATTAAAACTTTGTTCTTCTGGGAACAGACATTAGGAATAATAGAGGATAACATGGCTGCATGCAAGATATAATCAAAGATAAGCTGACTGCAAATTATGTGTTATTTTATTTTCTGTTCTGTCCCGAATAACAGCGGTAACGTGTTTTAGCTCGCCCTTGCCAAGCGCCATTCATCTTATTGTAATCGTTAGGAGAGCTCCTCGGCAAGACGTGGCTTTTAGTGTCATTCTCTTGCATATGCGATAAAGAAACTTATGCTAGGTTTTGGCTGACATTGTGGTGGCATAGGCATGTAGAATTTCGGCATGCATATTTTTAAAGAGTGCCTGTAACGGGCAAATGTAAGCGTAAAGGACATTTTCTCGTGAGAAATCTTTTTCTCGTTTCGTACCGATTACCGGGAGTCACTCCAGCACTGCGACATACCGCAACGCTACGTATTTAAATCAACCTACATGACATGCAGCGAGTTAATATAATCTTAATTAGCGTCTCAATATAATACCCAGCAAATACGCGTACATCCACTGCACACACCTTTTTTGACAATGGTATTTCTTGGTAACTAGTCTATTCAAAATGCCCATGCAAGTTATCGAGACGTATAAGCTTGAGATTTTAATCAATATTTTGAACGGCACGCGACGTTGATAATGACCACCTTCTAAGAGCACACACACCGGGAGGTTCGTTTTCAAACGCCTCGCCCTGAAAGACGCGCGGAGCCTCGAGAGTTTTCGTTCTCGGACATCAAGCATACCCGGAACCCTGGCCACACGAGCTCCACTTAAGAAGCATTCAACGAATTGCCCAGAACTCCCATCTGGAAAACGTGTTCCTGCGTGTTTGCCTCCCCTTGTACACGTGCGGTTGCCCGGGTATAAAGGGAGAACGAGTCTAGGGAGCACGGGACTTACCGTTGATGTGGGCAGCGCTTTTTGAGATGCGTACAGGATGACTATGGGCGCCGTTGGAGCGGAACCGTAAAGGAAGGCGAAATTTGAGCGCTCCCGACCGTCGCTTCCTCGCCCCCGGTACGCGAGCTCCACAAACACCTTGAGGAACAAGGGTAGAGCGAGCCTGGAATGAAGAAAGCAGACGTTACCCGGCAGCCGAGGGGTCGTGCTTCTGGCTATCAAAACTAGCTGTGAAAGCAGAGCTTCCGGTGGAAGCGTTGGCCGTTTCCGGCTGGGTCATTTAGAACACGACTGGATACAACTTTCAAATACCGTCTGGAAAACGGCTAGGGGTTACTTGCGAGAAGAAGCCACCAGCCAAGAATGGCTCGCCGTAACTTGTCCTAAACAAGGGGGACGAGGCTCTTCGTTCTGGTGGCGCGAAGTAAAGTGTTATTACGCTCAAACGGCCTTCCGCATATGCGCATTCGGTACGTACTGTAAAAAAAAAAAAAAACTTCCGTAAAACGCGAGTTGCACGTGGTTGGATTCCTCAGTTGAAGAACCCGTTGGAGCTTGCTGCCTTCTCCGCTCGTTCCACCACCTGCTGTAGCTGGCCCGTTCTCTCTCCTACACTGCTCATGGTTAGGTGAAGCTTTAAGTTTCTTTGGCAGGCCCACCCCACGTGGTGGAGTCTGCAGACATCATTGCAGTGTTAGAGGGTGAGATTAATGGCGTGGAGTTGATATAGCTGCGGGAACGTGTTTGTTTACAAAGGCCTCAGTTTACACTTTTGGTCAGGGGATTATGGGGGGGGGGGGGGGGGTGACGGGGTGGGCCGGCGATTGCTTTGCGCATTCAACTTGCCAACTTTTATTCTGGTGTGATGTTGTGGCACGTAACTAACGGATGAGCCATCCACAGCCAAAGGTCTCACGGTGTCCGGTCGCCTAATACTCGGGCTGTCGTGTGGGCCATGAAACCGCCGCGAAGGGACGAGTGGGCAGGGGCAAGAAACGAGATGGAGCTGCGTTGAGAAGGTCACCGGAGAGGGATCGTCATAGCTGGTATTGAAATTTCTCCACTGCTTTTACTTCCTACGTGCCCTCACCAGAAATGCTCACATTCAACATTAAAATGTTTTAATGTGAAACTACACGTAGAATTTCCTCTTCGTTCATTTCGCCTAGTAACTTCTTTAATCACCTAACGCGCCAAGTTGGCTCAGTGGCTAAAGCGCTGTGCTGCTGAGCCCAATGACATGGGTTCGATCCCTGCAGCGGCAGCGGTTTTTCTGAGAGAGGCAATAAATGAAACTCCCGTGTTTCTATATTTGTATTAAAGGTTCCTAGGAGGCCTAAATTACACTTTACGCAACTTACATCGAATTGAGATAGCTCAATAGACCCTAATCTACCTCAATATATCTTATTCCACACTAAATACCCTGCGACGGACCTTCTTGCCGCCGACCGACCCATCGTGAAGCTTTCCACAGGACTCGTTTGCTTCCCTCCAGGGAGTATTGAGGCACGGGCATGCGAAATCAATGGGAGGGCAGAAAAATCCAGCTCCGCTGTAAAGAAGGGGCGTCACCTATCAAACAAGTTAACCTGTGCGACAGGTTCCTGTGTTGCCACGCGAGTACTGTCATGCTGCAACTGAATAATATAATAGGTTTTGTAGATGCCCTGCTGACACCTTGGGATAGTACTTTCATGATGCGGATGAGGCAGATGCTAAACAGGACAGGACTTAGAACTCCGCCTTGAGGGACGCCCTGTGTAATCTCATGCCGCCTTGTGTCGCCTTCATTGGTGGTCACGTAGACATACCGATTCGGCAAGTAGTCACAGAGCCAAGTGTGCATCCGCCCTCGTAGCCCAACAAACGTCATTTCCCTTATAATAGCTTCATGAGCAACGCTGTCAAAAGCCGAATTGATGTCTAGGAATGCAGCTACCGTGATATTTTTTGCAGCCTTTTGCCGATAAATTTCCCTCACCAAATCCATGACGTTGTCGATGCTAATTCTTCCTTCTCTGAACCCTGATATCTCTCGGAACGTCTCTTTAATGGCGATGACTCAGTTACAGTAATGACGATACTCGTGCCCTCGAGCCAGGAGCCACACCATCTTCCTCTTCTTTGCAATTCCCAACAAGCGGAGTTCTCTATTGCACACACGGCATCCGGACAGAGTCGATGCAAAATACCATCGACTGGACGTGCGAGATTTGATGACGAATAGCAGCGCCAAGACTGGCCAGAGTTCGATCATAAACATCAAACAGAGTCTTAAGATAGTTTCCAGGAACTCAAGAATTTCGAAAAATCATAAAGCATTCATTTCGTTTAACAATCTCTCCCCTTAACGGGGCGTACTTCAATCTGTACCTATCGCTAGCAGAAAGGCACTAACCTCCAGCTTTAACGAACTTGGTGAAGTAAACCAATTTTCCGGAGATTTTGTCGCATCGTCTTTCTGTGTACCGCAATGGGAGGAGGAAGAAAAACTTTAATTTCGCCAAAGTAATGTGGTAAGGGACGGGGGGTTACAGGTCACTGCCGGTGGCGACAAGGACATGTCTTCCAGGCGACCTCCAGTGCTCTTGTCATAGCGGTGGGAAAATATTTGCTTGGGAAGTATTTGATATGCCCAAATACTTCCCACAGTTTCTGTTACGAGGAAGGCGTCGTGCTGCTTCACACGGGGTCACGTGTTCAGCCCTGAGTCGCGGAGGCGATTTGTGTCTGAAACTTAATACCCACGTGGTCCGAAATCGATGTGTGTGATATAAGGCCTTACATCCAAGCACGCTTCGAAGCCCAGATGAAATTTCAGCCAGCAAAACAGTTCACAGACGCCCTTGGTTCTATATGTGAACGCGTAAGCATTGTTGTCTGTTTGAACAGCGCTGAATGCTCTTTCGTGCTCGGAGTTGCGAGTAATCTTTTGGAGTTTCATTCCGGGGTATTTGCGGTGTAGTGACATCGATGGCCAGTTTTCGAGGTTTCCGCCCAAGCTTCAGACTGCGTAACGGGTCGGCACGTAATGTCGCGCAGAGTGCGCTTCGGAACGAGTAGCAGACAACGCGAGATTTAGGAACCGTTTTGCTGCTAAAGACACCGGACAACTGCTTTATTCTTCGGTAAAGCTGTTTATCTAGCTGGCAAAGCTGTTTATTTCTAGGGTATGGTTAGCAAAAGTCCCAGTTACGAGATGGTCTGGAAACTTGGAATTTTTATGCCCGGGAACCTTCTGTACACATTAAACGTTTCTATCAGATGAATGGTTCTTAAAACACTTTTTTGATATTTTTTTCTCAGTGCGAATTGGTCTTAGAGACTCATAACCCAGTGCGTACATTCAAAACTTAGATCAGGCAGCCATAAAAATGTACTTCCCAAACCCACCGAAAACATTTATTTCGTTCTGTATTCTTCAAAAGCCGAGAGCCTTTTTTGTGTGTTCATGCAATATCACACAGGCAATATTACCGCTATTAGGTGGCTTCCGTTTTGCATCCAGAAAACCCGTCTAGTGCCGCTATCGGCAGGAAAGAAAAGCTGTCGAAAGCTGTGCGTATAACATGGCAAGAAAACCACGCAGTTTTGTTTTGTGCATATCTTCTAGTGTCTCCAGGCACACCTGAAGACAAGGCAGCGTCTACCAGTACCACTGTAATGCCCCATAAATTTAAGAAATAACTGAAGTGTACAATAAACTTATCGTTAAAGCGACGAAGGAAAACCGGAATGGAAGGAGTGCAAATGGTGGGCTCACGTTGGTTGTTTAGTGTCTGTTTTAATTACTTTCGCTTTGTTATATTGCGTCGAATTAAGCAACTACTTGCTTGATTACTCTGGTGAACACAGTGTAAAAAAAGATCGTCGGGAGGCTGTCTCATTTCGGTGTTTTTAAGGTGTACGAAGAAAATTAGAAGCTACTCTGGTGCATACTGTAAATAAAGCTGGTCGGGAGGTTGTCTCATTTCGGAGTTTTCAAAATTGTACTAAGAAAATTAGGGGCTTAGTGAAAAGCTAGCTTTAACAATTCGTTTTTTTTTTCATAATTTTGCAGCTTCTTTATGGGCCGATAGTAATCAAGTCTGTACAGTGTTTACAGTCACGTATGTTTGAGCCGTCGCATTTATTTATTACGGAGTTATCTCCAGATTTGTAGCGGCAATGGGGTCAAACATAATTGCCCAATTATTTTACCATGCTAAAGTCCCAAAGTGCGTAAAGAATGCTCAAGGATTTTTCGACCAATTTTCAAGCACTTTTTATTTCGTCACACAAATATTACGTCCAGAAACGCCATGTTTTTCATATTTTCTGCACCATATCCCAAAGCGCCGACCATTATTTGCTAATCTGAAGGCCGAAATATGTGCGTATTCATAGTGTACATCCATGGTACTCACAAAATAACCCAACAGAAAATTAACAACCCTAATACAGCGTCACATTTCGTCTAGAAAACATAGTAACATCACTGTGAAGGTTCGTACGTTACAGTAACAAAACAAATTTCATTAATCTTCTACACTAATACTGTTACTTTTTTGCAGCCAGAGGCAACTTTCCAGCCTGTTCATAAGCCAAGCCAAGGACAAGTGGAACGTGCCTGCCAGGTACATGGCCGAACGCTCGCTCAACCGCGGCTTGCATAGACAGTTGTGCCATATTTCCCTCTAGTTTATGTTATTATGAAACTCTTCGAATGTAATATCTTTTTTTCTTCCTCATCGCTTTTTCTCTCTCTCACTCTCACGTTCCCGCACGCATGGCCTAGCACAGCGAAAGTGCAGTACCTTAAGCGCTTTTCCTCTTAACGAGGCTACCAAGACAAAATTTAAGGTTGTTTCAATAAAAGCACTGATTTGGGCCGAAAACAATGATACTAATCTTATCGAAAACTGCAGAAATAAAGATAACACCCGAAACAGTGGCCACTCCGCAGCCACTTCCGGCAATGCCTCTATGAGGTCACACAATCTTGTTGGAGTGATCGGCCGCCGCTGACCTAAGCCACCCCAAGAAACCGACTGGCCGATTGCATTGGGTACTTCATAGTTCCGGTTTATCATTTTACTTGAATGCTGGCGTGCAGTTACAGCAGGCTGTGTGTTTAGTGCTGGCCTCCATTATGTCACTCCTGCCCATAATACGTCACTGTTCTATAAAATTTTAGTTTTTCAATGTTTGTGGCCCGGAATTAAAGCCTCCGCTGGCAACGGCTTGCCGACGTTTCCCCACCTGACTTTGTTCCTTCTATGCAATTCCTTCCAAGAATAGGAGAAACTTCTCGTCAATAAAGTCTACGCTGACTCTGCGTACACTCCGGACATCGTCTTCAAATGGACAACGCCCAGACACCCTGCCGGTAGTCCGCGGTGCCCCTACTGCGGCAGCAACAATACACCGAACCTATTCCACCTCATGTGGACATGTTACGCTTGCTTAACTGACCGCGACCAGTTCCTTACAACGCAAGTACGCCCGCCGACTTCTGAAGGACACGTCCAACATGTCAGAGACAATCCATAAATGTTAGACCAAATTATAGAATTCGGTCTAAATACAGGTCTCTCACAGGCCTGCATAAAGTAGCACGATGGCAGATCGTTCACCCCCTCTCTAGATGACCCCCAACCACACCCTTTGTGGCTCCCCAAAGGCTCCTTTTGGATACCCGGATGATCGTCGTAATACAGTGTCCTCGCCACTACTTAAACTGTAAGTATGGTACCCCTAAGGGTGTCACCAGATATAACGTGTTAAGTGAACGGTATGAACCATCTTCTCCTACCCTTTTTCCCATGTCCCACCTTTTTCCTATGTCCCTCCTCCTAATAAGGTCCTGCATTCCATTCCATTCAATTTTTATTAACTTTTCTTTCGTTTAAAATTCAGATTTTGTAGCTGAAATGGAGCTGAGTGAGTTACCAAGGGCTAGTTCTTTTCAACTGAACAAATCTGTGTCTTGTCTAGCCCTTTAACAACGTGCATAGAGAGAACCACCACCTATGGAAGCCTGCTTACGACTTTACGGCAGCCAGGATCACGGCCGGAAACAGGTGCTCCCTCAGGCTTGGGCTTCGGAAGGACTGCTCGATGTGGTAGCCCAGCAGGAAGAGAATGGGCGCAGCGAAGGCGTCCCCTAGAACCTGAGAAGTCATGACACCCAGTCTAAAATCATAACACGAATACCGCACAAACCTAACAAGGATTCTGGTAGTACGACAAAAAAAACTTTGTTGGGACAACAGAAGTCCTGTTGTTACGACAAAGCCATCTGTTGTCACGACACACATTTCTGTCTTAATGACAAAGTCAATTTTCACAACGACAAAAAATCCTGTAGTCACAACAGAACTGCCATTTACGGTATTCTTCACAATGGCCAATAACATTCAAACCATGTGCAACTGCTGGTGGAACATAAAGATGACGACAAGATCGGAATTCGGCACTACGGAACATCGAAATCAGGACAGGAATATGACACCCGACAGAACACCAGAATCACGACACGACAAGAATATGAGAAGACGAAAATACGACACGCGAAAATACGACAAACTACAGAACTGTTTCTTGTCGTTTTTTTTTCGACTGGGCATGGTGTGAGTATATTTCACGGGGACCGCTTTTACAACCTGAATGTGCTAACTGCTGTGCGATGCATTCGTTCCACTCATCAACCGACCTGGTCCAATCCAACCGTTTTTCGTTGGGGAAGATCGTATTTTGCAACGCACTGGACTTGCGTTTAGACGCACCCGCGTCTATAAGAAGCTACGCCCCATCCTCTTCAAAGTGGTAACACGAAGCCGACGACACGTAAACGTAAGGATCCCTGCCATCCTAGTTATTATTAAGACGTCGATGCTGGTAAGCTCACTAAGCACAAATTTATTTTGAAAAATGACGATTGAAGAGTTGCAATCCCCCGTCAAACTACCGTTCCTTTTTTTCTAGTAGTAATTAACAACAATGAAGGTGGCAGTCCTACTATCATTTTCTGTGTCATGGTCGCGTATCATGGGATTCATTTGGCGTCAATTTGGCGAGATCGTTAGAAAGACGACCGTCTTTCTTAGGTTACGTAAACGTGAAAATGTCTGTCTGTCTGTCTGTCTGTCTGTCTGTCTGTCTGTCTGTCTGTCTGTCTGTCTGTCTGTCTGTCTGTCTGTCTGTCTGTCTGTCTGTCTGTCTGTCTGTCTGTCTGTCTGTCTGTCTGTCCCTCCATTCAGACGCCATCCAAAAGCTCAAAAAATCCTTAAACAAAAAGTTTATATAGACAAAATATTTCCGAACAAGTAAATCTGGTCCCATAGTTGATACTTAATTGTGAAGATTGTTCAGCAAAACCAAAGCATTAGACACATTTGAAGCGAAACATAAATACATAAATGACACTAGCCTTGTTATTTCAATTAGAAATAGGCTCGGGTGTAATGTTCTGCGATAACAAACACAAAGGACGCCTCAAAAGTAATATTTTACCGGCAAAATACAAAAACGGCTTGCTCTCAAGCCTGGAGCTCGTGGCTCGATCGCCAAGGCAAACAGTAAACCGTAATTGAGGAATGAAAGGTTCCACCAGATGGAAGGTCAGCATCATTAGCACGAAATTTGAATTCAATTCAGCAAACCTCTATTGCGTTTGTCATGGCAGAACCAAGACATTAGGGGAAGAGTATAAGAGGTGAGTAAGGGAGAGAGAAAAAGCAGTTGCGTCACAGTGGCTGCGGAAGAATATCGTCTTTCGACGACATTTGCAGCGAAGCGAGTAGGCCAATTATCTCTTTCTATTTCTGCGTGCATATGCTGTATAATTCCCATTTCCCGTGGCTTCCTAGAATAGGGCCTCAAACAGCCGCAATCGACAACCGAACCCCCGAAGACTGCGTAAGCAACCTCCGTGACGTAAGCATTGGACTATCGTTCGATGTTCGCAAGGGGAAGCACATCGCGCTTGAGATTCGTGGAACCTCGTCCCTCGCTAGCTCAGCGCTGCCAATTCCGGCGCGGTTGCCACGCGAATAAATGCCACACGTGGGACTGCTTTCATAAGTTAACGTCACCGTGCACACTTTTGTCGTACACAACTTACTCTTCGTACCACCCACAAGAACTTAAGCGCACAAAATCAATCTCTCTCGCGCGCGCATACACGATCGAAATTTCCAATGTGCTCCCACCGGGAAGACGCCCTGGGCCGCATCCCGAATTCGACCCTCTGCGACCTCATTAAATCTTCTAAAAGAAGCTTACTCGACGGTATTCCTCCAACGCGTCGGTAAGGTTCTCTGGGAGGACTGAAGACACGCTAGGATCATTCGAAAGGCCAATAACGACGTGTTGTCTGTCTTCCCACCAAAGTGCGCTTTTGGCTCTGAACGCTTGTTATACCGCCATCCTTCTACTCGTATTCACTCTTTGCTCAGGCTCCTTGCTTTCTTCCGACGTACGACACTCTAGTCCCAGCCTGAACATATTTATATCTCTATTGTTCTGGAACAATATTAAAGCCAGAAAATACGCAGTCCGGGCATTTCATTTTTTAATGGCGCCCATAATAGCAGAGTAAAAGTAATCCTGACGTAGTTTCCTATAACTGTCACGCCAAATCACTCGGAAAGGAATATCGACGTCTGTACCAATTGGCGGTGATCCAAGGAAAAACATGTCGTCTGCTGATTACCACTGAAAAGACGTTGGTCTTTGAAGCCCTGCTCCTGATGCCAGCAGTGGACCTAATAAGACAAGGCCCCAAATCAGCGACCACACAGAACTAAAAGTGCAGGAAAGAATAGAAATACAACGCAGGAATATGCCAATAACTATAAACGTGCGCGCCTGGATACGTCATATCAGTGCATGAATGAACTAGATAACAGAACAAAGAAAAAAAGCTCGGAATACGATCCTGAACAACTAGCAGATACCACGCCACTTTTCATTGTGCAGAAATAAAGAAATGTGAGCACGCCTTTTAATAGCTTCAAAAGCACGTTAAAAAAATTGTAATGAAGTCCCCCGGTACTGATGATTACCTGCAATCACAAAACTCACGAAGGCTGCTACAATGTGCAGCACGAAAAACAGAGCCTTTGTCAAAGAATGACTGGCTAACTTTGGCTTTTCACTCCGGAAAACCGCAGAATTGTTGTTTTCTCTGGGTTCAGAAGCACCGCAAACAGGGCCCCTCACTCGAAGGTCAAGAAAGGGATTATAGCTCAGCGAATAAATCACTCGCGTTTCTTTTTAAGCCTAGCGACGCGTAAACTGTCAAATTCGAGTATCTTTGCTGCAGGCTTTAGCCGGTGTTGTTGTCTCCGCCGTGCAGAACACTGACATTACCTGGGTACTTGCAGAGGGATAGAAATAGAAAGAGAGAGGGAACGTGGCAGAGGAGGATTACAGTAAAAAACACAGACCACGCTTATGATTACCTCATGGCGGGCGTCGCGGCGGATAGCACCAGCTCTGTTTCTCTTGTTCATTTTTTTTTTACATTTCCAATGCTAGCGTATTATAGATCTCTTTACAGAGTGCGCATATCTGAGTTATTGCGCTGCAGCACAGTATTCACAACGCCATAGCTGCCTATTAAAGCGTCAGCTATAAACAGGAAGTTTTCCATGACCGCGACTGGCCACGCTCTATCAAAATACAAAGAAAAGGTTCCCTCAATGACCAAAAGCGTGAGCCAGAAAATCGGCTAACAGCGGAGCTACCTTCTCGTAATTAAAATCTCAAAAAGACAAGATGTGAAGAACGGCCAATTACATCAAAGGTTTCCTAAAAGTAAGAACACTGACACTAATCTAAGCAAGCCTACGCACAGATTTCCAAGAAAAAACTCTGAGAGGGGCATCCCGCAAGGGTTGGTACCACCGTCTGTCCTATTCAACCTCGCAAAGCCTCCACAAAATAGTAGACATAAAATACTCGCTGTATTCAGGCCCCATTCGCGCATTGTGCGTTATAGGGTCCTTTGGACACATGAAAGCATACACTGCAGCCGTCACTAAACAGGATTCAAAATTTGACAAAAAAGGCATATTGGGCTCCATCTTAACTTAAACAATTAGTGGATCAACAAACATTCCAGCCAAAACCGATCCCAAACCCAGAGTATCATTCCGCCTGAGTGAATAGGATTTCCACAAAGCAACAAAATATAAATCTTCACTCTAAGAAAAAAAGGGTGGGGTAGTTTCTCCCTTAAGTGTGAAACAGGAAGGTATCATACAGTGCTCCCATAGAGGTAGAAGGATTGTCCCTTTAAAGGGAGGAGCGCGTTTCTGCCCCCTCCTTTTTAGAGCTAACGAAGAAGCGTGCCCTCCCCTAAAGGGGTATTCACACGAGAGAGAAATCCGCCGTTTCGCTCCTAGGAGTGCGCGCTACGTGACCCCTACGTCACGGTTTCTCTCCGGCGCACCGCCTCCGATGGGAGATCGGAGCTTCTGCTCGCGAGCTACAAACCCTCCGACGCTCCGCGGCGGAGGCGGCGGGATTTCGTCTGCTCGTCGGGCAGCTGGCCGCGACTGAAGTTCTAGAGCGGTTGCAGGCACTTTATTTTTATCGCTTCTTAATACATTGGACGCGAAAATGCGTGGCGCACATGACAGGCGCACTGAGGGAGCCGCGTACCACCAGCACGGGCGCTTGGCGAGCGGCGGCCGCGGCTGCGAAGTGGCGCAGGCCGGCGCCGGTAGCTCGAGCGACAGCTTGTTATTGCTCCCCAGGGCGCAAACAAAGCTACGTATACGAGAAATGGGGTAATGATGTGATGGAAAATTGCTTTAAAAATCGTCACCTGAGCCGCTTGCCGGAGCGGCGATCGAATATTCGCCGCAGTGTTAAGCCTAACATCAGTATGTGGGCCTGTAGGTGGGCCGGCCGGCTGCTACTACGTCGCGCGCCGTTCTCTCCCCGCGGCAGCACCTGCATCGCGTCGACGACCAATTTTTGGTCGGTTGACAAGATCAGTACGTATGCGCTTAACAGAAATTGCCGCCGTCGCGGAATCGGCGGTGGTACGGCAGCTATGCTTTCGAGATAGGCGGCTGCAAACAGTGATGTCCGTCCGAAAGTCGCATCCTCCGTGTGAGCGAAGGAGCTAGCCGAGCGGAGGTCCGCCTGCGGTGACGTCACGACCTCCCTCGGATTTCTCCGCTGAAACGCTCCGTCGTGTGAATACCCCTTAAGCCGCATGGCGCCGCTACCCGAACAGGGGTTGCTCCTCGAGAAAGGCCTAGCACGGATCACTTTTAGGATCGAGGAAGTACAGATAGGAAAATTACTCTGGCTGTGTGCGCTTAAAATGCGCTAAAATAACCAAGACATCATCTACCAAGCACCAGACCTGCGGTTAGCAAGACATGACGCCATCCGTATGCGCCACTTCCATTCGTCCCGGGAGGGGTTCTGCCTTCGCTTTCAGCGCGAACGCGTCGCCGTTCACAGAGCAGAAGTGACAACGATTATATTCAGAGTGCGACTTTTATTTCCCACAGGCTAGTAACTCCACCGTTCACCGACACCGGAGATCACAAACATCCAATGCGGCCGCTTAAGACCAACTAGCTGTTGTCAGTCGCCTTACCTTGCTACAACAGATACACCAAAACGCAGATCGTGTGCTATCGTGCAACCTAGCGCGAAGCAGTGCAGGCGGCGCAAAAAACGGATCCGTCACATCCGTCCAAACGAGGAGATGACACTGCTCCCCATCTAGCGAGTTCGAAGTAACTAATCGTAATTGCTTAGAATTGACCAATACGTAACGCTAAGACAAAATTGGGGGGGGGGGGCGTGGAGTTGCAGCTACTAAGCATCAATACCAGTGGGCCCTTACATCAAGTTGCATCCTCCATGGCTAACGTATATATAGGGAACATTATAGAGGCCGCACGTCGGCGGTCACAGAGTGGGATGAAACATAGCACAACACAGCGACGTACACTTCATGGTAGGTATTGCAGCGCACCATACACGCAATAGACAATAGCGCAAGTATAATACACGTATACATACACATTGCACAACGCATAGTATAGTTTTCATATGTCTGCAACATCCGCGTGATCACAAAGACCAACGAAACCTTAAACGGCTACTTAAACGGTTGCAAAGTATTTATAACATTGATCGTAGAGCATGCAAGCAGGAACAATGAGCTCGTTGTTTATATCAATAACCCATAGGGATGCGTCAGCCTCAGCTGTGTTTTGTTATTTCGTCAATTGTAACCCGCGCAATTACAACCTTGTATTAGTTTCAAGTTTTGCAAGAAGCAGTAGAATAGCTCAAAGAAGCAAAATTGTTAAGGAAACAGTATGGCGCGTATGGTTGAGTAATACACTCTGTCTTCATTCTTTTAGCGAAGAGCGCACAGCTGGTCTGGCAACCATTCAGAGACGCCAGAGAAAATTCTACTGAATGGGGGTCTTCTGTTGTTGGTAACTGATGCCTCAATACGCTGCGGTCCGTGTTCGTCGATGAAGAAAGAGGCACTTTAGTATAATCGCGGCCGTCTTTTAAGCCTTGCGCGTGAGTAGAAAACGTCCAGAAATGAGGTGGTAACGTTGAACAGGGCGCAGGCGAGTCGCACCAAGCAAGCATGCAGCGGCGTCAATAAAATGTGCGCCAAACACACCGCTGGCGAGACATGCGCTTGCGTGGCGAGCACATGGTGATAGAAAAAAATTGTGCCCATCTCCCCGCGAGGGGGACTCGAGTAAATGCGTCGCATAGGGGGTGGGTGTATTGCGTTAACGTTTAGTGTTTGGGGAGTTGGTGGTAGTGAATGCGTTGTATCAGCAGCTTCTTGACGTAGTTTGAATGAGCCAAGGATATAAGGCGCGTTCGTAGCCTCCCATTCTGTGTCGGCTTTGTGGCGCAGTGGGTAGAGCACCATATACATTGCGTTCCGCCCGCAGGGTCGAGGGATCGAAACCAGGCGCCGGATAGTATTTTTTTTTATATAGTGTAGGGGGAGGGGTGCGGACTACGACTACGGACGTCAACGCGGGTGACATCGTGAGTTACTGAAATGCTCTGCATTTAAAAAAGACAGTGAGCGGATAACTAACCAGCATTCTGCAGGGGCGGTATTGCACAGAGTCGTCGTGTACACCCAACTGGCAAAAGCCACTGTGCAACGAAGAATGCGTCCGTTATCGGCGTTGGTGCCGACGGCAGATGGTAGACGATAGGGGAGAATATTTCTGCCTTTTTACAGGCTACATAAGCTAAATGGAGATAAATGGCACAATAAGCTAAAGGGAGGAAGTAACGCTGGCTTTTCAAACTTTCGTTATTCTTCGTTCTTTTGCAGCGATATTTCATTCAAGGCCGAACATTACACAAGATTCATGTGGGTAGCGCCTAATTTAGTCGGAGTACTGTGATAAAGGTGGCACGATGAAAAAGTTCCTTTACAAACACAGCAATAGGTAGTACTATCGCAATACAAATTATTGTAGCAGGGGTTGTAACGGCCCAAGTTGATTGTTAGTGTCCCTGGGCCAGCCGCTTTTCTAGAGGACTAACGCCAAGTGACGTGTTAGGCCATTGGTGTAACTCAAAATGAGCATCTCGTGCGTCAATAGCCTATTGACTTTCCTGCGAAGTACAGGTCTTGAACAGACTCTTTAAATATGGCTTCATTAGTGAGCCATCATCGTAATCATAGACATCATCATCACTACATCAATATCATTCCTTCTCATACATCTGGTGTACCAAGCTAGGTGCGTTTACCAGGCTAACCTCACCAGTGCCATTAAAGACTGCTCTCTCTCTCTCTCTCTCTCTCTCTATCTCTCTCTGGGGTGTTTCTTGGCAAACTGCAAACTAGTACGATACATGAATTCAAGCATAGAGTGTTCACTTTTGTTTTTCCGTCCTCTTCAACAGGTAACTTGTGCAATACGAAGTACGATACACTTCGAGAGTATTTGGCATGCAGTATGTAATAACACTTTCCCTCAAAATTGATTTGAATACACTGGTTTACCCGCCGTGGTTTGCAGGGACTACTGAAAGAAGAATAAGCTTGTTTACATTTATATGAAGAGAATTATGTACTAGCACACCCCTGACATACACATCTATTGCTCCTTCTAACTGAAAGGTTGACTTGCCTTTAAGATGCTCACGAGAGGCCCCGGAAGTTCCTGTCCGGATCGCCAAACGTTGACGATGATTGCAAACAAGGAGACGAACACGTGCGGATGGTAGAGGACCTTGAAGAAGCAACAGAGAAAGAAGTGGTAATCAGTAGTTGTGTGCTATCGACATGAACTGATGAATTCTGCGCCAGATTGCAGACTCAGAACAGAAAGTGATGATTCTTTGACTGTTTACTTTGACTAGAAAAGTAGATTTTTCGGATATACAAACCTACAAATGAGGTGGTAGTTATGGTCCAAGCAGCATCGTGCCTAAAACAAAGCTCGCCGCAAAAGTGACGCCCACACCGATATGCTCGCTGGCGCGATTGTCTTGCCATACCTCTGTTCTGCCTGTGCCTGCTGACGTCATCTTTCCTTTCGCTAGTGAAATCAGGCACTCGCTAACAAATGTTGTCCCATTAACGAGGTTTTCGTGCAAAGTAATTGGCCCTGCCTAGACCACTTGAGTCATTCTTCATTATTGCGATGATACTCAGCAAACAGTCTTTGTCACCCGTGGTGAGAAGTGTAGCAAAACAAGTCCATGGAGGGAACTATAATGTTCCTACCACCGCAAACCAAAACGTACAGTGGTTTGGGTCTGGGTTGGCATGTTATACAGTGAGATGCCCAAGACGGGGTAGGGAAACCGACAGCCACATGTTTTCCCGCTAGAATAAAACTCGAGGCCCAGGTATCGAATGGACGCATGTCGCTCGCTTGGAGGCAGAAGAGTTGGAATTGAAGAAGTGCCTGCCGAAACAGAAGCGCGAATGGAACACAAGCGCTAATGAAGTGTGTGGAACGCCGACGTGATCAAATATTTCTTGTGCAGCTTCAATGATCGCACCAGACCGGTATTCTGGAGGTCGTGGGTTCGAATCCCACCTGGCGGGCATTTTTTCTCCTCTTTCTTATTTTCCAAATTCTTTATCTTGAGCTACTACATCCTCCCCTTTGCTTTCCGAGGTCTTCTTGACTGCCAATTCTTATTTCTGTCTTATTTTCAACGAGCCCCTCATTTCCCATTCTGATTCGCTATATATATATATATTATATATATATATATATATATATATATCACAGAAATAAGGGTTGGCAGTCGAGAAAACCCCGGAAAGCAAAGGGGAGGATGTGGTAGATCATTGAAACAGATTAAGAAATTTGGAAAGAAAGAAGAAGAAAGTGAAGAAAAAATGCCCGCCAGGTGGGATCCGAACCCACGACCTCCAGAATACCGGTCTGGTGCGATAACCACTACGCTACCGGCGGGGCGATTTTTCCCATTCACTTTCTGGGGTATTTATGTTAGGTATGTTTGTTTCATATGCTTGGGGGTGGTAGCCAGCGCCATTCGGACTAATCGGGGTTGAAGGGGACCTTCTTTTTAACCCCCGGGTCGTGACTCGAGTGTCTACGACATGTCCAGAGTGATCGACCAGCTTTGAACCCTCTTAATCTCCCTTTGGCAACAAGGACTGCCAGAACAGAGGCCCCTCGCTAGCATGTAGCGAATCAGAATAGGAAATGAGGGGCTCGTTGAAAATAACACAGAAATAAGGGTTGGCAGTCGAGAAAACCCGGAAAGCAAAGGGGAGGATGTGGTAGATCATTGAAACAGATTAAGAATTTGGAAGAAGAAAGAAGAAAGTGAAGAAAAAATGCCCGCCAGGTGGGATCCGAACCCACGACCTCCAGGAATACCGGTCTGGTGCGATAACCACTACGCTACCGGCGGGGCGATTTTCCCATTCACTTTCTGGGGTATTTATGTTAGGTATGTTTGTTTCCTATGCTTGGGGGGTGGTAGCCAGCGCCATTCGGACTAATCGGGGTGAAGGGGACCTTCTTTTTAACCCCGGGTCGTGACTCGAGTGTCTACGACATGTCCAGAGTGGTCGACCAGCTTTGAACCCTCTTAAGCTCCCTTTGGCAACAAGACTGCCAGAACAGAGGCCCTCGCTATGCATGTAGCGAATCAGAATAGGAAATGAGGGGCTCGTTGAAAATAACACAGAAATAAGGGTTGGCAGTCGAGAAAACCCCGGAAAGCAAAGGGGAGGATGTGGTAGATCATTGAAACAGATTAAGAATTGGAAAGAAAGAAAGAAAGTGAAGAAAAAATGCCCGCCAGGTGGGATCCGAACCCACGACCTCCAGAATACCGGTCTGGTGCGATAACCACTACGCTACCGGCGGGGCGATTTTCCCATTCACTTTCTGGGGTATTTATGTTAGGTATGTTTGTTTCCTATGCTTGGGGGTGGTAGCCAGCGCCATTCGGACTAATCGGGGTGAAGGGGACCTTCTTTTTAACCCCCGGGTCGTGACTCGAGTGTCTACGACATGTCCAGAGTGGTCGACCAGCTTTGAACCCTCTTAAGCTCCCTTTGGCAACAAGACTGCCAGAACAGGAGGCCCTCGCTGTGCATGTAGCGAATCAGAATAGGAAATGAGGGGCTCGTTGAAAATAACACAGAAATAAGGGTTGGCAGTCGAGAAAACCCCGGAAAGCAAAGGGGAGGATGTGGTAGATCATTGAAACAGATTAAGAATTTGGAAAGAAAGAAAGAAAGTGAAGAAAAAATGCCCGCCAGGTGGGATCCGAACCCACGACCTCCAGAATACCGGTCTGGTGCGATAACCACTACGCTACCGGCGGGGCGATTTTCCCATTCACTTTCTGGGGGTATTTCTGTTAGGTATGTTTGTTTCCTATGCTTGGGGGTGGTAGCCAGGCGCCATTCGGACTAATCGGGGTGAAGGGGACCTTCTTTTTAACCCCGGGTCGTGACTCGAGTGTCTACGACATGTCCAGAGTGGTCGACCAGCTTTGAACCCTCTTAAGCTCCCTTTGGCAACAAGACTGCCAGAACAGATGGCCTTGCTATGCATGTAGCGAATCAGAATAGGAAATGAGGGGCTCGTTGAAAATAACACAGAAATAAGGGTTGGCAGTCGAGAAAACCCCGGAAAGCAAGGGGGAGGATTGTGGTAGATCATTGAAACAGATTAAGAATTTGGAAGAAAGAAAGAAAGAAAGAAAGAAAGAAAGAACTTTCTTTCTTTCTTTCCAATTCTTAATCTGAAAGAAAGAAAGAAAGAAAGAACTTTCTTTCTTTCTTTCCAAATTCTTAATCTGTTTCAATGATCTACCACATCCTCCACCTTTGCTTTCCGGGGTTTTCTCGACTGCCAACCCCTTATTTCTTGTTATTTTCAACGAGCCCCTCATTTTTCTATTCTGATTCGCTACATTCATAGCGAGGGCCATGTTCTGGCAGTCTTGTTGCCAAAGGGAGCTTAAGAGGGTTCAAAGCTGGTCGACCACTCTGGACACATGTCGTAGACACTCGAGTCACGACCCGGGGTTAAAGAAGGTCCCCTTCACCCCGATTAGTCCGAATGGCGCTGGCTACCACCCCAAGCATAGGAAACAACATACCTAACATAAAATACCCCAGAAGTGAATGGGAAAATCGCCCCGCCGGTTAGCGTAGTGGTTATCGCACCAGACCGGTATTTGGAGGTCGTGGGTTCGGGATCCCACCTGGCGGGCATTTTTTTTCTTCACTTTCTTTCTTTCTTTCCAAATTCTTAATCTGTTTTCAATGAATTACCACATCCTCCCCTTTGCTTTCCGGGGGTTTTCTCGACTGCCAACCCTTATTTCTGTTGTATTTTCAACGAGCCCCTCATTCCTATTCTGATCTCGCTAGAACTATATATATATATATATATATATATATATATATATATATATATATATATATATTAAAGAAAACTGCCCTACTTATTGAGTCATTCATCAGCGCCCAACTACGATTGCGGAACTTCGAGAATCGCAACTTCGGGTATACATTTCTATCATGGCGTAGGGGCTCACTAAGGATGGATTAATAGGGATTACACACCCAAGGGAGCGAAGCAAGGAAATTGCTTAGTCACAAATTATGTATTACTTCGCTTTCCCGCTCAGATAG
Source organism: Haemaphysalis longicornis (assembly GCA_013339765.2). Lineage (NCBI taxonomy): Eukaryota > Metazoa > Arthropoda > Arachnida > Ixodida > Ixodidae > Haemaphysalis > Haemaphysalis longicornis. Next base: position 139,340,145 of record CM023450.1, read on the forward strand.
CCAACGAGTTTTTTCTAACATAGTGTCGCGGTTTCGCCCTAACCAACACCTACGCGGGTAATCTGAATTTGGGAGTAAATTCAGCGGTACTACTGATGTTCGCGCATTCGATATTTCTTATCGTTTTATTACCCCAAAACAAATCCGCCAAAAAAGTAAAAGATATCCGCCTAACACGCAGTAAAGGTTCAGAGGGCTGTTTGGAAACCACACCTATAAATCGAAGCGGGATACCAACACGGGATACCAACAGAGCGGTTTAGAATTTTTTGGAGTACATTGCTATAACGCTGTGAAAAGGCCGGTTTTTTTTAGAAATTACACCCCTCAGAGATTACACCTGAAAAGTGCTAAGATATTTGTCAGGAATCCCTTGTTATGTGGGGGTGAGGGGGCGCATCAGAGGTATTTGCTGTTGTAGGTAGCCCGTGCGAATGTCTAAAAACTCTTTTACGCGGTTATTCCTAATAAACTGTAATGGTACTAATTCGGGTGTGGGGTAAATGACGTGCTTTCAAAGATTTCTTGTTAAGTGCTCAGGCCTTTGGTATACTCAATGTGCTTCTGCTTACAATTGCTTCCAATACAAATATAATAAATCGTTAACTCGAAGTCGTAAAATCCGCTAAAAACTTCTAGATAAGCGGAACTTCGAGTTAAGCGAAATGCGGAAAGTTCGTCGCTATAGGTCACGGCAACGGGAGCTATGGGCTGGTAACACAAGCTCTACTTCACAAGGGAGCTTTCGTATTAAAGTCAGAAAGATTCGCACAAAAAAATTATTATTACGGAAAAAGTACTGCGGTATGCTCACCAATTTCGTGTTCGTATTTGGTCCCTGAAAAACGTTTTCGAGCTGCTCAATGCATCGCACCAATCGTTAGCCTCCCCGGCTACAGTATACCTTGTTTGCGGAGCAACCGAAGCATGTTTCGTGTTTTATCGTTGTAGGCACTTCTCGAGGCACCTCGTCATCGGAATGATCAGCTGTGTCGTCCACAGGTATCTCAACGGTGTCGCCGTCTCACGGCATTCCGGTAACAGAAACATCGGTCATGTACAACGCGTACTCAAAAGTGATTTCACCCTCTTCGACGTCGCTATATAGGGCCGCTAATCGCCTTGCGCACCCTTTCCACAATTCGTCACAGCCACGGAGACTTTATGAGGTGCTTCTGGCGAACTATTCCTTGTTCCTTTTCCGTCAATATTTCGAGATATTCATGGTCCCCCCGAAATACGTTCCGAGTAAAGCGGGGCAAATACATTGCACCAATCGATTTAATTTTTCGATTTAACCCATATTTGGAGAAATGCGAGTTCGAGTTAACGAGGGCTTAGTGCACCGGAAAACAAACTTCAAGATTTTGTGTTGACAAGGCTAGAACAGGGTGAGCGGAATTTGTAAAACTGACCCCTAACGAAAATAAAATGTTTAAGTGGTGATATCAACGTCCAGTACGACGTGCTTGGCCTAACGATATGAATGTTGGGGAGTCCTAACCAATTGTGGCGTAGGAGCTCACTTAAGATCTGCTTTTTAAGACGAAAGTGTTTTATTCCACGATATACAGATTTCGCTGACGTCATACACATCACGGAAATGACGCCAGTATAACGAAGCAAGCGGCCTGTAAAGGGTGCACCCCTGCCCACAGGGTCTTCTTGCGAGGAAGCAACCTTTGAATTAAGGAGTACGCTATGCTCAGAAGTGTTCGCCTTGGGGTTTTATATTTTAACACGAAAATGTTTTATGCCGGAATACACCAAGATTTCGCTGACGTCATATCCGTCACGGAAATGACGCCAGTACACCTTTGCCGAAGTTACCGTCGCTCGCCAAGCGCACCCACAAGACAGCCGCCGACCCGCAAATCATGCTCAGCAGCAGAATTTGCTGCACATTCCACTTTCGTGTTTCACCGATTCCTATGGCAGAAAAATCAACATAATTCGTTATACGACACTAAGCGAGTGAAAAAATGTGCCCACGCACTTCGTATATATGGTTAACCGGTGAAGCTAGTACGCGCACGCTGGTGTTTCACATATCACACGTCGCTTACCCATTTCGAAGTAATGTTCGCGGCAGGTGCCTGACATTGCCAGGTTGGCAGTTCTCTTCCCGCACCGCCGAACACCCTGCCCGCCGTTATTACTTGATCCGTTCTTCTGGCTGCGCGCGGGCTCTTCTGCAGTAAACCCAGACAATCTGTCTCCCTTTACTTCTGACTCATCTCCAATTTGATTTTTTTCGCGCATTCACATGGGGCTGCGCCGGAAGAGTTTTCTGCGTACACGGGACAGCCGGGTTTGCCTTTCGCTTTGGCAAATGAAGCTTCGTTTTAAAAATGGCCGTGTTTCTGCTTGATTCGCTATGGCATGCCTTGTAACTGCCGCTCTTCTCTCCCCTTCCCCTCTCACGCTCTCCCTCTTTCTTGTCGGAATTCCCGTAATGAATGGAATACAGTTTTCTTCAATTTCATTCCATTTTCTCGCGTTCACTCTGCCCGCCCGCGATCTGCTGCAGCAACCGGCGACTATTGGGGCACTTCTTTTCACGCTTTTTTTCTTCCCCGTTCTTGTAAACAAAAATCCAACGCCATTTGTAATTAAAAGGCCAGCCTTGTCCAGATCATCCTTTGTGCAAATCGTTCGTCGCCTCTGCGTTGCTCCTTATAACACCCTGCTGCGTATTTTTAAGATAGTAAAAATCATTCTGAGCAGATAATTACACCCTCGGCCTTATACGACCCCCTTTCACGACGAGATACGGGTGAAACCATGTCGGAAGCTACAATCTAGTGACTACACTCGCCTTTGTCACCACTATACCTACTTACCGTTCTTGCACAGAGCAATTTCTTGCTCTTGCTCTTTTCCCCGGAATAGGTTTCCTCAGCACAGGTCCCCTGACACGTTTCGAAGCAAACTTTTGCTCTGCTCAAATAAACGTTATTCCTCCTTTTCCTCAAGACATGTTTCGCACAGCTTGTAGCCATGTTGCGAAAATAGAAAAACCACTTGCTCCGGTGTTTTTCTTTTAAGGCGGAACCCTTAAGTGCCCCATTCTGCGAAAAACCGTCCTTGTCATCGTCCGGTGAAAAAAAAATGACAGCCGCTGTAAAAAGTAAACAAAGAACACGTTTTGTTTCACCAGCGTTGAAACAAAAGCTGTTGGTCGTTTGTTTATTTGTTGTTGTTGTTGTGTTGTTGTTGTTGTCGTCCTTTTTTGTAGTTCCTTTCTTCGGGACGCAATCCACCCGTGGGATTGGCCAGAAATCGGGAGCACTGAGAGACTCATGCGCCTGCTTCCCGAAATTCACAAAACTATGAATTGGAAACCAGAAAGCTGTATAATATTGCATGACGCGTGATCCCTCAGCGTGATGGCACGTGAGTATAACACGTACAACCCCGCAGCGCAGAACCCTAATTCTATTGAAGCTGCAGTGAATGCATGGAGAAAGTATATATACATTTTAACATACCTTTTTCGAGAAAGCATCGCCGCCCACGAGGACAAGACACATTGGAGCGCGTGCGGGGATCGCTCGTGGACGACGACAATTTAGAGAACGCTTGGGTATCAGTTGGTCCAGCCGTTTGCTACGACACTAGCTTTCATCGTGTTACAATTTTGTAAACAGATCTACATTGTCATACGACGTCTCCCCGTCGCCCTAATTGTAACATTCTTGGTGGAGGTTGCGGAGTTGGCGCCAACATCTCATCTCGTGCCACTTTCCCGGCCGTACTACACCATCCACTGAGCTTCAGAGTGGACGCTCCGTTCCTTGTTCAACAATGTCTGCTGATGGAGCGACGGCGCGTCGACGACACCCCTCATCATGGTGTTTCAGCACGAGTAGCCTGGCATGCTTACAGGGACAGACGGCGTTAATGTGGAGGACTGGCTCAGTCTTTTTGAGCGTGTCAGCGCTCGCAACAGGCGGGATCCCACCGTCAAGCTGGCGAATGTGAACTTTTACCTCAAAGACGAAAGTCCTGCACGCAAGTGGTTCGAGGCGGACGAGACCGAGTTGATAAGCTTGGACGTGTTCAAAACGAAGTTGAGAGACTTATTCGGAAAGCCACTTGGTCACCAGCTTACTTCCCGCAAGGAGCTGGCATTGCGTGCCCAGACGTCGACTAAATCCTGCGTCGCATACATCCAGGACATCTTGGCCCTTTGCTTGATGGCTGACAAGCACCATGATGGAGTCCGATAAAGTGGGCCACATACGGAAGGGCATTGAGGATGGCGCCTTCCGCCTTTTTAATTGCAAAGGCTATGCCACTGTGAATTCCCTCATTAAGGAACGTCGCCGATTCAAGGAGGCCAAAGGACGCCGCATAGCCAACAACTTCAGCCGACTTCCGCATACAGCAGCGACATGCTTATGTGAAGATGCAAGCCTGCCAGCCCGTCGTCCACGCATACAACATCCCACTCCGTCTTCTGGGGGTATAACCACAATCGTGCTCCGAGAACTGAAGGCTGCGACCCCGACTACTGCGGTGCCATACGCGCCCGATCGGAACGGGCTACACACCGTATCCCTCATCCAAGCCGTTGTCTGTGACGAAATAGCCAACATGAGCCATCACCCTGTGTGCGCGATTAGCTCTCCGTTGTGACACAGGTTCAGGCCGCCCCGTCCGCACAACGAAACCCTCCTCCACGCTACCCACTTCGGAACCCCGCTTTGTGGCCTACCCCGGACGGTGAACCTATTTGTGTCAATTGCTCCGGAGTTGGCCACATTGCCCGGTACTGTCGACGCCGCAGGGTCTCATTCTTCCGAAACAGCTACACCAACTATAGTCCTGGACCATCCTTTGGCTACTCCGATGACCGCCAGCACCGCTTCTCTTCCCGTACTGAGCCCAACCCGACCACCTCTAACAGTTTCACCACCAGATTCAACCCATCCCCGTCGCCCCAAGGCCGCCAGTCCCATTCGCCACAGCCTCGCCGCCCATCCCCGATGTCCGGCCACTCTCCACCTCCTTCGGAAAACTAGGCAATGCAGCTTCCGGAGGTGAGGCTGTATTCCCGACCCATCCCGAAAACGTTCTGCTTACTTTTCCCACGAGAAACAATTTGCTGGACGTCCACATTAACGATGTACCGGTTACTGCATTAATTGACACTGGAGCGCACATATCGCTAATGAGTTCTGACCTTCGCCGCCGTCCACGCAAGATGCTCAAGCCAGCGCCGTTACGATTTGTGCGAGTCGCCGATCGACGGACGCCTGCTGTTGCGGTTTGTGTACTGCTGGTGTGAGAATTGCTGACCACACAATACCTGTTATGTTTACTGTCCTAGACGTGTGCCACATGACCTGATCTTCGGCTTAGATTTACTCTCTGAACAACCAGCTCTCATTGACTGTGCAAGAGTTGTCCCCCGTCTTGAGTTCCCTCTTGCTTCAGCCGCTGCCGACGTTCCCAAGCCTCGCTTCTATTCTACTAGGATGGTCGCCTGCCCCCACAAACTGCGACCTACGTTCAAATGCCTGCGTGCCCCGCTGTTGCGGACGGGGACTACGTCGTGTAACCAATCACTGATGTGCTGCTGACGTGACATGACACCCTTCCTCACACTGTCGTGACGGTGACCAAAACCCACGTGCATCTTGCTTTCCCAAAATTTCGGCCTTTCTCCCGAAGCTCTTCCTTAAGGAATTCCGTTGTCTGTCGTGTTTATATTGTCGCACTTTGAAGTTTCTGCCCTAACTTCCGATGACCCTGAAGGTCTTGCCACCTCTGTGCTCGAATCAGACGAATTTACGCGTATGATTGCCCCAGGTCTGTCTTCGACACATGCCCAAGAGTTGTCTCATCTTCAGGCATCCCACAGAGATATATTTCATTTCGGCAACTGATTCTTGGGCCAGACAACAACCGTCCAGCATCGTAGTCGCACTGGCGATTCTAGTCCAGCTCATAGGTGACATAACCGCATTTCTCAAGTGGAGCGCCGCGTTTTCCAACAGGAAGTGGAAAAGATGCTTAGCAAACGGCTGGCGCAACCGAGCACCAAACGTTCTTTTTGTCGTCGTCCACGAGTGATCCCCGCACGCACTCCGAATTTTCTTTACCTCGGCGTCTACGATGATGCCTCCAAAAGGGCACCAGAGAACCTTCCTCCAGTCCCTGAGAGTCGCCAGTTGTGCCAGTGAAAAAGAAGAATGGCACATAGCACTTTTCTGTCGATTCCCGTCATCTGAACAAAATGACCAAGAGGGACGTTTATCCATTACCTCGGATTGACAACGCACTCGACTGCCTCCATGGCATACGTAGTTTGCACATGACATCATCACCACCATTTCTTGTGAAGCACTTCCAGCTTTTTTAGCGCTCGTAAGGATGCTAGCTCCAGATAAGTGGGCAGCCTTTCACCGTGCTTGTGGGTTGCAAACAAGACAGCTGCGCTGATGTCAGTGCAAGCCATTTATGTCTCATTGATTGATCTGTGCTCAGTTTACTGGTGTAGTACAGCCGTACACGAGATAGACGACTTTCATTACACCTGACGGCCTATACCAATTCAAGGTCATGCCTTTCGGGTTGTGCAATGCTCCTGCCTCCTTTGAGAGAATGATGGACTCGTTACTCCTCAGCTTCAAGTGGTCCACGTGTCTATGTTACCTGGAGTATGTGATAACGTTTTCTCCCACCATTGAAACACCTCTGAAGCGGCGTTCGGACATACTTGGCGTCTTCCGCAAGGCGGGAATTCAGCTCAACTCCGCGAAATATCATTTCGCCAGCCGCCAACTTACGATCCTTGGCCACCTTGTCAGTGCTGCTGGTGTACAGACGGGTCCCGACAAAATCTCTGCCGTGAGAACTTCCCTATTTCGTTTTTGTCAGAAAAAGTCTGTAGTTTTCTAGGACTGTGTTCTTACTACCCGCGGTTCATAAATAATTTTGCGACCATAGCCCGTCCCCTCACAGATATACTCAAGACCAACGCCACATTAACCTGCGGCCCCCACCAAGCCGCCGCATTCTCGACGCTCGTCTCCCGCCTCACGACTTCACCCATCCTTGTTCACTTTGATCCTTTGGCACAGACTTTCTTTATTAAACGGGCTCATGCACAGAAACCATTCCCGTACCCCCGCGGTATAACGGACTGAAGTTCGAACTGATGCAAGTGGCTAAGACATAGGCACCATTTTGGTCCAACGGCAAGACCATCATTACCGAGTAGTAGTTTACGCCAGCCGTTTCCTATCCCCGCCTCAACGCCAGTACACAATAACAGAGCGTGAGTGTCTCTCCCTTGTCTGGGCTCTGAGAAAATCTCCCTATTACCTACACGGTAGGCCATTTAACGTTGTGACTGATCATCACGCTCTCGGTTGGCTTTCGTCACTACAGGATCCAATCAGACGGCTTGGTCGATGGGCGCTGCGCCTCCAAGAGTATACGTTCATGGTCGCCTGCAAGTCAGGCCGGCTCCCCAACGACGTGGACTGCTTGCTTCGACATGCGGTCGATCCACCGACCAATACTGACGAAAACTCCGACACCTGGGAGCTCGCAATTTCTGACTTCCACCATATCGCGGCCGAACAACGCTGCGACACCTCAGTTACGCTCGATAATTGGTCGTCTCCAGCCCCCCCCCACTTCAACCTTCCCACAGTGCGTTTGTTCTGCAATATGGTGTGTTATATGATCGAAACTTCCTGTTAGACGGGCCTCATTGACTTCTCGCTGTTCCGGAGCACATGAGGCTCCACGTCCTCCATCAGCTTCACGATGAGCCTACTGCTGGAAACCTAGGAGTGGCTCGAGCTTACGACCGCCCCTTCACCGTTTCTTTTGCCAAGGCTTTATCGCCTTCGATCTTTATCGCCTTCGATCTTACCTTCGATCTTGCGACCTGTGCCAACGCCAGAAAACACCCCCGGTTCTTTCCGCCGGCAAGCTTCAACCGCTGGACATACCACTCGAGCCATTTTACCATCGTTTTGTTATTTTGTAAACACGTCTACATCGTCACACGACGTCTGCGCGTCACCTTGTAACGATATGTGAGGGAAAACGACCCATTGCTGCAGTTAAAGCAACGCAGACTACAAAGCTTCGTAGCTGCGACGGCGAAAAAGAGGGTAGCGGTACGTACCTGATGGACGAAATGACAGCGGCCACAATTTACTGCGGTGTTGCGCCGTGTAACGTCGATCGCGGCGGCCGCGCAGTTTCTCCAACCGCGAAAGATGCCGCTAACTTAACCTAGGCCAAGCAATTGTGACGTTGTCTGGCCGCCTTCGGAAGCACCCTTTCCCCTCCTGTCTTGTTTTAGATGCAAAGCATCTCTTAGTCGAGGCTCCGTCGTCCGGGGTCCGGCGTCCACACCTCTCCTCCTCTCCACAACAGCTGTAATAACGCCGCTCTCTCTCCCCTCGTCCTCTCCACACCACCTGTGCGATAGCGCGGCTGCTCCTCCTCTCCACCCCACCTGTGCGCGCTGCTCCTCCCCTCCTCCTCTCCACTTCAGATAACCTGGTCCGCGCCGCTGCTCCCTTCAGTTGCTGCTTTCTGTCGAGACAACGCTGCGCCGTCCGATGAGCTGACAATGGACGCTGGCGTTCGACAACGTGAAAACACTTCGAAACGCGAGCGTCGTAACAGCGGATTCCTCGCTTCGAGAACGAGAAGCGGCAAAACGTTCACCACTACTCGATAAATAAAGAAGACATTTAATACGCTACTACACGTGTCTTTACTCTAACAACCAATTACAACGCTACTACTCCACGGCTTTGCATCCCCTCAGGGTTCCCACGTGGGAACCCTGAGGGGATGTAATTTTTTTTTGCTCAGTCAGTCTCTTTGCTGACGCAATTCGCGCCCCAAGACGAGGAAACTAAAAGAATGAAGAGACGCAAACGCGATGTAGCAGAAAAGAAGACGGTCGAAGTAATTCGCAGCCAAAAGGGGGAGAAACAAAAGCGAGAAAAAGATGCAAATATGGTGTAGCAGTGAAGACGTTTCATTAGTATCGCCAGGCTTTCGCCTTTAAGGAGCGCAAGCAGAACGAAGTGTACGGGAAAATTTTTTCTTTGCTGTTCAACATCAGGGATCTCTTTAGGCTCCGGTTCCTACTTTCGCGTTCGTCTTCACCTGCCATTCCTCATTGTTATCATGTGAAGAGGGTACGATTATTTTTCTCTGCCCGTACAGAAGCGTCTTAGCTACGCCCACATATCGACTGAGCTCCCCCGACCGCACATAAATCCTTGATATCATTGTAATTTTTGTATCATCTCCGTTGTATACTGTTTCGCTATGGTCCCAAGGCCTTCGACATTACCTTCATACCTTCCTGCACATCTTTCTGCTTGGAGAACCTGCGCACGGTGGAGACAAAAGCGGCCTTTCTCTTTTTGTGCGTACACGAATACCGCTTCTTGAGATTTCTCTGTTTACATCCGATCTCCTTTCCTCGTTTGCTATCGCTGCAGAAGGGCGCACCTTTATTCGGGCTCGAGAGATCTCTTCCCATATTACCCGCTCGTACCGAGGATAAATAGCAAAAGACGATCGGGTTGCTGTTCCGGAAGGAATCGAAACAAAGGCTCTAGCGAACTTCGGGAAAGACGAAGCAAGACGAAGCAAGACGAAGCAAGAAGAAGCATCCGTCCATCGAGCCAGAAGTGCAGCGGGCTTACAAAAAAGCAAAACACTTTCTAAGCTTGGTGAACGATTGCGGTCCCAAGAAAGTTCGTAGAAAGGCTACAAAAATTCCAAAGCTGGGGAGGAGATGCGGGTTTGCACCGACAGCGCTGTATCAATCGGGCGAGCAAGAGGAGTAGCGAAGACAGGGCTGTGATTATTTCTCTCTTTCGGAACACCTCAACGAAGCTGAAACACAATGGTACAAGCAGGTAGCGCACCTTGGAAAGAGGGATACATATTGAGCAACCGTTATTGCAAAGAAGTAGAGGACACGTAGCGGTAGCAGTCGCAGGAAGGACAGAACAGAAGGACTTGGAATTCTGTCGTCAACGCTAATTGAAGTCCCAGGTTCTTGTTCAAGGTAAATTGCTAAAACATGTGGGGTTGTCCTTCGAGTTTCGCGGGTAATTCTGCGCTGCCCAGAAGCACACACAACGCATGGGCCAAGTTTCCCGAGTGTGTATTCAACAGTGGTGGCCGGAACTGACCCTTAACCAAAATGCGTGTAGTGATTTTTGACACAACTGAACTTGAGTCCGTACAAATAATTTTCAACCATCGCCGAACGCGAACCAGTGCTGAACAAAGAACGAAAGTTATTACTGATTTATGACTATAGAGTTTAACACTAATATATACAACGGGGAATCGGCAGCTGCAGTCGCGTGCCGTTAGAGCAGCCATTGCGGCTGAAAACGTTCCTCTCTTTCTTGGCCTGGCTTGCAATATGTCTTCTTGTGGCTCTTCATGATTAAGGCTATGGTTGAAATTGTGATTAAAAATTATGACAAAAAAGCTTTTTATGATGCACTTTAAATACATTGAATAGCTTGAAAAATCTGTTTAAGATTTACATTTGGAGTTCTGTCAGCCACACACACATCTTTTGAGCCGAGCCAAGTTCAGTAGAAATGAACAGTTCTCCCAGGTACACAGGCACGCTCGCCTAGAAATTAGCGCGAGATTTCCCCTTTGGCTACATTAGTATGGTACTATATTTAGGAAGATACGGTTTAGGCTGCTTGTTTGGCACTCAATGGTGCTTGCTGGGTTCCTGTTTCTTACAATCTTATCAATATGGCTCTGCATTGCTTCATTAACCTATCGTTGTTCGGTTAACGCTTCAATCAGCTGTTACGGGACTCCACAGATAAAATGGTGAAATTGAATGTTCGCAATATGGGCCTGAAATCATGTATGGTTAGACACAGAGAGGAATGTCGTTAGAATTACACAAAGGTGCAAAAGCGAACGGCAGCCATGTAGTAGAAAAAAACAATGAAAAAGTGCACAATGTCGCAACAGGCGCAATGAACGAATTAGGCAATGGACTGCACCGATAAAGGAATATCGATGTTCTTTTGAGGGTAAGTTGCGCTTGTTATGAACACTGAGACGGACACGGGAAAAAAACGTAGACTTTCACGAAAAGAAAGTACGTTTTTTACCCGTGTCCGTCTCAGTGTTCATAACAAGCGCAACTTACCCTCAAAAGAATGCTACACCAACTAGCCCGACATCAAGCTTTAGTGAATATCGATGATTCGGCTAATGATCTCAATCGCTGATAGTATGCACTCTTTCTTACTCCGAGCTTGACAAAAGTGTGCACGCGTGTTTTAACGCTTTTGATGTCTCAAGCAACAATGGCGAAGCTTGGTCAAGGTGCTTCTGTATCGCGCATCTCTGGGCTCCTGTTGGCAGTGGAGCAACATCACGTTTCCTCTCCAGCGCCTCTCGGTAGGGTGACTTTGCCCTCAGGCATTGCTCTTTAACGCAGCCATCAATCGTCAAAAGATGGACTCTAGCAGTTACCGCCGTAACAAAAGCAGAGCTCCTGAACCTTGTACGTGACGTCCCGAAAATAGTTGCTGATTCCACACGCCTTGATCACGGCGTTTTAGAAACTCACTTTGAAACCTTAGCCACCAACACTACATAGAAGACTAAAGAATAGCGCAACCCAAACTAAAGTTGGGTTTGAAAAATATCACTACCCTACTCATGCCGTAAATTCACCAAGGTTCTTGAGTGAATACGAGGTAATGACTTTTCTGGCGTTTCAAACTTGATACTACCACAGAACTCCTGCTGATAAACGTTACAGTTAGTGACGCAATCTTGACTCGACGTTGCTGTACCGATGGGAGAAAGAAAATGGACGTGGCATAAACGCTGTAATCTCATCAAAAACGCATTACTTCAAGACCTTTAAGGCTGATGTCAGCACTAACTGAAACGGGGAGGTACTGTACAGTCAACCCGACGTTCTTCCTTCCAGCGATGGTTGCCATTCACTTGTGATTTCATTGCGCCTGAGATTCTTTCAAAGCTTATTCTTCCAGGCTTGCCACCGCCGCCTGCCATGAAGGCGGAGAACCATTTATCAACGACACGTTAAGCTGAGGTGCGTAGAAAAACTCTGGACATACAACCACAAACCCTCCATCTTCCCAAAGAAAAATATCTTGAGGCGTTTCTAAACGCCATCATTGCAAAGATGGGTGGCCCCAGAAAAAAATAACGTAACCCAATAAAAGGGTTCAAACGAAATTCAAAAGCCAGCGGTGTTTTCAGCGACTGCGCCCTTGGCCCGCCCTCAGGGCCTTTCTGTTTCTCCTTCTGCTTTCGGGGCTTTCTTCCGGACAAAGTATGCTCTAGACGCCGAGCACCTAACCGTGAGTTATTGTGTACTTTTTGGTAGGCCGGAACCTCCCAGCACACTATTCATGTCAAAATATTAGCAAAGAAAGAAATTACTAACGACCTGTCCTTTGTCGTCTGCCAAGCGCTGGCTCATTTGGCTGCTGGCAAGGTATAGCCAACCTTTAGCTCAAATTTTTCCTCTGTGTTTCCTCTGTGTTTCCCTGTGTTTCCGCCTCGCATACGGGGCGGATTGCCAACGTAGTTAAATAAACAAAGCAGGAACCATTAATGTCTCTAATGCCTGTGCTACACGGCTGTTTCAAAGGCCTTCCGAAGGCCTTTAAACCGATTGTCTATAAAGTGGGCCATTGTAAATACATAGGGCGCAGTTGTGGGCGCGAGTACAATTGTCAATTGAAAGTTACCGTGTAGCACAGGCATTAAACACGAGGCCATGAATTGGTCCCGGGGAAGGTGTGAAGCGGGTGGGGATGGGAGCGGCGTGACATCTCTGAAGCAGATGCGCTACACAGGTGCTGTGGAGGCACTCGGGAAAAATATGACCCTCCCTTCCCAACGAAACTTAAGACAAGTGCAAAAGCTAAACGTGCGTCCAACTTTCGCTGAAAGCACGTCCAATCGATCGTCAAATCTTCAAAGATGGAAATCGCAAAGAAAGTGGCTCAGTGGCTAAGGCGTTGCGCTGCGGAGCACGAGGTCGCGGGTTCGATTCCTGGCCGCGGCGGCCGCTTTTCTGATGGAGGCGGAAAGCAAAAAACGCCCGTGTGTACGAGATTTTGGCTCGCGTTATAAAGATCCCCAGGTGGTCAAAATTAATCAGGAGCCCTCCACTACGGCGCGCCTCGTCGCCTTCGCTTCGTCGGCGCGTTAAACCCTACAATCAATCAAATCGCAAAGAAAGATCAAACCCATGCGAGAATTTTTCGCGCACTAGGTATAAAGGCATCTACGAAGGACGAAGGGCCTCAATCAATACCGATACGTGGTTTATGAGATAAAGATTAACTATTGCACTCCTCCTTCATGATCTGGGCGTGTATTGTCTTATCTAGAAACGTTCGTTTTTCGCGATTTTCGAGTAACCATTTTCCAACAATGGAAGCCTGGTTTCACGCATGCGCCGTGTGCCCAAAGATCTTGTCAGAGCTGCTCGGTTGATGAACGGCTTTGTGGGGAGATTCATGTTTTTAAAGCGAAAGCTTTCTTAGTGGGACCTATAGCGCCTTGTCAAAACCCAAATGCATTTCCCCATAAACCTGTTCGTCGACCGAAAGCCTCTGATAAAATCTCTCGACACACGGAACATGCGTGAAGCCGGAGTTCCATTGCGTCAAAACCGTTACTTGAATATCGCGAGAAAGGAATGGTTCTAGATAAGATAATACACGCATCGATCATAAAGAAGGAGTACAATAGTGCAGCTTTATCTTACAAACCACATTTCCGTATACATTTCGATCGTTCGTAGATGCGTTAACTTAGTGCGCGAAAAATCGTCGCGTGGGTCCGTTTTTCGTTCGCGATTTGGGTCTTCGAAGGTTTGACGATCGATTGGACGAACTTTCAGCGAAGTTTCGACACACTTTAAGCGAAGATTTTGACGAACTTTTGATGCAGTTTTGATCGAAGAAAGCTTTCCCGCTTCCCTCATTTTTTTAGGAAGGGATGTTTGTTTTTTGTTTTTTTGACAGCATGCCATGGGTCCCCCCAACAAAGCTTTCGCTTTAAAAGTTTCAAGGCATCAGATAGAGAGCACCCGCCTCCGGGCGGAACAAGATGGCGATCGGCTGATAACGCGACGCATTAAAATTGGCCGTGAAAGATCACCGCCCTGTTCGCTTCTTCATAAACACTCAACAAAGATACGCCTCCAGTTTGTGGCGAAACATTTAGAGCGAAGGGAATCAGCGCACAAAGATGGTGGTTCAGGGAACGACGGCTGCCAACATGGTCATGACCGTGAAGAACACGAACGAGGGAACGGGCACTCACGCAGCAGGGATTTAAATAAAAGATAAACTCTGCCATTCTCAGTTCTTCCTCCCTCGTCCAAGTGAAGAGTGGGGTTCATCACAACTGAGCTTAAGCAGGATCACCAACAGTGATCTCGAGCGCTACCGTCTTTATTTAGCGGCCACGCACACCCTTCTTATTAACGAGCACGTAATACTCCAAACGCCCGAAGCCCACCCGTGTACCAGACAGACAAAATCTAAACATTACGCGCACGCTCTTGTGTAGTTGGGCATGTCCTAGAAAGCGCGTAAACGTTTGTTCGAAACTACGCATCCATATGAATGTTGTGTGTTTCCAACAGGATAAATGAGTGACTGCACGATTTTGTGCCTTGAAACATTCGGCCCAGTTTTGAGCACAGTTAAACATTAGGGGTTGCAAAGAATCGCGAATATTCGGTGCTGCTGTGGATAATATGTGGTGCCAGAACTGTGCCATCAACTGTTTGACTTTTATATACGCTCAAGATGTGCGCTAAAGGAGCCAGGAAGACATAACACAAGTTTGGTTCATTCAAAAGACGGCCTCGTTAGAATCATACTAACACCAGTTTTAACCAGTTTTAACCAGTTTTAACTTCGCTCAAATAAGCTATATAATTCGGAAAAAAGGGAATGGTCATGCGACCCACTCGCTCATTTCCCGCAACAGAACCTATGATGTCATACCACACTTCTCTGCGATTGGCGGAGGCCGGCAAAAGCAAACGCAAATTAGGCTGAGCCTATAAGCTTGCAGAACGAGCTATTTGTGCTTAAATTAAGGGCACATTCTTTTTAAAGCAATAAGAATGGTGTGACAAACAGTGGAAGTTACGAAAGCACATGTAAACATAGAAGTAGTGATGCGTACTGCTATTGGTACTGCGCGCACTATGCTTGGTTTAGCTGCACAGCACTGCGGGGCTTTGGGGTTTTCTCAGTCGACACCGGCCGATTGACGCAGAGCAACGGGTGTCTTACGCGACCATATTTGTCAAGCGAGCACTATGTTTCACGAAATGTATAATTTTCTCCCAGAACAAAAACAAGCCAGGTTTAAATACGGCTTGCCACGGTATGGTGGCGCCATCTAGGTTCAGTAACGTAAACAAGCGCGTGCCGCTCGTAGGGTACTTCTATGCCACCGCCACAGTACAGGGTGGAGACTCCCTTTTAATGGTCCAGTGCCACCACAATTGGCTCAACTTGCGCAACGCGTTGTTCTTTTCTTTTCCTACGAGATCCAGCAACGCGAAACACTTAAGATGATTCAAACTTCGCCAGTAAACCGCATTGCAGCGATAATTTTAGCGCGGTTTAGATACAATGACTTGCTTCGGCGGCGAGCGAGTGACCCAAAATGGCGGCGTCAGCGTATACGTTTCTCTACCCTGTACGGCGGACGCGTGGATCAAGGGATCCAAGGCTGCAGAGCGGTCGGTTCCTGTGATGCCATTGCAGACCACAAAAACACCCGTTTTAGCGGGAAAATCAAAATGTTAAGTTAAATTGATCAATTTCTCAGTGAATAAAGCATCGTTTGTATCCGGGCAAGCGCTTGGGGCATTATAAAACACAAAATCTTTCGAATAGAACAAACTTGTATTTTGTCTTCATGGCTCCTTTCACAGAGCAGGTTCCCGAAAAGGAGTATCGATAGCCAAATCCAGCTGAAGCAAAGGTGCGAACAACGCATCCACGACAAGATTCTACTTTGGAAGAAAAAGAAGACAGCTAGAATCAGAATCGCCAACTGTTACAGCGAGCGAGATGAAATACAACGTGGCTGCTTTGATTGTAGTGTAGACGCCCATGTCATTTACTGTACGAGTATAAAATTATGTCCACTTGTATTTTAGTTTTCAATTACAGCGTGCATTTTTTAGAGGCGAAGTAGCTATAGGGCAGGGGTTCGCAAGCATGTTGGTCCCAGGGAACCCTGCTAAGTTCCGTCGTTAAGTGCCAAGGAACCCCCCCCCCCCCTCTCCCGCCATTTTTTCATTCCGTTCATGCTACATTAACGTGCAATAAATTCAAAAGAAAGCATGGGTATCGTTTTTGTTTCCGTCGACTTTACTCGAATGCGTACGCTAGGGGCACCTATCTCCGAACAGGAGAAATGCGCATGGCGGATAATATAAGGCCGAGATTCAAGTGCAATAGTTTAACCACGTGGCCCATTTTCGGAGTCTGGCTGGCTACAAGCTGCTGGCGAGATTTATTGCGCAGCTCGCGCGTTTCTGTTATGCGCCGAGATGTGCTTACTGACACTCGGGCGTGATTAATGGAGGTTCCTTAGATCGATCGCACCTCAAGTTCACCATATAAGACTTTGCGACTGCGGAACCAGGGAAAATTTATCAGTGGCTCGCGGAACCCTGAGGAGGGGCCTGCGGAGCCCCTAGGTTCCGCGGAACCCACTTTGAGAAACCATGCTATAGGGGATAGGGCTCCTGTCGTCTCAATATAGTCAGGGTACTAAAACCCCGGTACAGCCGTTGCCAAACCCTTCGCGGTAGAACGTAACACGTGCTAAAAGAACGCACCGGAACACTCCTTTTCCAACACCTCGCGCTAGAACGCTTCATGCTTCGAAGACACGAGACATTAACAGCCAAGCTGTATACCTCTACACCTCCCAACGGTGTCACGGGGGGTAGACGCCAAGCAATCAGCTTCCAAACCTCAATATGGTTGACTAGCGGTAGAACCCGGCGGTGCCCGGGTGGGCCATTATACCAGTGACAATAATGGGTGTAACACGTGTTCATTTATTTGTTAGTTGTTATATTTGGCTAGTACATCGCGAAGTGGCACACACTCGGGAGCTCCTGACTGCTGTCAGTACATGGGCTCCAACCACAGGCACGTCGGGGTAATGTGAAACGACTGGCACTGATGTTTGCACCAAGATGCAAACACCAGTGCCATGTTTAGACTGAAATTGCACCAATCACAGACCATCATCATGGGAGGGCAAATTTCAAAGGAGGATTAGCGATATGTTTATAAGTATGAGGACAGGAACAGAGACAACTTTAAACTCGGCCGCTTTTGCACAGAGAATGTTTTCGTTAATGTGTGCCAATAAGCAGGCGGTGTAGTTGCGTTTATGGGCTCCTGTCTTTGTTTAGTGTAGTTAGGTTTCATTTGTCCAGCGAACAAAGAAGCAGAGGTTGACTTTAGCATGTGTAGCACTTCGAACGGGCAGCATGCGCCTGATGGGATGCCACATCGGCACCTCTGTTGAAGGGAACACTGCAGTCGCCAGTAATCCGCAGAAAAGTAAAATGTTGTGCCTAAAAGGCTTTACTCAACGCTTTTCAAGCTTCGTATGCATGAGAACATAGGCTTGCATGATTAATGGATGCTAACGCCGCTCGAGAGTCAGAGAGAACTAGCCAGATTTGAGGAACCGTAACCACAGTGCCGAAAGAATGGCAAAAGTTTGAACACGCGTTCAGTGAGCGGGATGACATAGCTAACGTTTTTGTTCATGGTTCAACTCCGGTATAACAAACGCGGGCATAAAAGAATCACCTCTGCAGGACTCATCTGTGTAAACACTGAGCCAGAACCTGTCCCCGCATGCATAACTCATAAGGAGCGGGTAGTCGTGTGGCGTGCATAACTATAGCTTTTTTCCGTATTAATTAGTCCAGAAACCGCTCAACAGAAGCCGCAGAGCACGCTGCGTAACTTTTACAAAACTCATGCATAGGTAAAAAATTGTTGTGAGCTTCCAGCCCCCCGTGCATTTTACAACAGTTTCTGTGAGATGGTTGTATCAAAGAGGATGGCGGTTATTCCGGCGTGAGACACGCTAACTTTCTTACGCGTTATTATTGTTCACATAACGACTTCTGGTGATTCTCGCTCCATCGATTACCAGTGAGACCCAAGAAACTAGAAAAGCACCTTAACTGACAGAAGCGCTCCTATATAATGACCATTAAAAGCACTCCATGTTGTGGAACGCCATGTAAAATTGGAGCAGAGTAACCCATTTTATTGCTTCACTAGCGGTAGTACCCGGCGGTTCCCGGGTGGGCTATTAAATTAAAGACAGCAATGGGTATAACACAAGTTCGTTTATTTCTTAGTCGTCATATTAGGCTCCTTCATTGGGAAGTGGTACACACTCGGGAGCGCCTGCCTGCTGTCAGTACTTGGGCTCCAACTGCGGGCGCGTCGTGGTAATGTGAAACTACTGGAACTCGTGTTTTACTCCAACTCTCGCTAAACAAATTTCACCAAGATGGTGCGCTCGAGCGAGTGAGTCTGTGAGTGAAAAAAGTTTTATTGAGCCGGTGAATTGGGAGTGGTTCCCAATTCCAGAAAACCATGTGATGAGCGGGCAGCCTTCGCTGTGGAGGAAGAAAATTGTCTGGACATCCAGATCGCTGTTAGTCACCTGCAGGTTCTCCCGCAGCTCAAGGGTGGGAAGAGTGGATGGAAGAAGGGGGAGGTGTTTTGCTTGCACTCTTAATATGATATGAGGAAGAGTGCCAGGTTGTAAACACAACTTGAATAGACCTTATGCGAAATTGCTTGGTGATCTAGCACACTGATGATAACGAGACCGCCGGCCATATTGGTACGGGCGCCGATCGGGAAGTCTAGTATTGTTTACTGTGGAAGAGTAGGTGACGGTAACGCGGTATGGCTCAAACTGGACGGCGTTTTCCGGCTCCCGACCACGGATTGTGGACGAAGGACTTGTCTGCCCTGCCGACTGTGTCTGAAGACTCATACCACTCGGGGTGCCGCGCCAAAGACCCATCCGAGCGGCAGCGGAGCAGGGCATGCCGCCTAGCCACTGAGGCGCATTGCTCGCCTTCATCGGTGCGGACAAACACGTGCGACTCGCAGTAAGTAAATCTTTCTTTGTTTTTTACTTGACGCGAGTTAACCGGTATGAGCATCTGTATAGCACTTTGTTCACCGTTGTTTACCATGCAAATGCATAGCGGCGACCCTGTTGCAGTAACCCTGAAAGAGGAAAGGGACAATCGCCAGACCGTACCGCTAGTGAGTGGATTAGGTATTTTCAAATGCTATACATCGAATTTACGGGATGATTTTTGGCGAAGATGTTTACGGAAAGGTTGCGTCCGTTTTCCGTGACGGTCGTCCGCCCACGCGTTTGCCGCAAAGCAATCGCGCTTTGCGGCGAAGTCAACTACAAAAGCGCACATACGCCTTGAAGTTTCTTTTTTTTTGTGTGCGTTTTCATTATTTATTGCGCATGTTCTGCCGCAAAAATTTGTTTGTGTGTCTTTCTTCTTCTTTTGTGGCGGTGGGGTGATTGTGTTTGTTTCTAAAGCGCGTGTTCTTGGTGTGCACGAATAGATAATACAGTAAAACCTCGTTAGCTCGAACATACTGTTCCTTGTTCTCCTGTTCCTGTTCCTGTTCCTTGCGGCCCCTTCTTTCTGCTCTGTCCCTTTACCATAAACTGTAGCGGACTAGTCCTGTTCTTCCCTGAGTGCTATTTACTGTTACTCTCTCTGTTCTTGCAGGTTGGGCCTCATCCATGTGCTCAGCAGCTGCTTTCGCTCCCGGAATAAATGTGGCCGGCCCTATGTTGTGTGCCTCACATTTGGGACGGACAGTGGGGCGATTGTGGAGGCAGCGTGCGAGTGCCCGGCGGGTTGCAGTGAAGCGTGGAGTCACATGCTGGCTGCTGTGCACCTACTCGCCCTCTTTCAAGCCGAAGGTTTTAAGAGGCGCCACCTGAGCTTGCGTGCACTGAGCTACCACAACAGTGGGGACATCCGAGACAGCAGGGCATCAAGCCAGCGAGTGTCCAAGACATTGACTGGAGAAGCCCGCGAGAAAATGGCCCCTCCCTTCCCTTGCGAATGCGT
Source organism: Haemaphysalis longicornis (assembly GCA_013339765.2). Classification (NCBI taxonomy): domain Eukaryota; kingdom Metazoa; phylum Arthropoda; class Arachnida; order Ixodida; family Ixodidae; genus Haemaphysalis; species Haemaphysalis longicornis. The sequence continues at coordinate 139,360,387 of CM023450.1, forward strand.
CTGTTCGATGCACGTCGAGTACAGGAGCAATGCGAGCAGCAACAATGTGCCGTGCAGGCGCTTGGGAGAAAACTTGGTAGCCTTGGAAATGGTTTTCTTGCCCCAGTTGTGCTGGCCTCACCCCCCACAGTGACAGAAACAAGGACTGGCATGGCACCTGAAGGGTCACCTGTCAGCTACCAGCAAGCATTCATGCCACATTTCGCCGTGGTCATCTCGCGAGCACGCAGAGGCTGGGCAACGTCGTGTTTACTAGACCGCGGCATGCAGGGGTGCGCGAATGCTCCCTTTGTTCCATTTATATCCACAGCTTGCTATACTGCACGCACTATAAATCAGCGAAGTAGTTTAATTTACTGGGATTTTCACTGTGGATACAAAAAAATGCAAAAGCACTGAAGCCGATGCGCGGCGGCCTGATGCAACTCGGGCCGTTTTCTTTATTTTTTTTTAAATAAAACTTGAAAATTGTCTCAGCTACATACATCAATGGTCACTATCATTATGTCGGAAGCATGCATGCAGCATCTGACAAAATAGAGGAGTGAGTGTGTATTTTAGTCGCAAAATATTCGATAGTAAATACATCGTGGCTGAAATGACAATGGGCACCAAATTAACCTGACGTAAAAACAAACCTTTCAGCCCGGCAAATCGGGAACCAAGTGCAAAAGCTTGAATTTTCCACCGTTAGATCATCATAAAACAGCGTACGCCACTTCTGCAACGACACGCGGCTAAATGCAACGTAAAAGAAACCAACAACACACTCCCATACCGTGCGCGCCCGCCACAGAGGAAATTTTCAACCGCGCCGTGACGGCGTAGTGCGACAAGAAAAGTTTGTTTACAGCCCTAGGTAATATAAAGGCTCGTGTAGGGGCTAAGCGGTACCCTTGAACAATGAAATGAAGCGGGTGCAGAGCCACAGGGACGAGTAAAGGAACAGCCTAATTTTGACAACATGTACGTGGTACTGTTTTCCCGGTCGAGCGCCGCTGTCAGTCGCATGAATAGGTGGCGCACGCTCAGGCTTCATTTAGAATACAAAGGCTAGACCACAGAACTCCAACCCAGCTGTATTTTTCATCCGGACAGCGACTACGGAATCCCCCGCTTAGCGAACCAACGACAAATATTCGCTCCCAGGGCACCACGCCCAGCGTGTCACAAAGGTTGCTCGCGCCGGCATAGTTCGCGTCAGAAAGTTCGTTCAAAAGCGTGGAACTTCACGTACCTTTTCTCCATTAGGGCCAGTATTTCCGCGTTGCGTGCACTGCGGCACGAAGCGACGCTCCGGCATTGAAGTCCATCACCGAGAGCGGTCAATGCCCGCCTTCTATGTTTTGCTAATTGGTTTCGGTTTCAAACGACCGTACCAAAATGGCGGACCTAGTTACCGGAGTCGACGTGAGATAGCGGGGCGCATTTTGCATAGGGTCTATTCGGCAAGAGATTGCGCTGGGAACGCACGATGGAGGCCGACTGGGTGGGGGTTATTCTTCCTCATGGGAAGTGCTATCTCTGCAGATACGAGCGATGCTCTTCGGTACAGTTTTATCATAAGTAACATGAGCTCCCTACGCGAGGCGCGGTGTTGCAGGAAGTCTGAACAGACGGCGAGCGCTAGCCTTTGCGCTTTTTACCGGTCCGTCTTCTCTTTTAGGTTTATGATAAATGAGAGGGCTCCAACGGGAGGCGCGAGGTGGCAAAAACTGCCAGTACATGGCGAGCGCTATGCGAACGCGGGACAATTCAACTGAATTCCACGTCCAGAGGGGTGTAAATGAAAAAAAAAAACCTGGCTTGCCTTTTTATCCGCATGTTAGGACAAAATCCTAAAATTGATTTTAGGGCAATCGGATGGGCATCATTCGCAAGAAAAAATGAATGGGGTATACCAACTGACTGTGTGGTTATGACGAATGTGTAAAAACACAGTGTTTTCCCGAAATCCTGCTTGCCTCTGTTGGGTGGGTGTCATAGAAAAATGTGGTAGAACAGTGTTTAAATACCTGAGTAAGATACCTATCCCAACAAAAACCACTTTAATATTTAAAATGGCGCGCGACAAAAAAAATCATATCTGAAAAACTATTTTACCGCTTTCCACTCTCCCCATGGTGGCATTTTTAAAATTTTCCGCAATATTGACCTCCAACACCATAATCACAATTAGCCCATGAACTCGGCAGCCGGTTGAAAGAGTAGTTTGGGTAGGTGTGGAAATCACCTGTTAGGCCTTTTTGGCTCATCAGCCCTGTCATTTGTAAAAAAAAAACAATTTGGCTCTTTTAGCGGCGTCGATCGCATCGCGAAATCCTTAAACATGGTTCTCCGAATTTGTATGAGTAGCATAAGCTAGCAAAAATCAGTTGGATAAATGAATCGGTGGAAGATTTATTTGAGTATCTTTAGTAACACCAATTTTTTTCCGGAATGCGGAATCACCTGTATAGTGTAGGTTAGGGCGAAAGTCAAAAACTACTTTTTAGATATTCTTTAGGGTTACATTTACCAGCAAAAAGCGCTTGAAAATCTGAACAGGTTAAGGAGGTAATCCCGAATTTAAGAAAACACAATTTCCCCCTTTCCCTCGGTTGGGAGTACCATTTCCAAAGTCCCCCTTTAGTGAGCCTCTGCGCCATGTCGCAAATGTACTCCCGATATTAAAGTCTCTAGATGCAGCAGTTTTTGCTGGGCGTTGATGGGTGAGTCAGTCAGTCAGCCGGGAACTTCATTTTATAGGCATAGATAAGGCACCTGTGAACCATGGGACCCCCCCTACCCGCCCCCCCCCCCCCCCCCCCCGGTAGTTCCTGGTGAAGATTATGTTTTCCGATTACCTCTCAAGGCTAGGCAGGATCTAGTGACACTAGCCAAGTGCAAGGAACAAGCCCTCCTTCTTCGGCGCCCAATAAGCACGCGCCGTGTCTTTGAATACACTTATACAGTGCATGCTTTGCCCCTCCCAAGTTTGACATTAGTGGAGATGGCCCGGGATTTTTTTTTTTTGCGTCTATCAGCTGTTCAATCGGGATGCTTCAATCGAGTTCAATGCGTTTAATCGAGACTAATATCAGTTCTAATAACAACCTACCAGGTTATTAGGACAAAAATTGAATGTTCAGAAAATTCTTCCCCATGTTGTGACAGGTCTGTATCAGTTTCAAGAACAAACGCCGAACTATGTCTGCCACGTACGTTAACTTGCACACCCTGAATTTTCTTCCGCGCCTCGGCTTGGTGAGCACGGCTGCGTAAAATTCCCGTATTCGTAGCTCTACAGTGTAGTTTTAGTAACGTCGGAATTTCACCCGCCGCAGTAGCTCAGTGGTTAAGGCTTTGTGCTGCTGAGCTCGAGGGCGAAGGTTCGATTCCCGGCCGCGGCGGCCGCTTGTCTGATGGAGGTGAAAAGCGGAAACGCGCGTGGGTACGAGATTTCGGCGCACGTTAAAGATCCCCAAGTGGTCAAAATTAATCCGGAGCCCTCCACTACAGCGCGCCTCATCGCCTGCGTTGCGTCGGTGCGTTAAACCGTACAATCAATCAACGTCGAAATTTTAGGCGGTATGGTGACAAGTCTTGCCTTGAGTACAGCCCAGAGCGCCGCCTTGGCAAGCCCACTGCTCGTCCGTTGCTCAGGGGTCGGCGTCGTCGTGCTGGCGGGACAATCGACGCACCGTCGTGCCGACCTGAAAGCCTGTACCTCAATCAGGAAAAGGCCGACCGGGTTGAGCAGCACGAGTGATAGTGGCGCCACCAGGTAGATGTAGCCGGCGAAGCTGGGGTGGCTCCGACCGAACACCGACTCCACTGCATGTGACGGCGGACGAGCGCTGTTAGAAGTTGCACAGGGTCACGTTTAGCTAAACTGAGGCTCTACACTATAAATTAAAAAAAAACTATAAGTGTACTCATTATAGAAAAAGAAGCGGGGACAGAAAACAAAAGGTCGCTATCCCGCCCTCCGAAAGTAGATGTCCGGCGAAGCTGTTGTAAAGCACTACGCACGCTGATGGGGGACACTATGAAATGTTTCTCGTCGTCTCGGTCGGCTTTTCGCTTGAGCTCGGCTTCTCTGGCGGCAAATTCTGAGTCGTCTCTAGTCTGACGCATGCGCTCGGCGTCTTGGGCAAGAACTGCTCTATTTAGTGACAATAGTCCCGCCTAGCCTTCAAACATAATCTGCATGCATAATTTTTGCCAGGAACACACGGTGGGGGATCCAATTGTTCACAAGCGGCTAATCATCCGTAATGCGGTTTCGATGTTTGTTTCGGGGTTCTTTTAAAAAAATACAGAGTTCTGTGCTGTATGTATGATTAGCCTGACGCGTGCGCTCGGCGTCTTACGCGAGAACGGCTGATCCTGCCTGCGTTTTTTTTTTGTTGTTTACGACACGAAATATTCCGAGCAACAATATAGAGGCTAACAGCTTCGCTGTAAAACTAGGGTTCTTGTAACGAAGTGGGATTACAAAAATGGTTTATTGGCCACTGGTGTCGATTTTCAAAACTGCCGTAGTTGTCAATAATTGTTTAATGGTGCCAATGTTTCTGCTTGCGCACCATGAACGAGCTTATTAGGTACGCCATCTTGTGCGTTGGTCATAGCCGCTTTGTCGCACCAAGTGTCGTTATCAATCATTCTCGTACGTTTCAGCAAAGTGTCTTAACACACTCGAGGATAACAATATTCTGTAACAAGATTTAAAAGATTATGTTAGGTGAGGTGAGTTACCTGGTGCACCAATTCGACACTGTGTTATAATCAGGTTCGCTGACACTTTCAATTGTACTTTCATTTACCTGCAATCCGGTTTACCGCTTCTGATTGTACGCGCGTCTGTTTCCTTAAGCTGCTTGTTTTTGTAGGAATGTAAACTTTGTATGCGCCCGTTTCCTATTTTCTTACGTGCTGATAGTGTTTTAAAGGGGCTGTGAAGCGGCACAGGGCAGTTCTAGCAGCCGAGATGTACATGGCTATCGTGCCGCGGAATTTCCGCGTCCATGTACGATTCCTCGCAACGTCGTACTTGTAAAGCGGGGAAAAAATGTTATCGGCTGCGTATCAGCCACGAGCAGGTTTTGACAGCTGTAAGCATTGGGAACGCGGATTTCCTGAAAGAAATACCCGTTTAGCGTGTCTCGGAAACGTGGGAATGTGCCCTGTTTCAAGTCACTGGTTACACTGCGATCGTGTGCGGCAAGCGCGCAGACTTGAAATATTCATGATACAGCTTCATCATCTTTCCAGGTCCACAGGGCGGAATGGTTTTGAACTATTGTGTGTGTTATTCGCACTTGCAGAATATTTCTTTACAAGGTATGTAGGTTAAAGTGTGACATACTCAACCGTCTGAGCTGTTCCTGTGTTTTTTTTTTTATTCGAAGAAAAAAAAATTGAAACTTCCAAGGTATGTGGCAATCAGATGTTACTGAAGAAACACACCAAGCGGGTAAGCGATGCCGAAGTGGTTCACTTGCGTGACGAATATGGCGTAGAGGCCAGCGGAGGCCAGGTCCCCCTTCTGGTGACGCCGCGGGGACAGCGCCAAGGTGACTGCGGCGACCACGATGAACAGGCTAACTTTCCCGAGCAGCACAGCGCCCACGAGGCGCCACTCGACTGCGCGTAGCCGCAGCTGGCTCAGGTTCAGAAACAGCAGGGCTGAGAGGCACACGTGCGAGGCCAGCAGGTCGAGGGCGCGTACCTCTCGGCCTTTTACCAGCTTGACTTTCCCGAAGACGAACCTGCATGGGCACACCGCATGAAAGACAAGAGCTCAAAGTCAGATCCCGCCTAGATCTGGAGTTGTCAAAGTGAGTTCCTCCGTCTTCATCGGCCCCCTGTTTGGATGTTCCCCAGCGCTTCCCTGTGGGCCATTCGCGTTCTCTCTCTTGTAGTTTGAAGGGGCCCGGCAACACGTTTTTCAACTTTTCTTGAAATCCTAAATGCTTGCAGAACGTAGTCACCCAACGCACCCAGTACTTAGATAAGGGGGTCGCAAAGTACCTCAGCCAGAAATTAATGCTCTATGCTCATCAGACAACTTGGAAACTCGCTCAAAAGATTTTTCCCCCTTTCCCGATCTTGACGTTCTTGACGGCCCGAATTACGTCACTGAGGCCATGTAGCGGTGGTTGGCCGGTTTTCCTTCTGTTGCAGCAATGAAAGCTTTTCCATAGCAACTTTAAAAATAAAGCCACAAAAACAAAGCATAAATGGAAGGCGTATCTGGTGCGACGAGCAAATCACGCAGTGCCGCTCCGTGCTGGCGATAACTGCAGCTTTCGCAGTGCTTCCAGACGCGAAGGAAAGAGTTAAAGCGTTTATCGAAAGTGTTGCAGGGTCCCTTTAATGGAGAGTGAAGTGTGCTTACCCAGAAAATTTAGCCTGGAACTTGGGGGAAACCAGCACATGTGAGGCTTGCCTAAGTGAGGCAGACCCCTACATTGACCCGCTGCCGTAAGTAAAGTTAGTTCGCCCATCTCTACAACGTGCAAGCGGTATAGTGCACTCGCAGTGCAGTAAACATTTCTTATAAAAAATGCGGCGTCTTCTGTTCATTTTGAAAAAAGTGGTGAAGAGCCACACACAGTCAATTGGGAGGTAGAAGGGCGACAGGGTGTTCACAACAGCCTGTTTGCGACTTCAGTTGGGCAACTATGGTTGAAGACCGCTGATCTAGATCACTGTATGCAAAGGATTCTTAAAATGAGGCTGCCTTTGTCTCTACTAATATATACGCGCTGTTGTCGGTAAACGAACCGGCTGCCTTCGAAAATTAAGTGTACTTGCTAAAGCAACACCACTGGTTTTTGCGCATTTTATCGCACTGCCACAGTTACGCGTTCACGAGGCGTACCAGAATGCCTGGATAGGACAGTGCCTAATTGGAATAAATTACCCTCCTTTAATATCAGTTTTCTTATGCGGGAACACATAGCAGGAACACGTAAGATTCGGTTTCATTCGATAATGCGCGTCACGGGGGTGTAGCTGTTTTATGTCAGAATTTCGATCAGTTCTCGAACGCTGGCCAGATATATTACCCAACACTGCACGCTCCCACATGAAAACAAGTCGGCGCAACGGGCTCTGCACTGCTCACGGCTAGCATATGGAATCACGGGGAAGCGTTTCACACTATCAGCCCATGAAATGGTAGAATCTCTTCCGTCCGTTCTAGTTGTTGCTTCCAATACCCTTCGGTTCTAGTTCTCCAAACCTTGTGGGTATCAAAAGCTTTGGAGAACTAGAAATGAACAGTATTGGAAGCAACAATCCTCCGAACACCTGTAAGAAGCCGCAAAACCAAAAATGGGGGGAGGCTGCGAGTTATCGGGCATAATGATCATGTGCAGCTTTCCCGCTCATGGCAGTCCCTTCAACAGTGATTACTCTGCAGTTATTTAGCGAAATGTAAAAATTTTTCGCGCAGCTAATATTGGGGGTGACAACTTGCTTTGTTTACTGTTTCCAGTCTTGCACGTTGCGCGACTAGGTTCCCCGAGCCATGGAAACTATCCCATAAAATGAATGGGGAGGAAGATGTGACAGCGAATTACACACAAAATATTGATAATCCTGGAAAATTATTTTAGTGCTGTCATATTCACGTTGACATCTTGCTTCATGCCAAATATCACTTTCCTGAAGTGGTTTAGCTAGGTTCTTGAGAGGTCGGAATTTTGAGCGAGAAAGCTGGGCATAGTCTACCAAAAGCAGCAGTAAGGTGCAAAATAACCGAAGTAGCAGCCGATAACAAATTGGGAGGCTGTAGATAATCACTGCTAAGACAAAATGGGCTGACCGCGCCAACAAGGAGTTTCCTCTTCCACAGCCGCTTCCCTAACACCCGAGGAGAAATTGTCTGTAAATGGTACCCCGTTTAATTTTACGCCAAAGTCCACCGATTCGGCCAGTAGCAAGGAGACGAGGAAAATTAAAATTCTGATCACTCTCGCGAAACAATGCCCGTGGAAGGGAAGTTGTAGTAACTGAGCTCTGCACGAGTCGAACAGCGGGTGATGTGCAGACTGAGCCGCCACTTTACTAAGTAGGCCGTATGTTATCGCGCCGCACGCGCTACCCTCCACATTTCATTCGCGGTACACTTCCCCGTTATCAATTGTATCCACGTGCCGGCATTCTTCCCTTTTAGTGACGGTAACCGGGCGTAAATTATTTAGCCCGCGCGAGTCTGCCCGTTACGCCCAGGGTGAGTAACGGGCGGACTCTACGCAATTCACTCGGCACGCATTTCTATCGGCCCTCGTGGACCTAGAGGCAGAGCCGACATTCATCTCGCCACTGTATGCGCCCGCAGGCATTGCTACCGGGAGCAAGACGCACGCGCACGGCCTGACAATGAATATTAGACGACGTCCGCGGTTCTCTCTTCTTTTGTTCTTCTTTCCTTCTTTTTTGTTTGCTCAACCGCCCTTACCTTCCATCTTTTATGAGACCTGTCACAACACTCGCAGCGAGGCACCGCCACCATCGCTTTCGTGGGCCGTCCTGAATATTGTGTCGCCTAATGCGCCACGCCGTCAGATTTCCTCTCCCGTCGGGTGCGCGTATGTGCGAACAGAGGGGGAAACCAGTGGAGCCCTCAGTGCCTCCCTCTGTCCCCGCTGCTTTTTATTTTAACGTTCCAACGGGTTATAAATAATCGCCTCCAACCCAGCACGGCGGCCGCTCACCGTTACTCTTTCCTCCTTCCCGGCCTCCTCTCCGGCAGAGTGGGTGACCGGAGCTTTTGTCATCAGGTAGAGCTTACAGTGCTTCATATTCATTAAAAATGTCTCTCCCCTTTTTTCTCTTGCTAGGAAGAAGCGTTGACAGAAGGCCGTTTTCCGACCGCTGCAGCGTCCTGAATAACGCACAGCAGCGAAAATGTTTCAGAATTTAAACTTTCCGGCTCACTCCTCCGTCTCTTCGTCTTCCTTTCATTGTTTTCATTGTGTTGCTTTCTTGGTTTTTTTTGCTTTTTACTTCATTCGTCTGACGCGGAAGGATGTAGACACTGAACGAAAAGGTAGAGCGAGGAAAATCTTGCTTCGTTTAGAAAACCAAACATACACTCGCGCGCAGCTAAGCAAGCTCCTGCGGGAGGTGGTTGGTCATAATGGCGTTCTCTCGGTATCATTACAAAGACATGCGGGCCGAGAGACTGTTCTCTTCTCTTTATACACTTTTGCGGTACTCGGTAAGGGAATTCAGTCCTGAAGAGAAAGGGGGTTATTACAGTTTCAGTAGAAAATGACCAGGCTTACTCAACGAGGCCGGGCGCAAGGCTGTGAAAAAAGGGACAGTAGCTGAACTATAGCGCAAGATATAAACGAGGCTTAAATAGCGCTAAGAGGCGGAAATGCTTCGCGTAACACGCAATTTTCGGAAAGCATGAAACTTTTATTATTGTATCTGCATTGGCTGAACTTGACACTCGGTTTTACAGGACTACGTGCGAGGATGTTCGATACCGCTCAAAGTACTCAGGTGTCGACGAAGGCGTGTCGAGTCCGTTAAACCCGCTCCCATAAACAAGTTCTCTTCCTACTTCTGACAGACGCCTGACAGAGGTCACGAAACCCGGCACGGGAGCAGTTGAACGGCTTATAAAATCACTAAAACACATTGTTGGGCAAGTTGGTTTATGCAGGAGCAACTCAGAGGGCGAAGAACACATCGGCAAAGGAAGTGAGACGACGGGACAAGTGCTTGCCCCGTCGTCGATTGAGCGCTTGCCCCGTCGTTTTACCTTTGTCGTTGCGTTCTTCGCGCTCTAAGCTCTTACGGCTTGAAAAATGTTTCGTCGTCACCTAAATTGCCTGAATTTTCTGCGTCTCCCCCCCGCTTGCCGGCAAGGCAGAAGCAGCTGTAATATTCTCTTTCTCATTCATGTCGGTCGTCAACTTTTTGTTTACACTACTTAGATTCTGAGTTGTCAGCATCGTGCAGCCATTGTGAATGGGGAATTTTATTAACGCGATATTCGACGTGGCCCGATTTTAGTACGTGCCCATCACGCTGTCAGCACGAAACATACAATGTAATTTAGTCTTAAAATATTTTTTTTTCGGTGTCTAGCAAGGCACGGCTATTGCATTGGCGGTAAGGGCGAATAAACACGAGGACAGCGAAGAGAACAACAACATAGACAAGACGAAGCGCTTCTATCAACTGAAATTTTATTTTGAAACGACACCACTTATATACAATAACATGGTGTTACTGAAGCACAAGGGACATATCATGGAGCCTAAAAGATAGCCTTAAAACTATACATTGTCACTAGAAAACACAAAGCCATTTTACACCAGTTCGCCACGAGCCGATAGATATTGCAGTTCTTTTGCTGACAGTGAAACGGACGGAACGCTGATGCAATTGCTGGTGTTAGATTAGGTGACGACTGCATTTAGGCAATTTTAGGTTATTTCTCTTCCTATAGCAGCCCGACAAACTGCCGTGTGCATGTGAGATGTCGTATAAAGTTACTGAGGTAATAAAAATACGGCACATAGTGCCGAAGGCTGCCGCACCGCAGAGAAATAACCCAAAATTGCTGCTTTCATGGTCGGTAATCTTTTGACTTTTGTGTACATATTGTAAGCAAAATACAGCAAAAAGACAGAGACAGAGCGAGGACTGCTTCCTTGTTTCCTTGTTAGCTTCGGTTTAAGCGCAATTTTCTTGAATTGAGGGCCCATGCTGCAAATTTAAAAAGAAATTCCGAACTTTCTAACGATTATGAAACTTGGTTAGTAGGAGAGTGCGTATTTCCGATTATGTGGCAACACTTTAGGGCAGGTGTTTGGAATGAATGTTAAGTATGTGGACTAGAGCTGCAGCTGACGACGAAACGTCTTCCATTGATTCTTTTACCGTCCGTCCTCTAGAAGGAGCCGCAATAGAGCTCAGGCCTAGCTCAATCCCGCTCTACGCACTTTCTTTGTTTGTGACCGGATTTGGACCCGGCTTATTTTTATTTGGCGCACGAAAATGTACCCGCAACAATATCTCGTTCTTCATAAATTTGCTTATGCAGCTTCTGCTGGCATTAAAACAGTAGCGGCGAACATGAAAGCGTTTGCGATTTCAAGTGCCTCGACCTCCATAATTTTAGAATGACGGACCGTTGGTTAATTTGGTGCTAATTTATGAAATCCACCTGTCAGTGCTCCGGTTCTCGGAAACGTCAGATCAAGAGCTGGGGAAACCTTTCACGCAAATGGGGCTCGGCTTTCTTGTCCTCAATCGCGCACTCATGTTTCCGGGACGCACATTGTGCATGATTCCGCGAGGTTTCCCTCACTGTCAGCAAGTAAAATTGTCTGGCGCATGATCGAATCTTTATAGTGGTATACTTCTTCCTAGGCTTACCGAACAAAATGAGGTGCTAACTGCAGCAGCAGAAATATGTGCCACAGCTAGCTAATGTACGCCCATTGAGGAATGGATGCACCAAATGGATGCACCAAATTCAAGATTCTTTTGAATTGGATTAAGCTGGATTTGGGATGTGTTCGTGCCCATGGCAGTGCCACTGGCTTCTTTGAAGGTGATTACAGTTTTGAGCCTGTTTCTAACGCGCACACATATTTGAAGGACACTTTTATCAAAAAAAGGTGCGCGTTAGAATCGTTCAAGTACGGTAGCCAAGCAAATCTGACATACACACTGAATGGGTAAGCAACTGACGATGAAAAGTGCCGCCAGAAGCTTACGGATGGTTCACTGATACCCTTGGCTGCGACGACAGCCTACCCTCTTGAAGGAGCAATCTGGGCCATTCTATTTGACATTAATTCTTTCACACTCACAGCTCACAAGACGGGCCCTCGGAGTTTTTCGGTATAGCCCTAGCTTTGGGAGAATGGAGTCGAGGGTTTCTGCTTTCATAGCGTCTACCTCAACTGGATTTCTCATGACAGGGTTGCGGAGAAGCGTATACTGGGATAGCTGAGCAGCTCGTCACTGCCCTCCTATGCCATTGCGGCCAGTTAAGCTGGCTGCAGAAGAAGCAACAACGTCGGGAATCGTACCATAAGCATCAAAACTCGGGAGTGCATACTGACGTCCTCGTGGTGGGTGTTGTGGTGATCGGGCTAAGAACCACTCTTGCTCCCTGATAAATTTCCTGTCGAGACAAATGCGTCTATTTCCAGTGCAATGGACATCGGGGCTGGAGAGTATGCCGAGCCACGCCCGGGCTGGCGATGATAAGGGCACTATGCTCGGCTGGACAATAAACTTGTTCCATTCTGACTCCCAAAGTCGGTGTTACCGAGCACACTACCGTAATCTCGTAGGATTTCGCACACAAAGTATGTCGCACATACAGCTTCCCCTTCAAAAAGGCGGCCATTTCTGGATGCCGGAAATTGTTCACACTAGGAGAAACAGAAGTGAGATTGGCGGCAACGACGACCGCTCCTTGCTACCTTGCTTGCGTAGTTTTACTGCGAAGAATAAAACGTGGCGTCCGCTTCATGGTTTACTCTCGCGAATTCGGGAAATTGTTTCGTTGTGGTTCAGCAACAAACGCCCCAAGATGTGGTACACGGCTTAAAGCGCTCGAACCCACTGTGGCACCATGGCGGCGTCGCACATACCCACACTTGTTTAGACATCTGTGCGACCGTAGGCATGCTGCACCCGACTCTATTGGCGTCCTTTACCGCTGTTCGTAGCTAGATACGGCGCGGTCAATGTATAACTCAATATTTGCCCTTGATGTCGAAACTTCGTCGCTTGTGAGTCTTTGACTCCCGCTGAAGCTGAAGTAGAGGTTTTATAACGCAATTCCGAGAGAAAGACATTTGTGTTTAGGTGGCTAGGCGACATTTCGTTGCGGGAGAGGCCGCTTTATTACTATTCAGGCTTTACGAGGGCGGGGAACTGCTCATTTTAAAGAGATTGCTTGCGGTGAAAAGGTTGTTAAGCCGTTGTGTTTCCTAAAGGTTGAGCTTGAGGGATGTTAAATACTGCGACATAGTTCCTGTAAACAAAAATGTAATCGAAAATTGCACGTCTGTCTCTGTTCTTTGTTTGTCCTAAGCACTTAAGCGTGTCGATGCTTCGAATGAACAGCTATAAAAAGTCAGAAGAAGAAAAAACAACAGCTTTATTTACGTAGTTTTAAGAAACAAAATGCTAAACTCATTTTTCACGTGTGTGGGTGAAATTACATTGTTTAGATCAATGAAGACCGGAAAAAGGGGATATATAAGAGGTTTTCCAGCGCCAACCAGAAATAGAGGCCCCCGGCCAGCAAAGTTGCCTGTACTCGGCATCCAGCAAGCCTAAAACTTAAAAAAAAAAAACGCTGTTCTGCAGTAACTTTAAGCACCACTGTATGTTCCAGTTGAGCACAGAACAGTTATTTGTGTCAGAGTTTTCACTCAATTATTACCCGGCACATGCAGGTCTATGAACAACCTGTCCTGAATTCTCGATCTGAATTGTTCTTTTCCTGCAACCAACAGGACGTAATGTTAAGAGTGCTAAAAGACGGGCGGTGGCGTGACCGCCATTTATAATGATTCAATTCTACCACTGATATATTTCTACTGTTGTGAGGTTAACCGTATAGCGTATGTCGACGACATCACGATGCTAGTAACAGGTAAAATAGCAAATGATCTACCATTTAATATTTTTGCCCAATATGTGCGGCAGTGGTCATTCCAGCATTGCCTAAAGCTCGACGTTCATAAAACCCAAGCTGCGCGCTTCGAAGTTAAAAAAAAATGGCCGCGTATCTGTTCCTTTCGTTGCAAATATCCCCGAAAGACGATAGCTGACTGGCGTCCCTGGCAATTAAATGCATCCCTTCAATTTCTTCCTCACCTCTCGTGCTGTTCCTCTCCCGTCTCGTTCCTCCCAAGATAACACGAGGTTTGCTCGAGTCAATTTAAATTTACGGCGTTCTAATGCTCTAAGCCGGGTGTCGCGATGCTAGCGCCGCTGTACGGCGGAGAGGCGCTTGAATTGAGGCACCCTACTACAACATTTATGGAACCACGTCGCCCTACTCCACGAGCTTTTCAAGCGGAACGTGGATCCCATCTAGTGGAACCTTTCGTCGCTAAATATTGCCGTTTTCTTAAATGCCGCCAGTAGGTAGCTCTGGCAACAGCAGGCGACGGTTTCCCGCCGTTGATGTAGTATTTCATTCGCTATCGCAAAACCTAACCATCCCTTATTTTTTAAATAAAGGAACACTGCAAATTTCAGTTATGTAGTGATTATCTGCCTTATATTTGCGTAATGTCTTGTTCTTGTGCAACAATGTTTGCAAGTATGAACACTGACACCGAACTTAGACGTTCACATTTGGCTGCGAGTATATAAGACTATTGCGCATATTTCATTTCACTTTGGCCGGGTGGCTGAATCGAATCACAGAGACAGATAGACAAACAGAGACCGATATTTCTGCGTTTTAGTAGCCCAAGAAAGAATATCGTCTTTAAAAATGAGTCACGAGAGAACCTATTGGAACAATTAAGAACGTATATGCAATAAAACGTTTGTGGGTGACATTTACCGAACCCTTCATTGGGAACATGCGAACTGACAACATAAAGGCAAAAACACGTTGTGCCTAAATTATGGTACGCCAGGTACTATGGGTGCACAAGGTACACCTGAAACACAAGGTGCACTAAGTACGAAGGTATGCTTTGTGCTCACGCAAGGTAGATTATCCCAACGCACATTAAAGTCATCATCTTAACTCCTTCTTTTGCTTCCAATACAGTCGAAGCTATAGTTACTTCGAGCTTAGTCATTTCTCGAAATTAAGGAACGCTGCAAGAAGGAGAACGGTAATAAAATTAACGACTTACGTGCAGCCCGTTGTAACCAGTCACATGGACAATACCTGAACACATGTTGGACGAGTCAAGAAACTTTTATTAGCGGCAGAAGGGGAATTGTGGTCAAAGCGCCACTTAAGACATCAGGTAAGACGACACGAAGGCGGTGTTCAGTGGGGGCGCGTTCCCGTAAAGCGCAAAAACATCGCTCCCGACTCACTTGTCCAACGGCATAGATTCAGAAGGGAAAAGGTTCCACGTGTTGGTTCATAGTCACACGACAGAAAACAAATCGCCGTAACAACGTACTCCCTTCATCCTCTGTAGTTACTAGGCTGTTTCTGTGTGGCATAGATTCGAACCCTGCTCTCATAGCAGTTTAAGTTGTTATGTTTTCATCCTGCCGTTTTTAATAAACAATTTCGCTGATCACAATAAACAGCCAAAATCCGTCAAAATACGAAGCATGCACACTTAAAACAGGGGCGGACCTAATGGCTTCAAAGAAGTGTGGTTATTAGTTTTCAGTAGAAATAAAATTGCTTTCGGTGAACTGCTGAAAACGATCCAAATTAGAACCGTACACGCACTCGCAAAGAAATAGCAAGCTGTCAACATTTAACAGCACACCGTGAAGCAAATGACAAAAAGACTCAAGAAACTGAGGTAAACACTAAGTCTGTATGTTGGGCTGGTTGGTATCGTTACATGATCGAAGGGAGAGCCATTTTTGACTACAGGAGACAACCACAAACGCAAAGAACGTACAGTACAAGTGAAGCGCGCTTCCCTCGTACTTTACGTTCTTTTCGTCTCTGAATGTCCCCTGTAGTTAAAAAGGACTCTCCCTTCGAACGAGGTAAACACATCTGCAGTATAGGCGTCAGCTTGCGGCGTCCTTTTTCCTTTTTTATTTTTATAGCCACACACACGCAACATATAGCCCTACACACGTAAAATACACACGCAAAAGCCTATGATCATTTGTTTGCTTTCTGGGTAATTTTAACACGTGCTGCCCTATTTTTTTCCTTCGTTCTGATCTCGCGTTTCTTTTTCCCTTATTTTCTCTTCTTTCGTCATTGCCTGCCGATGGCTTTTCTGTTTATCTTGATATTGTATATGTCCGGTTCTGTGGTAACAGTATTAGGCCAGCAACGCTTTTGTGCGGAAATCTGCCATTACTACAGAATAAAAAAAGCCAACTGAACCACTGTAATTTTTACAGCTATTTACTCTGCTTCCGACTGGTGCCTCAATCCATAATCCATTCCCGTGAGAATGTCAAGAAATTTTCCTATGGCCCCGTACGTTTTAGCGCGCAGCCCTTTGGCGGCCGTCTCTGAGCTGAGCCGCGTCATCATCGTAACCGAGTGAACGATGGCAACATCGAATAGTGAAAGAAAGCAGAGGAGGAGAGTGTCGCGAAATTGTGAAGGGCGGGCGGTTCGCCGTGGCGGCGCGAGCGCTTTCTGAAAGTGTGCGCTGGGGAAGGGGGGGGGGGGGGGCAGTATGCTGGGCCCGCACGAGACGCTCGTCTGCGCGACGCTTGGGGAAAACGTGAGGGGGGCCTGCGCGTGACTATGATGTGCGTTCGCTAATACGAAGTTGGCGGTCCCTTCCAGAGACACACTTCGCGCCGCCGACGCAGAGGCTCGTCTTCGCTGCCGTCGAGAGAACCCACGAGTGACTGCTGCATCAGCGCACTGCTGCTGCTCCCAAATATCGCATTAGGGACTATCGTAATCGCCAGCCAATTTTTTGAGGCTGTTTTCCTGTGGCACGGGAGTTCACAATAAGAAGGTCACCTACCCAAGCAGCACGATGGCGAAGCACTTGACCAGGGTCCAGTAAAATGCCATGTGCGGAATTGCCGGATAGCAGGGAGCCGATGCTTGAGTCCCGGTTCGCTCCACGACCCCATGTGCATGCCACATGGCGTCCCCTGGTGAAGCTGTAAAATATCAAGGTTATTCGTGAGTTAGTCGCTAAGAAGCTGTCAATATATGCTGGAAGCTTTACTGGGTTGACCCAAGGTAACAGCTCACTGCTTTCGTCTCTTGATTAAGGAATGCCCAAATGGCAATCGCCTGCATTGAATCATTTTCTCCCTCTTTGAGACTGAGTGCACTCTTGCTATTTTGCTCGCATTGGTGAGGACTTTTTATATTTTTGCTATGTTTCCAAAATAAGCTTTGATGAATAAAAATAGCACAACGGGAAAAGAAGGAAGTGTGCAGTGGCACGTAGCGCCATGGACTTCCTATCTCCACGACCATGACAACGTCTGGCCGGAAGCATTGCTCGAGCTGTCATACCCGAACCGCAAATAGATTGCATCTCTTTGTAAATAGATCCCTCATCCTTCTTAATCATGGCTCGTGTCAACTGTCCTGCTGATGCGTAACAATGCATTGTTTACTATTATTTGGCACACAATAAATTACCATGCTATTTTAATTCATTCGCCATGATTAACCAGTCTTGGAACAGCCAGTTATGCGACGGCGAGAGAAAAGAACAACTAAAAGAACCCGAATTTGTTTTAATGGGTGTCATCTTTACGCAAGCTTCTTTTATAGTAAAAACAGTGTTCACGTAAATATTAAACCCTTGAAAACAACCTGCATTCCCCCCTAGCTTCGTAATTTCTGAGTGCCAGCGGAACTGGACATTAACTTTTACATCGGGTGGTTGTGCCGAAAGCTACATCGCATCGCCTGTCGGTGGCTGTGGCGTGTGTATACGCATCCATGCGAGCCGTACCGCGTATTGTGGTGACACACTAATGGGTTACAAACTTTGCGTCCGCTGTAAAGGCCAGCATCCGCCCATTCACAATAATGTGCAGGGAGCAAGTGAGAACCAAAGCGGCGAGCTCCAGAGGTGCGGTAAGGGGAACATAGTTTCAGTTCAACTGACCGCTGCTTTCGAGGGTTTCCCCAGTGCTGCAGTGCCGGCGACACACTCTTTCCTCCTCTCCCCCATCGACAGCCATTATTCTTGTATAGCATACTGGCGTAAGCCACCCAGTATACCCCCTCTGGAAGCGCCTGCGGTGAATGCATACGAGGCTAGGAGGGACCAGTTTCGCTGTAGAATAGAAAATAAAGGAAGTTCTATTTGTGTCGATGGGTGTGCCTTCTTCTTTCCGTCAGCTTCGGGCGCGAGCTTCGCTTACATTGTGAAGGCTTGCTCCCCTCGTCACGAATAAGGAGCGTCTGAAATGTTCAGTACGTGTTTCCATCAAGTGGAAACTCTCCATGTAGCTATATGCAATGTGATTCGAAATCAAATCTGAGGGTTTAACGCGCCGAACCTATGAGGTACGTTGCAGTGAGGGGCTACCGTTTAATCAGACCACCTGGGGAAATTTAACGTGCTCCAAAATCTCGACACACGGGCGTTTTAATTTATCGCCTCCAAATTTCTCTCCCCCTCCCCTCTCCCTTTTTCTGAATAAACGTTTTCCTCCTCCTCCTCCATCGGAAAAATACCCGTCGCGGCCGGCTCACAAACCTCGATCTTGATCTAAATAGCATAACGACTTGGAGAGTGAGCCACCGGTGTCGGTCACAATGCGATTCCGGGTTTTCGACTTTCGATGCGCAGCTTTCTTTGCCGAGGACTGCCCCCCCCCCCCCCCCCCACCCTTCCCAGCCAGGATTGTGTAACGCCCTGCATTCGTACAAAAATGGATCGTTGGCCGAAGTAAAAAAATTAGTTGCTATAAAAGCCTAAATAAAGCTATTTGGCCGAACAGAATTTTGGAAAATAAAAAATAAGCAAAACAGAAAACATGAAACTTTGCAAACATGAGATCACGAAATCAAAAATATGCTCCTTATACCTCTCCTCCCAAAACGAAATAATGAACGAAAAGAGCCGACAAAAGAACATTCGAAATACGAATAAAAATAGCGATAATGAGCAAACAGTGTAAATCCGTGCATTTCTATAAATATGCATAACCTGGCAGAAGTAACATATTTATTCTTTATACAGTGTAAATGAAGATATTTTGCGCAACGAAATTTTGATAAACCAAGAAATACAGAAAGAAATTTTGCTGAAAAGATCTGACGAAATAAAAAATACACATCTTATACATTTCCTACCAAAAACGGAGGCTGAGCTAAAGAATCGTCGAAAAGAACATTGGAAATACGGATAAGAAGTAAACGCAGCAACCCTGGTCTACGCCTCGCAACTGTGGAAAAATATCTGATTGGCGAAGTAATGGCTCTTAATCGCTGTAATAGTATAAATTTACATCATTTCCGATATCGAACACAAAAAAAACTTAAAGCAAAATAACCTAACGCGTTTGGCTGCTCATAACGAAATCTGGCTGTAAAGAACTCACTTTCTGGACAGGCGGCATGAGAATGTTATGCACTAATAGACCATTGCCTGATGTCTGCGGACTTTTATTCAGCCCACCTCGCCACTACGGCTAATTATAATTGATTTTAAAAATAAGAAATGCAGAGGTGAGCGCCCAGGGAAGCTAAAAAAATTGGCTATGGCTAAGTACTTATTGCTATGGTTACGTGGTGGCAGGATGACGTCCCGAACCATTGTAGATGAAGCGGCCATAGCAGTTCCAGCCTGGTCGCGTGCTGCCCACTCCTTCATTGTCGTCTGTTGTGGATAAAGATGGCGCTACGCGACACTTGGTGCTTCTTTTTCTTGTCGTGAAAATGTATATCTGCTGATATAAATATTATGTATGGACAGGTTATTTATAATGAAACGAATACATAGTTGATTTATTGGCTCTTTGATTAACGGATAACTTTTAAACCCTGGTTCAGTCGTCCTCTGTGGGTACGCGCTTTTCTGGGTACGTTTTCACGACGCACAACAACTCAGCCATACATGAACAACTGTGAACACCATACATCGTGAACATAGCAATCCTGGCACGGCGAGGTGACGCTGTGGGCAGGTAAGAAAAACGCGTCGGTCCGTACAAAAAATATTGCAACAGCAAAACGGAGAAATTGCAGTGCAAAGCTTGGATGAGTCTTCACGCCAAAACAGTACTGACACCAAACAAACTGAAATTGTGTATTGCGGGCGGTATAAATGCACTTACTAAAAACGTTATATCCCTGCTCTGACCACGTCAATGATAAATATTAAGGATTGAACAAAATGAGAACCATTACTCTTATTTTTTTGTTAAAGTGAACCTCCTGTTGATAGGCATTCTTATATCGTGCACTCGAAGCTTAAAAATACATAAACGTGCTCCCTGTAGATCGTGCTTTTCTGTAAGGATTCGCGCATGGTTAAGAAGCCAACGTGTCATTGTGAACAGACACAGGAAATGGGCAACTTGAATGAATTGCCACTTCCGTAGTGCAAGATGCAACCGACACCTACACATTATTATCTTTGGCATAATTCATCGCTTTAAATACAAAGGTACTGCTTACAATATCAGAAGGGCGCAGATTTCGAACGAGGCAAAATCACGAATACGTTTGTGGGCACAGTATTCCATAGCTTGTATACACAACCTCACGGGGTGAAAGCGCACTACCTCTTCGTTAAACCTACAGTGCAATAAAGTCTAAACTTGAATCTCGCTGCTGGTATGACGTCACGTAATATCACTCATGACGGTATTTGTATTTACTTGTATTTGTATTTATGGTTCCATTGGGACAGTACAGTGCAGAAATGACGGCGAGTCAAAGCAAAAGGTAGTATACCCTCCTGACTAGGCTTCACTCCGCTTGAGCACCAACAGAAGCAAATGTAGGGCACAAACAACATACAATATACAAATAGTCTTCAGACATATGAAGAAATAAGAAAAAAACACATTTGACTTCAATACCCGTAGGACAAAATATTATATAGCAATCACGTCATAATAATATTTAGTAAGAGCCCACATCAGCTCAGGCAACATAAACCAATACAAAGAATCACGAGTACAAAGATGGCGCTTAAAAGTACTGTAACGTACAAAGTTGCATCATTGTAATGATAACTCATTCGCGGAACGAAACAGGACCCGAGAAGCCCGTTTGAACTTGCGAACATTCCTGCAACTCTTGGCAATGGAAATAACATCAGGGTACTCATTACAAAGTTTAATTATCAAACATTTTATCATCTGCACGCCGTAATTTGTACGTGGCCCGTCTACAACAACAACGGTGGCTAGACCAGCGTATTCCTCCGTTATACCCGCCACTACTAAATCGAACATATTTTATATGAGGGAAATAGGGGGAAGCACAGGACCTTAAAGGGACCCTACAACAGTTTCGATAAACGCTTCCACTCTTTCCTTGGAGTCTGGAAGCACTCCGAAAGCTATTGCTGTCGCCAACACGGAGCGGCACTCCGTGATTCGCTCGTCGCACCAGATACGCCTTCCGTTTTTGTTGTTTTTAGCACTTCCTTTTTAACGTTGTAATCTAAAAGCTGAAGGAAAACCGGCCAACAGCCACTGCAGGGCCCTAGTAACATAATTAGAGCTGTTGAAAAACGCAAAGACAACGAAAGAGAGAAAAATCTTTTGACCGAGTTTCCAAGTTATCTGATGGGCATAGAGCAGTAATTTTTGGCTGAGGTAGTTTGCGACCCCCTAATCCAAGTTCTCGTTGTGTTTGGTGACTGTGTTCTGCAAGCATTAAAGATTTCAAAAAAGTTAAAAAAAGTGTTGCAGGGTCCCTTAAAACCCATTGGCATGGTGGCTAGGTCTGGTATTGAAGCAAACGACCCACCACGTCACTTTGTTTCCTTAAAAAAAACTCTCGACGAGGTATTACAGGAAGGGTGGATTAACATATGGGAACTCTTTTTATTGTCACGAGTTTTTCTTCTGAAATGGAAGTATACCTTTAGGATCAGTAGACAATATAAGCAGATGGTGTGAAAGACAAGTAGACCGGCGTCGTGCCAATGACGCCGAAGATAGAATCACTGCAGCGACGATCCGAGGAGGCTTGTGTTTCTTTTCTGCTGTTACAAAATATTTTTGTTTCTTTGAACGCACGTGCGAGATTTCCACTCGTCTCTTAACGTCACCTCCTAACAAAAGCGCAGTCGGCGTGTTGAAAGGTCTGTTTTAAACAAGGTAACTTCTCTAATGAAATATATATTGATATCGGCCCCGGGCGGTACGTCAGAACGGATTTTTCAATTTACCCAAAGGCACAGAATGCCAGGGTTTAATTTCCTCGCCGGGCGCTCTCCTTGATTATCTTAAGCCCACGAGGAACAGTTTGAAACATCCTAGTTTAAATAAAATGCTCGTGTTTTGTGATTGGTCGGACTTAAAAGAGTACTGACACCGATTTTGCTTCTGCTTAATACTACTATGCAGTTCGCTTCCTTTACTCTAGAGAATTCTCTGACTGAAATGTGAGCGGCATGCGGCGCGTGGAACATACGTATTGATCTCATTTATCATGTTAATTAAAAAGCAAAAGGAGCGGCACGCAGCGAATAGACATCAGCTTGACATCACACCGAGGAAGGGAAAAGAAAGTTACGTAGCCATGTGCATCCGACGTTTGGCAAAAACTAGTGACGTCACTTTACACGCACAACCCAGCGAGCGGCGACTAGGCGCTGGCGCCGCTGGTGCGTTTACGAACTCATGCACGTTGCCGGAGATAACCGATCACCAGAAAGTCAGTCCTGCCATAAAAAAAAGTTTCACACGCGGGAAATAAGCCGATAAATAGCCTATAATTTGAAAAGAAGTCGTCATCAATACTTTTATTGAAAGCGCCCATCAAAAATCATGATGATGATGATGATGATTAATAAACTTTATTTGAGTCGGGATGCTGATGTTAGGGCACCCGCCCGGTGGGAAGCTTCCTTAGTCCGGGATGCCTTTGACTATGCTGCCCATCCATGCCCTCTCCACCAAAAAAGCGCGTCATCCCTATTTCATAGTTGCCGCGCTTTCGAGGCGCTTTTTCAAAGAAAGTGCTACGAGTTGTGCCGCGCCTCCACCAGATGGCGCCACGGGTCCCGCGACCGAGAGAAGACGCAGTGAAACATCCCCCTCGCGAGGGGTACGATCAAATGCAGAGCATTTCCGGGGGCGCACGACGTTAAGTAGTTTGCGTTACGTTAATGTTGTTGCACTTGTGGCAACTGCTGACGAGAGAGCGCTCGTCAGCAGTAATTTGAATGAGTCAACCATATAAGGCGCGTTCGTAGAATCCCATTCTGTGTCGGCTTTGTGGCGCAGTGGGTAGAGCACCATGTATATTGCGTTCCGCCCGCAGGGTCGAGGGATCGAAACCGGGCGCCGGGTAGTATTTTCTTTTTATATAGTAGGGAGGGGTGCGGTGCGGACTACGGACGTCAACGCGGGTGACATCGTGAGTTACTGAAATGCTCTGCATTTAAAAAAGGCCACGTATCTGCTCAATTCGCTGCAAATGTCGGCAAAAGACGGCAGTTTTCTGCTACATGTGTCACATAAATGTCCCTCTTCTCTTCCTTGCCCACCTCTCATGCCTTTCCCCTCCCTTTCGATCGTCCCGTGATAAACACGGTGGAGGTCTGCTAAAGTCCTTTCAAATTTTCCCACGTTCCATCGCTCGTGCCATCTACGCAATCCTTTAGTTACTGTTGAACTTGTAACACTCCCACGAGGCCCAGGCTCGCGCGAGCGCTTTTCGTATGTTGGGGTCAAAATACTCTTTTTCAATGCGCATTTTTAATTTCCGATCGGCAATATCCAGCACAAATTTATTTTCAAGAAAAAGGACACTGCGTGTTCTAGTTGTGCATTGATGTTTTTCCTGAAATATGTCCAATGGTTTCTTTTTTCTCAACAACGTTTACAAGTATGAAGTATGCTTCCGGATTTAGTTGTTCTGGAAAGATTTGGCTACATAAACTTCTAGTTCAAGAATTCTTTTAACGCTGGTCTTTTATGGCGGCTACTTGCACACAATTTATGAGAGATAAAACTCCCGGTGGAAAAGTTCTCTCTCGCAGTTAATACTGAAGACCAATGTTTGAGGCATCCAAAGAGTCGCGTTTTGTAAATTGTCCGTGAAGGTTTGGAAAAATGTACTCTCCATTTCATAGATCGTGGCGTGCGCTCGGGTGGCTGGTCGTCCACAAGCATGTCGTACTACAGTAGCACGTGTCGTGGTATGAATGTAAAGGAACCTCGTGTTTTACTGCTGTGCCGCGCGTTGTTGTGGCCGGGGGGAAGATGACCTAGGTCGTGAACTGCTGATCACGAACAGCGGTGGCGCACGCGTGAAGGGCAAGAAGGCGGATCATGATCGCCGTCATAAAAGCGAGGAGATGATCCCGCTTATCATGACAGCCGGTAGTTTGTTAACCAGGATTCCAGTTGCGAACTCTGTCTTAAGGAGGAACAGGGGCGTATGTTTGGCTTTTTGTGACGAACGTTCATCTGGTGACGAGAAAGGAAGACGTCAAGATGTAGGAAGAGTGCACGTGAGTTTGCGGGTACGTACGGATGTGCTTATGAGTTCTGAAGACAATTTCACGTTCATTGCAGTATCTTTAAAAGAGGAGTTAGCTCTGAATCGTTGCCGAAATTCATCCTCTTCTTTCACGTCAATGAGCTTTCTTGCACTTTCATTTCAAGAAGAAGCTTCGGATTCAGGGTGAATACGGTAGTTAACGAATGACATGTTGCACATGAATGCAAAGTTCCCCATGAACCCAGCCAATTCGAAGTCCAGATTCTGGAATGAAAATAATAAAATTTTAGGGCAAAGTTCACTTCAGCAAGCAAGACCGAGTCGTGACCGCACTGTGTGCGTTTAAAGAACGAGGGCGCGCCATGTTAATACAAGGGTAACGTGCTTGTGAAAGGGTGGGGGGGAGGTGGCTGAGAGGAATATTCGATAGGGGCAGCCAACTTCGACAGCAGGGTGCTGAGCTTGTAAACGAATAGGGAACATGAAGCGGAAAATGTCGAGGGCAAACAATAAACTCGGGCGTCACAGGAGAGGGGCGAATACAAGTCTAAGGAAGAGGTATTCGTCAGCTAGAATTTAGCAGTTCATCGAGCCAAATCGAGCTGTGATGGACTCTGCGCTGTCGAACTGGACTTGGGATAAACATGTATTGCGAAGAATTAACAATTTATGAACCACAGGGGTAACAAAGGGGCTACCTAGACACACGACTACACATAGAGGAACCACATTAACACGACGGTGCCATGAAGCGGAAAATTTCTGGGGCAGACTCGGACTCGGGAATAACAGGACAGGGGCGATTATAAGTCTATGAAAGAAGCCTTCGTCCTGTGGTGGGCATGGATACGTGGACAATAACGATACTGATGAATGCAAAGCTTCGTATTCTTCACGTACTGTAACGTGATCGGTGCAATGATGACAGTGAAAGCTAGCTTCAGCAATGCCTTCTATGCAACTGTGGATGATTCCATGTTTATTAGATGTCATGCATATGCTTCATAGGTGTCTACCTTTGCCATGACTGAGATATGTTCCGCAAAACGGGCAGCTTTGTAGAAGGTGTCAAAGTAGGGCTTTGTTAGATGATGAGCGGATACTGTTCTGCCATCTGGATGCATGGACCTCAATCACGCGTCAATTTATGGGTGGCACGTCGATCCTCTGCATTCTAAAGGTGGTGGATGTACGTGTATGCGCGGCAGTGCACGGCAAAACGCAGCATGCGTTCCTGCATATAAGGTGTTGTCCAACACCCCATTTTGGTAGGCTTATTTAGCAGCTGGAACGCCATACCTCAGCGAGATCCGTCGCATATGTTGGAGCACCTTGCCCGCTTGCTGGAGTCCAGATCAGAGCCACATGGCGACTCTTCATGACACGGAAATCTCAGATCCCAGCATGTGAATAAAGTGGCAGTAGGTGACTGCTATTCATAAAGTTTGAGGAAGATTTGTGCCTTCCCCAGCCCGCTACAGCCTGACGAACAGCCGGTAAGAAGAATTGATTTATCTTCCACTAACGGCACGATATCGGCGTATTAGAACCGTCTTTCTATCTAGTCAAGGCTCTCTGGAGACGGCCTAACAAGGCAGGTTCACCTGGAAGGTCCGAACCGTAATGTCATACACACACATGAGGAAAAGTGCAAGTCCGTCACGGACCCCCTCGCTACGATTTAAGAGGCAAAATGAGGTTTAAGCACCACACGTACGGGCTATAAATAATAACCCCATTTGTTAAGCAAGCAAATTAATGAACGACTGCCCGTGACCGACACGACGCACTCGCGTGGAAATGCAGCGAACGTCCTTCAAGTACAAAAAGACTGTCAATTTGGCTAGTTGTTACTTGTTCATGACGGAAAAAACAGCGCAATTGACGACGAACTAGAAAAAGAAGGGGGCGCGTGTCCTGTCTTCTATCTTTTTCTTGTTCGTCGTCTTTGCACGTTTCTCCATCATGTTCAAGTACAAACATACCGTAATCCTTTCTGCCTCAAATTCGCGCGCACATAGGAAAGTTTGCACAAACTGTCGACTATAAAGCCATTCTTGTTTAATGAGCCCAAGCAGCCTTTGTAGCTGTCGCCGAATACAGCGCCTGTTTCTATAGCTCTCCAGCCGCGAGTAGGTGGACGCTTCACCGTATAATGTCGCAGCCTTTAAGCATGTCGGAACAACTACCCTCATTTTGTTACCTATTGTTACCGGCCATGTAAGAAGAGCTTGTCGTTCGAAAACTCAAGGGGCTCTGGCACTGTGCTTCCATCCCGGCGTTTATTTGCGCGCCCGTTAGGGAGTTGAAGAGTTCGACACGTGCGTATGGCGTTTACGAGCCTCTGACGTTCTCGGCGTCACCTTTCCGTGCCAATGTTCTTGTACAGATAGATAAACGCTTTCCAGGATGCCCTGGCCAGCCATAGAGTGCATCCAACACAAACGCGAAGAGCCCATTTTCGCGCTTCAGAAACTGCGCGAACAAAAGCAGTAACCCGAGTCCGCGCACGGGGCCCAAGTATTTCAACAGTTTCTCTTGTAGCGTCCCCGAGTTTCACCGAGCGAGTCAAGAGCAGTAACGAGAGAGGTCGTCGCGTGTCTTACGAAGGCTATCCCCGCTAAAGTGCGACACAGGAAAGGTCGTCCCGGAGTGCCCAGCCGGCGGGAAAAACAAAAGGAGAAGGGGCGCACTTTGGTGTGCAATTCCCGCCGTTGAAAACGGCCGAGATTAAAGAGAAGTGGGGGGAAGCGAAAGAGAGGAGCGTTGGTCTCCGGTGACAGGTGCGTCCTTTCCGCGGCGTGCGCCTTCCTTCCCAGGCCAGTGTTATTGGATGAGGAAACTTCGTTCCCCCCATATCCGAATACTTCGATTTTCTGGAACCTGGAGCGGAACAAAGGAAAGACGTAAGCCAAAGCCCTTCCTATTGGGTCTTTCGTTATTCTCCTTTCCTCGGTTCTTTCTCCACATTTGTTGGTGCGAGCTTTCTTCAGCAGTGCCTCGCGTGATTGTTCCAGCCTTATTACGCTTTTGTCGATTGGCTGGAAGGATGCGCTTTGAGGACGCAGCAAATAATAACTTGGAAAGCATGGGCAAAAATGTAAACCTGGACCTTCATCACCGACTCTGTTTATATGTAAAATTTATAAAAGCGTGATTCCAGCACATTTACGAGGTCGCCGTTCCGCATGGCAAAAAAAAACTGCAAGTAATTATCCGTCGATATAATGAAAGCATAGAGAGCAGCTGAACTCAGGTTGCGACGAAATTTGATCGAGATACGACAGTGCAATAACGAACTTGTCCAGAAAATCGTCGAACAAAAAAGTTGTCAAACAAATCGTCAAACGAGAATGGCGAGAACGTGCCACATCTGTAACAGATCCAGGTTTTTTCCACGTTCAAATGGGGCATTAACCCAAAAAGCTTAGGCTAATCATGTATTAGCGGTGTATTTATTGTGCACTGTGCACAAGAGCTTGAATCTACGGTTAGGCTACTAAGGGGAGTCACGGCGAGGGCTGCTGCGGTCACCGGAGCGCCGGTCACAACGCCTCCCTGAAGAGCCTCTGAACGGTCAGTAAAATGTATTTCCCTCTCACAGTCTTTCTCCTCCCTCCCTCTCTCCTCCATCCCTCCCCCTCTCTCTCTCCTCTCTCTCTCTCTCTCTCTCTCTCTCTCACAGCACGTGATACAGCGATGGGTTCCTGTTTTTGCATCGCCTAGGGAACCACACACTAAACTTTTTTACACCCTTTTTGGCCTAAAAGGGTGTAAAAATCTTGTTCCATGGCGCACACCTTTAAATGATTTCTTGGCTAAAAAGGGGGTAAAGATGATAAAAGGGTGTGCTTCTGAACACCATAAAATAAGGGCGCAGGGTTGCTTAACACCCTAAAAAAAGGTGTGGACATCGCAGCTACGCGTGGCAATGTCAATCGCCTGAGCGCGCAGCTTGACATACAGACCCATTCAACACGCACAAGACACACTTGGACCACAAATGGATTGAGCAAGAAAACCAACGTGGTGCATGTGGAGAGCGAGTACATTTTTGCTTAGAAATACATCTGCTCTTCTTGCTTTCATAGCCAACCGAGGAACGTCCTCTGATCGAGCCGGCGGGCTTCCCGCAAAAGTCAGATATTTTTACTTATTTTGGAATTATGCATTCTAATGTGAGCATACAAGTCAGCATGAGGATTTGCAAAAGCTTTGTAATCGTGGAGTTGTTATTGTGTTCAATAAGTAAGAGAACTTAATTAAATACCAAACAAATATTCTACCCCATTGCAACACCCACCAAAATGGGTGTTCATTATTTCAGCACCCTTTTTCCCACAAGGATGTAAAGCTACAAATCAGGGTATTGGAAACTAAGAAAAATGGTGTGAAAGACCGCCAACTAGCAGATGGTGTAAAAGACCTCCAAATTTGGAGGTATTTTATACCCAGTGGACACAGGTGGACTGGACATTTTCTACAAGAGGGAGGACGCTTTCTACCTCAAGATGCTTAAAACAATATGAATTGGCACAATTTATTACCAACGGAGCTGTTTAAGGCCTGAGCTAGGTTCGGTGACGTTAGCGAAAAAATACCAAGAAAAAGAACTTGCCCGCCTGTAAAGGCTGCACCACCGCAGATAGTGCATTATAACAGTGTGAAGCCAGCTTTCAAGCCTGTTCAAATGTGAGCACAAGGGGCGCATGCGTATGCGCACCTCTTACTATATCATTTTAAAGGTACTAGTCTTTTGGGGATACTAAAACGCCAAAACAAAATTGGCGCAGCGTGCACTTGTGGGGCAAGGCTGGAGACACAGTGGGGCTGGGGTCTACCTAGCTTGTTTCCCCCTTGGATCCTGTGTTAGTGTATGGGAGCAGTTAAATTTCGCCTCTCCATCTTCTTGGCGAACTGATGGAGACGAAATAGTGATGTTCTTTTGATGCGCGAGCCGAGAGGACGATCTCGACTCGCTCCGATGACCGACGACCGATGCTTGGAGCAGGTGAGGGATGAGAACTGCCTTCCTTGCTGGATATTAGGTTTATTTACACTATTTACATTACTCCAAGTTTACATCAGGTCAGAGTGACGGCTACATTGTCACTCTGCCAGCAGCAGCCTGTTCGGCCGAGGTCTATACTGAACTAGATCCCCTCTCGATCGACCGACCCCGGACCAAACCCAACACTCCGGTTTTGATATCAAAAACCCCGCCTCCAAGAAGGGGGCGTACAAGAAAGAGAGAAAAACCTTTTAAACAAATAATATAAACCATTGATTGGCCACAGGAACCAGCCAATCACACATGTGTCCCCACCTGCGGTCACGTGACCCAATCCTCTCTCTTATGCACTCATAGTGCGTTTCCCACGCACGTGGTGCACCGAGCCAGCAAATTACAGAACATCTGCGGCCTAAAGTGGACACACCATTACGTTCAGCGGGCGGCATCTGCTCAAAAGCCAAGCCGACGACTTGGAGCAGTCTTCGCGCGGCTGACCTCCTCCCGCGTCCTCGCCTTGGCGCCTTGTCTGCGCGCGCGCCGGGACAAAGAGGGAGTCGGGGCTAATCCCCTGCCAGACTAAAGGGGCGCCGCCGCCCGCCTGAACAGCCCACGGGAAGAGACGCTGCCAGCCCAGGCGACCGTCATCGAGGTGAACGACCCGTCAACGGAGCGCGCCCGGCGCCGGCTTCGCAGATTCTCAAAAACTTACACCGCGCGCCTTTCCGACACTATGAGACACACCATCATTCAGCTTCCCGCCAGCTTGTCATGCCGAATGACCCAGCCACCTCCGACGCGATAGGGATACTCAGGCTAATCGACCCCGTCTTTTGACACACAAAAGGACGGGCACAAAACACGCTCTCTGCGCCTCCGAACTTGGCGTCCGTGCGGCTACATGAAAGGGACACGGGATAGCAGCTACCAGCGGAGGCGACGCCAATACATGAGCGACCGGCGGCTTTCAATAATTACATGAGGAGCCCGAACCTAACAGGAGCATTGTAAAATTCTGCTAAACTTGAACTCACCCCATAGCACTTAGCCCAGCCTAGCAGGAACATCGCAAAACCTAACAAAACTTAGCAAAGACTAGCAAAACCTAGACAATTTTAGCAACACCGGAAGAAGCTAGGTCGACCCCAAGCTCCGCTGCTTCTTTTTTTTTTTTTTGCAACTGAACAGCTATTTCACACCCTTTCAACACCCTACAGAAAACCAAGGGTGTTGCAGTGAGTTAACAACATTCTCGCCACACAAAAAGAGTGTAAAGCTACAATTTAGGGATGCTGACACCTAAGAGAAAGGGCGTAATGACTTCCCAACACAGCGCAAAAGAAGACAAGGGCAGAGAGAGCAACACGACACGGACTCCACTGATTCAGTGCTGTCCCAGTATTGTATGTCTCTCGGTCCTTGTCTTTTTTTGCGCTGTTTTGCCTAGATTATGTACCAGCAGGCCCAGTTTTGCACATTAACCATTATACCACTTATACTACACCTTTCTGGCCTATAATTGTGTACAAAACGTTTAGTGTGCATATATAGTATTCTTCTTACTTTTACAAGTTCAAATTGATATTTCACGTGCCAAAGCTAAACATGGGCCATGAGACGTACCGTATATATGGAAACGAGTGATCATTGCAAACGAACGATTTTCTTTTTTTGCTGTTGAATATTTTTACCAGGTGGGTTGGAGGGTATGAGGGGATGCCTTGTACTTTTAGTGCAATTATACACGCACGCATGGCTTAATCAATTAATAGCTGAACACCTTTTCCGCACCCTTTCAACACCCTACCAAAAACAAAGGATGTTGACGTTGGTCAACACCCTTTTTTTCACATAAGAAGGTTGTAGAGCTACGAATAAGGGTGTCGAGATTCAAGGAAAAGGTTGTAATGACCTTCCAACACCATTTTATTACTTACACAACACTTTTTGTGGGCAAACATGGTTAGAAAACGTTTAACGTCCACACGCAAACGGCGTGTTCCCGGTGGATATTTCGAGCAATGAACAACACCATCGTACCGGCATCTACCAGCATTTTCACTACATTCCTCATTATCCCCGTACTCTTGACCACCATACCTCAGGTTCACATGCACTTAACGCGCAGAGACATCAGGCGTTTCCTGACCATGTACTTATATAGAAGGCATCCCAGCAGCTTCGGCGGGCACTTGCTTCCATTCGACGTCGAGGCTGATCACACTTTGCCATCCCCAAATCAATTTAAACACGTGCTACCTACGAGTATCATGCTCAGATCTGCTCCTTGAATTGCTGTCTCCCTCATGCGCAGCTTGCAATGGTTTCAGGCCGTGCAGTAACAACAAGCGGATCCTGTACTAAATGAAAATCTTCCAGGGAACCGCCAATGAAGGTTCCAAACCCTAACGTCCTGGCAACACCGCGCTTGTCTAAGTTAGCTCCGGCTGTCTGCCTGCCGTTACAACTCGAGTGAGTACTTCCTCCGGCACTTTTACAATTGCGTTGGTAGTGCATGCACAGCCGGCATTCTTATTCAATTACTCGCAATGGCAGCTCAGCTATTGCGCTAGGCGCTGCCCTAACAAGCACAGGGAGAGGGTTATATTGCAGATCATGCCGACCGTTCACTGACGGAGGCGGAATGCAAAAAAATCCCGTGCCATCTCAACTAACGTAAAACCTGGAGAGGGGCGAAGCATGCAGTGTAAAAGTGGATCCTTTGCGCCTTGGCGTTTTTGCTGACAGAGATGAAACCGTTGGGGGGCACAGGTATATATAGCTTTGCTGTAAAAGTCTCGTGTCTTTGAAGCACGAAGCGTTCTATAGCGAGGTGTAGGAAAACGAGTGTCCCGGTGTGTTCTTTTAGTACGCATTACGTTCTAGCGGGAGCCGTTGGAAACTAGTGTCCCGGTGTTTTATTACCGCGGCCAGTGACTATATGAAACGCCAATGATAACAGGAGACGCCGACAGCCCGAGCAGCTAAGGGCCATCGCCCCTAAAACGTACGCGTGTCCAGGTTTATGCGCACCTTGTAGTTCATAAGGCGTCCAAATTTTTTTCCGAGCATGCCCATTGCGCGTGTCGCCGTCTCATGTCGTCGTCGTAACCGTCGTCTCATGTAATTACAGTACTAAAACACCGGGACACTCGTTTACGCCTCACGCCGGAACGCTTCGTAACGCGTTCGAAAAAATACCGTGACACTCGTTTACGCCCCGCGGTAGCGAGCTTCGTGCTTCAACGGGTTCCTCTTCATTGGCAAAAACACCAGGGTGCCAAGGATACACTTATACATGCTTCGCCCCTCCCCAAGTTTCACTTTAGTGGAGATGGCCCGGGATTTTTTATTATTTACTTCCAAAGAGACAGAACAGCCAGGAAGCACCAAGTCATCGTGAGCTAGGAGCTCCTCCTCATCCACTCCTTAAAGTTACAGAAAATGTTTATCATTCCTTCGTCAACCTCTTCTGACTGCTGTCGTTCTGCGTCTGATGACGTCCCCGTGCGCGGACATAAAGTATGATTGGACACCTCAATCATTACATTGCTTCATGTGCTGCCGCGGGGCACGACGACATATAGCGGTTCTGTGATACCGTTGCGTCCTATTATTAACCGCCAGGGAGCAGTCTTCCGTCAGGGTGGTCATGTCAAGGTGCTCTCAGTGTTATGAAACATAGAGGAAGCATGTGGTTTCAGCCGCTGCACACTCAGCAGTGCAAGGTAAGAGGACGCGGATTTCGTGCTGTTCACGTCGCGCGCGTTGTATTAATGGCTATTATATGCTGCCAGCGAGTGCTTTGTAAATATTGCAAATGCTGTAAATATACCTACGCTGCTTCACTCCGCATCGTAACAATATGATCTCTCCAGCGAATAATGAGAGATATACAAAAATCAAATTTTGATTTTGCTCATATATAATAACACTGAACCCCAAAAATGTTCTATTTAGATGCGTATATTTTGCCAACGTTTAATTAGGCGTTGTTCTGCTTGAGTTTGAAACAGCAGGCCATGACAAGACGTCTTAATATGGACGTCTTATGGACGTCCATTATAAAGAGTGGATGGACGCTGTAAGGTTCACTTATGAGGTCAGGGGCCAAGCGCCCCGGCGGCGCGTGAGAACCCGCCACTCTGTCTGGCGGCTCAACACTGTGGACTCTACGCGGCAGCCGTCGCCAATTCGTCACGGCGCGCACGGGAGACGGATTGTCTGGCCGACCGAATACCACGGGGATAATCCCCCATTGAAAACGCAGACGGCGCCGCCGGGTTCCTAGAAGCGCCGGGGAGGTGTAATTGCCGACGTCGGGGCGTGCGCACTGCGAGCCTCCATTGTTAACGCGCTCCTTCGGCATAGTGCACTGTCACCGCCTTTCGCCCTCACCCCGCGGGGTCGCGCGCGCTTGCTCGTCCGCGAGCGGGCCCGTTGACCCAAAGATGGTGGCGCCTCATTGAATATTCCGTAGCGCACTGAGTGACAGCTGTCTACGTGAATTTGGGCACTCCCTTCCGCGTGTACGAATGCTACAGGGGCGTTCCCGAGAGAGCGCGAGCTCGAGGTGTTATAAGGCCGAACTTGGCCGTTACAAATCGTTCTTGTCTGAGCGCTGAGCTGGGCAGTACCCGGCGGGACAAGCAGTCTCGACCGTTAAAGCTAGGTTGGGATTTGTGAGCCCCCTAGGCTAGAGGTTAAGATCGCGTCGGAAGTTTAGGGTACAGCGCCGTACCGGGCAACTAGACGGATCTTGCGGCGAGACAGAGTCTCGGCCGTCGTTTCTCGAGCGGTTTGTGTACGCTCGGAGGATAGGAGAGTTAGACGAAGTTTGAGAAGCTCCAGTTATTTGTACGCACTTAGATCTAGCGTCTCACTGCAGTTTGAAGTTTTTCCCTTTATTACTCATGCCCCCAGTTTTCCTACTGTAAATAGCTATATATAAACTCTTCCTTCATTTAATCAACCCCAACGCCTTGAGTTCGTCAATTCAACCGCCGTGTCCGAGAACTTCAACACCATCGCCCTGCCAGCCCCCTGCCAAATCAACCGGAGCCCGGGCGATTGGGTTTGTGATCGACACAGGACTTCGGGGAAACCAACAACAATTTTTACTGGCGCAGTCGACAGGATTTGGTAGAAGGAATCACCGGGCCACACACAGGGGCTGCAAGCGGGCGCGAGCTCGCTTTCATCGGCAGCAGCCGAGCTCCGCGCGGAGTGGAGCGGTAGAGCCAAGCCAGCGCACGCGGCCAACGACGCAGCGGCCGACCACCGAAGGTGCGGGTGAGTGGGATTTCTTGCGCTTCGTTGTGGCGGTGTAGGCTGAGTCTGGGGTTGCATGGTAGTCACGCAGAGCATGCTGACGAACATGGCGGAAGGAGACGGAAATGGCCAGACACATGAGGCGCCACCTCAAGGAGGAACGGCATCAGGAGGGGTTGTCCAAGCGGAGTCTGAAACGATAATGCTTAGACGAATGGAGTTGGAGTTTCCGGAACGGGCGAGAAAAGCAGCGCACGAAGCGGAGGAGCGAAATAGAAAAGCAGCGTGCGAAGCCGAAGAACGGGAGAGAAAAGAAGCGCGAAGCGGCGGCGAGGGACAGAAAAGAGGCGCGAGAATCAAAGGAGAGTATACAAAAACTGCGGCTCGAATCTGAAGAGTGGTTGTGAAGGTATGAGTTGGAGCTGGAGCGGAGAAGGCAGATGCCCGTGCGCTCGGATACCCGCGAGCAGAAGCAATGGGGCACAGTCCCAGCTAGTTGTATAGCGACAGCGAAATTGAATGGTTCCGGCCAGTGTTTCGAAGTTGAACATTGTGATGACCAAGTAAGCAGCCGTGACTCCCTACACGAGGCTAGCATTTCCGCCGGTGTCGAACGCGTTGAGGTGGACATTGGGATGAGGAGTGACGAGGTAAGCGCGTCCAGTGATACCGTAGAGCGGTGTAATGAGGCGACGCTTGAACATGACGAGCAGCCTCGCAGGCAAAGTTTGGGGATGGAGCTGCAGCGCATGAGTCAGAACCCTTCGAACAGGCCCAGTTATGCACTGACAGCAAGGTTGAACGGGGTCAGCCTGTTTTTCAATTTGAATCCGCGTGAGAACGAGATATGCGGCCGCGGCTGCGCACAGGAAGCAAGCGACTCAGCTGGGAACAGCTGTTCGGAAATGGAAGCGAGCATGAGGAGTGTCCCAGCGAGCGCGTCCGGTATAAGAGTAGAGTCAAGGGGTAACCCTGTTGTGGCGAGTGTAGGGCCGCAAGTTACGTTTGCACCAGACACCGAGCTAATACATGCCGAACTTGCTGGCGCTGGCAGTACCCAAACTCTTATCTGTGGACCGGAGGAGATTGGCGTCGCACAGGAAAGTCTTGGGGCCCGCCGCGCTCCAAATTCCTCTTGAAAGTTGCACGAGAAGGTGAACTCCGTGTCGGGCGTTCAGGCGCTCGCCCAGAAGAGAAGGGATAGAGAAGACGAGAAAGCATGTGACGAGATGGAGCGAAAAAGAGACGGAGTTGACGATCAGGCTGAGGAAAAGCGGGAGTTAACAGCGGATAAGGGAGCTGAGAAGGTAGACTGGGTTGAACATGCAGAAAAGAGAAAAGAAAGTGAGAGAGAACGAGAGAATGCGGAGGACAAGGAGGTGAGAGCAATTAACGAGGGTACGAACGATACGGAGATGTCGCGTGGGTTAGGTAGTCTTAATAGTGAGAGTGTAACCGAGGAGGTTGATGGAGAACACCAAAACGCATGCGTGGAGACTGCGAAACCAAGAATGAGAGCTCCCGAGGAGGTTGCGAAGGAGACGGGAAAACCATGTGAGGAGGCAGCTACAGTTGAAACAGAGGAACGAGACGCAATCGGCGATCTCGCGAAACCGGTGTCTGAGATAGAGCTTCGTAGCTTTAGTGTCGGTTGCGGCCATTACCGTGATTTAGTCGGGAGCTGCGCTGGATGGGTTGACGCACTAAGTTCTGCGACCTGGCAGTGTGTCACAGGCTCTAGTTTTGAGTTGTGCCATGATCAGTGCGCGCTGGGACAGCTGAAAAACTGTCTTTGTCAGGCCGCTGCTCAGAATGTACCTAGCGTGCAAGAGCGGTCATTGGTAATAAGAGATGTTTGTGAGGTTGTTGTGGGGCAGTCTGTGCGTAAGGGAAAGAATAATCCCGAGAAGGTCGTTTCGCGGGCCGCCATTCCGCTCCAGCATCAACGCTTCGCTCACGCTGCCAGCACGCGGCATTGCCTTACGTTGGGGTATTGGAGAGGCATGGCCACTTGGCCTATGGGGCAGGAAACGGTGTCGCATTTTCTGATACCACTCCGTCTTCCCCGAAGTTGTGTTCGCCTCATGGGGCTAAATTGTCGACACTTGCGTTGACATTGCAACGCTACACGGTCCGGATCATCTGCAGAGGGTTGGAAATACTCTAATGCACTACCCTGTTTTCGGAATGTTGCTTGGGGAGGTCATTATTGAATTGCCTCCCAGCCTTATTACCGCCATGACGGGCGTGAACGTTCCCGTTCACCCGTCCTTTTTCGTCGGTCGTGTGCGTCTGTGTGTGCGGCGTTTGTGCGCGACGAGATGCCTTGGTTGCTCGATGCGTGGTCCGAATTGAAGTTTTTGTGCACCGCAAGTGAGCTGAAGCACAACCGAACATTCTTGAAGGAACGTTATCAGGATACGCCATCAAGGAGGACATTTGCGTGCGTCCGCATAGTGACAATGCAAACTTTCTTAACGTTTTATTTTTGTTGACTGCCAAATTGCCCGTGTTCTCTGCCAGCCCTTATTCCTTTTGTTCTTGTAGTCGAGTGCCGGAAATTTTTGTGCGTGTTTGCTACTATAGCGCGCATCAGTGTTATAGGTTGAGTTGTCTCGTTGTTCGTGGCGTGTACGCGCCCCGGAGACACGACCCAATTTCTTTTTACTCGCACTTAGTGTTTTCACCATTTTTTGTGTTTTCGCTTTGCTAAAGTATTCCGTCAAGTTTGAACGGCTAGTGAATAGGTTGTGTTTGTAGCTTAGGTGAGAGAGAGTTCGAATCAGCTGCACAAATGGAATGGGGCTCATTTGTGGTTATACCTAACTCCTTCCACGTGTTTTTTTTTTTTTTTGTTCCGCTGTTATTGCTGAAGGAGAGATGAAACAAGTGGCCCTTTTGAATTCTTTTCGGATTGACTGAACCAAGAGGTCCAGTAACCCTCTTAAAGGGGGGAGTTGTAAGGTCCACTTACGAGATCAGGGGCCAAGCGCCCGGGCGTCACGTGAGAACCCGCCACTCTGTCTGCTGGCTCAACACTGTGGACTCTACGCGGCAGCCGTCGCCAATTCGTCACGGCGCGCACGGGAGACGGATTGTCTGGCCGACCGGTTACCACGTGGATAATCCCCCATTGAAAACGCAGACGGCACCGCTGGGTTCCTAGAAGCGCCGGGGAGGTCTAATTGCCGACGTCGGGGCTTGCGCAGCGCGAGCCTCCATTGTTAACGCGCTCCTTCGGCATAGTGCACTGTCACCGCCTTTCGCCCTCACCCCGCGGGGTCGCACGCGCTTGCTCGTCCGCGAGCGGGACCGTTGACCCAAAGATGAGGGCGCCTCATTGAATATTCCGTAGCGCACTGAGTGACAGCTGTCTACGTGAATTTGGGCACTCCCTTCCACGGGTACGAATGCTACAGGGGCGTTCCCGAGAGAGCGCGAGCTCGAGGTGTTATAAGGCCGAACTTGGCCGTTACAAATCGTTCTTGTCTGAGCGCTGAGCTGGGCAGTACCCGGCGGGACAAGGAGTCTCGACCATTAAAGCTAGGTTGGGATTTGTAAGCCCCCTAGGCTAGAGGTTAAGATCGCGTCGGAAGTTTAGGGTACAGCGCCGTACCGGGCAACTAGACGGATTTTGCGGCGAGACAGAGTCTCGGCCGTCGTTTCTCGAGCGGCTTGTGTACGCTCGGAGGATAGGAGAGTTAGACGAAGTTTGAGAAGCTCCAGGGATTTGTACCCACTTCAAGCTAGCGTCTAACGGCAGTTTGAAGTATTTTCCTTTATTACTCATGTACCCAGTTTTCCTACTGTAAATAGCTGCATATAAACTCTTCGTTCGTTTAATCAACCCCAACGCCTTGAGTTCGTCAATTCGACCGCCGTCTCCGAGAACTTCAACACCATCGCCCTGCCAGCCCCCTGCCAAATCAACCGGAGCCCGGGCGATTGGGTTCCTGATCGACACCGGACTTTGAGGAAACGAACAACAACAATCTTTACTGACGCCTTATATGATGGACGTTTTAGGCCATCGGAAGGCGCGATATGACTTGTGGTGCCGACTTCGTTGACCAGTGCCGTAATATCATCAACAGGTAAGTAGGACTGTCGTTTCTGGCAGCTTCGCTCCAGCAATGCG
This sequence comes from Haemaphysalis longicornis, assembly GCA_013339765.2. Lineage (NCBI taxonomy): Eukaryota > Metazoa > Arthropoda > Arachnida > Ixodida > Ixodidae > Haemaphysalis > Haemaphysalis longicornis. The sequence continues at coordinate 139,399,096 of CM023450.1, forward strand.
ATGGCGACGAAACGATGCCAAATCTTGCGCAAGTGAATCGTCTCCCCACCAAGAATAAGGCGCGCTACCCGGGCGGGGATTCATTACCTACACATACCACACAATCATCGTTAACTTCGCTCACCAGACACGAATGAAACAAATTTTGACAGTGATCGAAACTACAATGCCAGTTCATACGCAAAAAAAGAGACCTGCACGTAATGCTGTTGTAATCCAGTCGGAAACGGTGAAACTGCTGACTCATACTCATTTTCAGAGAAGCTGTTGGTCTCTCGTTCGCGGGACTTTTTTGTGGCGGCTGTGCGCAGAAAGCTGGTGAAAGCAAAGCAGAGGTAAAAGAGAGCCCGATCCCCGATAACTGAAAAAGAAGCCAGAAAGAAAGTGAACGCGATACAGTCGCTCACGTCCCGCTCATTGGCCTGCCCGGAAGATAACCAGTGATCACCTGGAAAGTAGAAGCTTCAGGGCTATGGCAACAACGCGGCAGCCGTGAGCCACCAATGACGCCATCACTGCCGGCCGAGAAGACGCAGCATCTTCAGCACGAAGAAAGAAATGGAGGTGGAATGTTTCTACCTCCGACTTAGCTTTGTCCTGTGCCGATTGCGTAGTGCTCACGGCTGCAGCAAGACATCGCTAGAGGCCGGAACTTAGGCAAGAAAAATCAACGTTTTAGGTGCCTCTAATAGGCACTGCAAAGTGGCATTTAGGCACATATAGGTGTCACATACTCACATTTAGGTATGTATAGGCTTAACTTATATTTACTTCAGCAGCGTATTTTATGACAAATTTTTCACCTGCAATGCGCACAGGCTAAACTTATGCTTCGGGAAAGTAATTTTGTGTTTTCTTCGTGAAAATTAGTCACAACAGTGTCGCCATGTCAAAAAGATTTACGAGTAAAGCAGGATGAGTCGACACAAAAAGAAAGGCATAAAAGCCATGACCCACCAGCGTCATCTCAATATTTTGCTGCTCGAAATTGTATCTCTGTGAGAAAAAAGAACGCTTAAAGTCCACAGCATTTCGTGGAGCGTGTTTGTACTTGGGAATGCTCAATAATTTAATTTCATCTGGAATGTCAGAACGTTTGGTACTCAGAACCCGTGGGAGATTTTTAGCTCCTGAAATACAGGACTTTTATGTCCGGGACGGATTTAAGCTTCGGAAAGGCTCTGTCGACGTACCTGTACTGGACCTTGGAAATGAGCTCAACTTTCGGAGTAAGAGCAGTGCCCAAGTTTTCAGTTGCCGAATGCTTTCTACTATGTGTGTGAAATAAGCACACAGATCTACCAAGTCGCGTTTAAATGTAACCTGGTGTAGAGTAGTTTGGACTGAGACGCTTTTGTCGATGGCAAAGCTGTGAATACCAGCGAAGTGTTTTCGGAGTTTTCCGCCCTTAGCCAACTTCCCCAGAGGTAAGGTGGGAGGAGCACAAAAGGTAATCGCTCCTTGAAAACATAAGCGCGCCTTTAAGAACGCTGTCTTGACCGCAGCTAAGTTTACAGAGTACAACGACCTTCTCAACTTTTCACAACAGAAACGAATCTCATGGATGGTACAATGAAGCGCAATAATTCAGGATAACAAATGGGGCAGCTTCGCATAAGTGGCGCGAAGACTGGGCAAACAGGGAAGCTGTCGGCCCCGCCCAGCTCATTCTTGGTTCAACTAAGTTTATGCGTGGCTATGCTTGGAGACTCGGCCAAGTTTTCGGCGTGGTGTCATCGTTATCCCCCCAAAGAACAATTCACACTCGGTCATTAAAGCATGTACAATAAACGCCTGGCCACCGGCTTCGCGGTGAAACTTAAAGAATAGCGGATGGCGCAGCAGGACGAGCGTTTGCTCAATACTGTTGAGCTCGTTTGGTGGCCACCGTTCATTTTGTGTGGTCTGGCGTGTTGAATGATAATTAAGAAATTGGTTAATGTTATCGCTTCTCAGCCTTCTGGCTTCTGTCATTTTGGCATGAATCACCACCATAGACAATTGTTGTGCAAAGTGTAGGCTGCCCGGAGTACTTGGAAACTGATTAGATTTTTTTTTCTGTTTTACGGGCAGCGCTGTTACCACTAGTCGCTGCGAGCTGATATGCGGTTTTATAATAAATTCTCTTATCAATTCTCTTTGCACCGTCAAATCTACAGCGATAGAGCCAGCCACCTCGCGATGCGTTTCCAAAGTCGTGCTTATATCGCACCTCCGAAAGGTGGCGACATGAGTGCCGCCCGAGCACGGCCAGGCAAAGGTACGGCAAAGCTGCGGTTGCGGTACGCACGATGACGTCATTTCACGCCAAGGTTTTCGTGCGCCCGTTCGCCGGCCAAATCAACAGCTTAACCAGCTTCCCTGTTAAAGCTGAGTCATCGTGGCCTGTAGAAATGTATGAACAGCGAAGCTGCTATGAAAAACACCATTCAGTAAGTATGCGCTGTACACCGGGGTGTACAGCTGTACACCTCAGAAAGCACGCAAGTACAACTAAACGTTGGAGCCAGGTTGCAAAGGAAGGCTAACGCGCACGACGGTTCACGCCTGTTACGACCAGAATACTCGAAAAGTGTCGAGGTGCTCGTTCTATAATCCCCGTCTCTAGTTCATTCTTAGTGTTACACGTGCTGCGTCTTGTTGACCGGCAGTGTTTCCGTGATCGGTGGCTGACTGTGCACGTCTCGTGTTGTCACGTTGAAACTTTCGGGTGTCTGATGTTCCCGTGGTTTTCTCTCGCGAGGCGTCTTTGACCATTAGCGGCACCTGCACGGCTGTGTCACGTTTATATTCTTCTTTGCTTTGTTTAATTGCGTTAGTAGTGAACATGCAAAAGGTATCGCCGTGACAGAACATAGAACAAGGAACATAGAACACAGCACGACAGAAGAATATAAAACGAAAGAGCTTGAGCGGGAAGAGGTGACGTCAAGACCTTGTGTAGACGAGGTTGGCTGCGGCGTCGCTGCGTACGGGCCTCCGGAGGCCTGGTTGCTCGGGCTAACGTCAGGTCGAGGTGGCGGCGGGTCGAGCACGATTTCCGCGCCTCGCCGTACTTGGCATGGCCCGCGAATTCTACTCGCAAAGGGTGCCCGACAGACACAGAGTTCCGGACTTCAGAGGCAAAAATAGCCCGAGCAGAATATGGACATATGTAACACAAAACAAGCATTTTAAGTACGAACCTCTGAATAAGCGCTTATAGGCACAATACATAATTGCTTAAAATGTTTCCGTTGGCATATTTTATGCTTACATGCGATAGGCTTGATATGGAGGGGGGGTCAAGAGAATTCATTATAACCCACATATCAGGGCGCAGCGACTACTGGTACCGCGCTGCTCTAAGAACAGAAAATTACCCAATCAGTTTTCATGTAACATGGTCATTCTACACACTGCACTGAAGAAAAAAATCGGTATTTTGCCTCAAGTTCTGCTCGCTAGACATCGCATGTAGTAAGTACCTCACAGTCACCACCGCATCAAACCCGCGCCATGGCACTGTGGCGTGTCTAACGAAAGTTAAATTTTTGTGTGAGTTCCTGGTCGTGTTATCGGAATCGCGATGTTGTTTGTGAAACCGAATTTCATTGCAACGGTCACTTAATTGGTATGGCAGGTTGCACTGTAAGTGCAGTTTCGAAACTAAGCTACAAGCATACAAGTCACCCGAGTGCATCGCCTACTGCTCGAATGCAGAAACTCTCAAAATAACCCACACCAATAAAATCGCAAAATTCGAAAGCAGAACTCGCAGCGCAATATTTCAAGGAGCAGTCAGCCAGTTTGTTTGGACAATAGTGGTTTCGCATTGACAACCCAAGGCGTGCTCAGGTGTCCAGAGATGTTTTCTTTTCATAGCCTCACCCGAAGCACGTGACTAATCGGCCACGCCAGAATGAATGGCGCCCACAACGAGAGATTTGTGTTCTGCACGTGACCGTGGTAACAATAAAGCCCCGGCGAAAGTCTGTATATACTTCCGGCACATTCAGCGCCCCCTTTCAAGGCCCAAGAAAAACGAGTTTGTTGTCCAGCCAAATAGACGGCCGTGTAAACTAATAAAAATGGCCAGGAATAAAAGAACTGCAACACATATATAGAGAGCGATGGAGAGAGACGTCCTCACTCGCGGGCCCCCTGAACGGTTCATTCATCGTGAAAAACCGGCCTTCGTACCGAGAGCCCGGGGAGTACGATTCCAGGAAAGGCCTAGCGCAGCGAAAACGCCATAGTAGAGGCGGGTCGGCGTGTACGCCCGTCTTATTAATCTATCCGCCGCAAATAGCCCTTCGCTTCGGGCGGCACGCGCCCGAATCGCCATTCCGTATACGGACGCACACAAAGGCCTCGCAGGGCAGAAAGTGGCACCGCAGCGGTTGCTCCGCCGTCGTCGTCGTCGACCGAGCGGAACTGCTCCCACGAGGCATCCACGCCCGGCCGCTGGCATCGTATATAAGGGACCTGCGCGTCGGCAGGCTCGGAGCTCGGAGACAGCTTGCGTGGCCGCCGCAGCGCTGGGCGTATTTATCGCGCGCCCGGCGTCTCCCTCGTACATTATCAGGCTACGGGCCAAAGACCACGTACACAAATGAAGGCTGCAAATTCTCCCCTGACTCGAGTTCTTCTTGTGCGCAACCTTGAGTTGTAGCTTTAGAAACGAGTCTTTACCTCGGGCTACTGGAGATATCGGAAGCGGCGTGCGATCAGTCGTATTTTCCGCAAAGACACCATGAGAAGGATTTCTTACCTATGTTGTGTTGCCCTCTACAGCTAGTAAAGCAAAAAGGAGCCGCGGTGTACGGAACTTTCGGGGTGGATGTAGGTCCGGGGAACGAAATCATGAACGGCTACCTTCGGCCGCGTGATAGCCTCATTTCGTTGTGTCCCTGCCAGGATGTCGGTCGTACAGCAAATTACATCGGCGGAGAAAATGCCAGAGGAACAGGATAACTAAAGCCCCCTCGTTGCGCACGGAACGCACTTGTGTTCACTAAACCAAGAACGACGCCACCGTCTGGAGATGGCGGTGATGGCCTCGGATCGCGCGCACCAGCTGTTTCCTCCGAAGGCATTTGTTTGCGCAAGCTGCTCGTTGCTCTCGTCGGCAAACATCGCCAAGACACGGCGAACATTTCTCGCTCGCAACGTATCCACCAAATGCACGAGTGCTCATACTTTTCGTCACTCGTTTATTAATTGTGGTGCTACAAAACCAGGCTTTTAGATGCACGACCTGGGGCAGCCGCGAGCACTCACTCCTCCCCATGTTAATTTCATCATAGAATACAATTGATCCTTTAAATGAACCAAATTCACGTCGCCGTCAATGCTTATGTAGGGAAGTTCCGGGCAGAATCCGATTCCGTGGCTGACTGTGTATATTTGCCCCGATGGCGTAAATGCACACACGATAACATATATACATGTATATATCAAAAAATCAATAGAAAAATAACATTAATTATTCACTCAACGTGTTGGACGGGGACCGTCCTTTCTCAAGAGTGATATGTTACAGAGTAAAAATGGTTTACATACGGTTCCAGGAACTAGAGGCTTCAGGCACGGCGACTTATGTTTAAGGTTTCCGGAAAGAGGTGAGGAAGGGAAAACTAAAAAAGCATAAAATTGAGATACGTAGAGAAAGATAGGCAACAATATTAAGCCTGTTAGCTGAGGAGCGGTTGGGTGTTCAATTGTGTAATTGCAGGGGTGAGTGGGACAAGTTGTAACTGCCGTCGGTCAGCGCCGGGTTCCAGAGGCAAGCAAGGCCGTACGTGCACGCCCTGTGAACTCATAGCGTACCAGAGGTACATGTTTTGGTCGGGTCCCAAAGACGCCCCCCCGCCCCCCCCCCCCCCTCCCTTCGGTTTCTCCACGCCCCCTTTTTTTACACGCGCCCCAGCACCCTAGTCATGGGTTTTTCGTGTCGACGAAATATGCGAAGCGGAGACACCGCGGAGCTCAAATGGTTGTCGGACAACCGGCGGTCCGAACGAGCCGCCTCTAATCGAACCGAAGCCCCACGGCGAAACTGTCGAAAAGCTAAAGCGAGAGTGATGATTGCTAAGAAGGTAGAAAAGAATCGCCTTGTATGGAGAGACAGCGAAAATTCTACGTAAGTAGAAAGAAGGCCTGGGTATGAGGGGTGCAAACAGAAACCGGAATGCAGAAAAGAAAGAAAGGGCGCCAAACACGAGAAAATGAAATTTCGTAAGTGATTGGAACAAATGTGACCAGTTTTTACATTGCTAGGCCCCCAACTTCTCACACCAAGAAGAGCATTTCAAACGTCTTCCGTTGCTTTGGAGACACGTTCGTGGTGTTTCGAAACATCACTATGCTCCCTCGTGACTCGCCCATACTTGCCTGCCTAGTCAGTGGCGTTCGCTGAGGCCTAGCCAGCGGTTTGTGGTGGGAGTATTTCGACATTTTCGCTATTACTGAAGGAATATCCCCATTATGTCGAAACGGAGGCGCCTATTGAGTGTAGGCGAACCATCTGCGCTGCTTCTACAACTCGAAATCGACGCTGACGAGGACAGCAGATTGTTTAAACATTTGTTGAAACACCTCGGCCGGCCTGGTTGTTTGCAGTAGCCGCGCTGTCCGCTCCGTCGCGCCACGGTCGCGTGCTGCTCCAAGATCCGGCACGTGTTCGGTTGGGACCGTGACTCTTGCTCGGACTGGGGCCCGTACGCATCGGCGTCCACCGAATACAGCATTAGATACGTCGGCCATAAGAGAGCCCGCGGAGACTGCGCGCAAGCCGCTTTTTCGTCGTCGTCGCTGGTGGCTCGTAGCGCTATGGGGCATTGTCCACATATGTGTCCCGTGATATTACCCTGACATCGAGGGCGACAGCCCCGATGGAGGCTGAGTGAGGATTACGATTGCAATGGGGTCGAGCATTGCAATGACATAAACAGTGAAGTGCTTGCCGGCACAGATGACGATGATGGCGTTATTATCCCTTGTCTACTCAACAATAGCGACCTCGAGACAGCGACAAATCGAGAAGGGGCTCGCAGCTAAGTCGGGTAAGAGGGAGAGAGCACATCGTCTGCTCGAACTGGCATGGCTGGTCTCGGCTAGTCTTCATTGAGTTTGTTGGGCTGGGTACAGGAAGCTCTGGAAATGGTCGTGTTCTGGTCGCAGCGGTACAGGGGGTGCCCGCCATGGCCCTCGGGTCCTCGATGTTACCGTCCACGCCGAGAAGGTTGCGAAGCTGGGGCGAAGATGTGGATGACCCCGCACGCTACATCAAACAATGCCACAAGGCACAAAATACATAACCAGCATGTTGATCAGCGTGGGGTTGAAGCGCTCGGTTGGACCGTTCGTCTGCGGGTGGTAAGCTGTAGTGGTACGGCGGATGGTGCGGTATACGCTGCCACCACCCTCCACGACTTCCAATAAAAAAATGGCCCCGTGTCTGCCCACTTTGTTGCAAATGTCGTCGACACACGATAGTCTTCTGCCGCCCGTGACACGCAAATTCGACTCTTTTCTCCCGCCCCCTCTCATGCTTTCCCCCTGCCGCCCTGTTCCTTCCTAGAAACATGCTAGGGGTTTTCGCAATACAATTCAATTCTTCCGCATTCGCACTGGTTACGCGCCATCCGTTGGAATTTTTTCGTTATTGTTAAAGTTGGAACGCTGCCTCGCGCTCGAAGTTCGGGCATGAGCCTTTTTTCTATGTGAAGCCAGAACATTGTTTTCAACGCATTTTTGTTTAATTGGCTGTCCCAAAAATAGGGATATGACTAACGACTTCTGCTTGCTCAACAATGTTCACAAGTATGTAGTAAAGTGAGATTTAGTAGTTTGTGAATTTATGCCTTTACAAACAGCTTGTTCAAGTATTATTTTGTCTTTTGGCCGGGTGCCTTAATTGAGGGACAGACAGACATACGTCGGACACAGCAAGAGATAAAAATTTTCCCGTTTAAATGGACACTGAAGTTAATTTCTCAAGCTCCTGTTTTTTCCTTGCACTGCGTAGACTGGCTCAAATAACCACATTTTTCATAGTTTGTCCGGTCTATACGGCGGTATTTATTTTAGAGAGCTTGAAAGAAGAAAAACTACCATGCGCGGTCTGCGGCGGCCGCACCAACTGAAGCAGTGACTTCCATACGAGGTGATACGTGATTGGACAATGGCCAAGATTAGAATTCAAATCGATTTAGATTTCGGTTGTGTGAAACAACATGCTTGAATCCAACGTTATCGTTTGCTGGGCATTCTCGATATATCTCGGTAATCGGCATACCACGCTTGCGCCATGTTGTCGGCAGTAAAATGCGTCAGATAAGCCTATTAGCACGGCTTGGAATCGTGACAATCACTAGCCGAGGCGTACGCAATGAATGAATGCCCTCCACGTCATCGGAGACGCTCAAATGGGATGGGCTTTTTCCCCACCTTTGGAGCTTGCCTGCTCATGCCTGTATCGTAGAAAGCGTGTTCGCTGCAGGCCAAGGGTCGGCTGATTCGGGACTGTGCCCGCAAGCAGTCGCTGCTTATGGAAACACCACGGCAACGGAACTTCCCAACGCGTCAATGTCTGCCTACACGCGTTCTACGAACTCGCTCGTGGAGCAATAAACATTGCAGTGCAAAAATGGGGAATTGAGTATATCAATCATTCCCAAAAACAAATAACTCTACTTCAAAAACACAAAGAAAAAACATGCGCTATCGGTGATTCGAACTTGCGAATTGCAAATAGTGCACCTGCTCCAGACCACTCGGCCATAAGCCTTTTTTTTTGTTTTCCACACGGTATTTATTGCACTTAATGTTATCGTAGGAAATGATACTTACAACAGGTATTTGCAACAATGTACACATACAAATGAGTTGATTACACGACGAAAAACAAAACTAAACACAATGAAAATTGCGTACACTTGTTTTAAAACGGGGCAACAGTGAACAACTAATAAGGAGGGGATAACAGTCAGGGCGAAAAATTTTTGTCGCAGACCTCTTTAAGAATATTGAACACTCGGTGGAAGTGTGATCTGGAAAAAAACCATAGGCATAGCGCGCCTATCCAGCATTCGCGTTTTCTATAAACTATGCAGGGCAATTAGAAAAAAAATAATCAGCGCTCCCAGGGGCAGAATCAGAAAGCATATAATATATAGCCTGTTTACAATTGCACTTAGTTTAAGCATCTCAAGCGGCTTAGATGACTATTTCTTTTATAGCGCTTGAGCAGTAAGCGTCCCCCAAATTCCCACAAATATCACATCTCTAGCGACTGCATTCCTTAGGCAGAAATGCACTCATCAAAGCGGTCGTGCTACTGACCGCTGTGCTAGTTCACCAAGCACAAAAAGGTCTCCCCGCACCTTGGTTTTATGCTGTACGATAAAAGTATCGGTTGATTTTGATTATTAGTACATATATTAACTTCGCTGACTCTTCTCCCACCTTCAATTGGCCTTAGACGTTTCTACTAGCTCACCAGTCAGCGAAGCGTCGCATGTGCGCTTGTGTGGAGCGACTTGAACTTAGAGCTTGATACAGTCTACGAACTAACAAACTAAATGCACATTCTCCCAGACACAAACGAGTCGTGGCTTAGTTTCAACTGAGCGAACGAACTGCGACGACCCGCCTGCGGCCGGACGACTAAACGCTGGGCCGACTAATTCTGTCTGAGGGTCGGCGAGCCGTGCAGTAGCGCAGTCAAGCCCAGTCATTTATTTTGACGTCATACGAAACGTGATAGAAAATCGGCGAGGAGGATGCAGAGAGGAGGAAAGCCTTTCGAATTGATTTTTCTACTCCATAAAGTCGCGTAAACCGCAGCGAGAGTGGTCGAAACATGGCCTAGAGACTCCATACTACAATTTGCGCTAGTAATCCCGCAATGTTTACAAATCACTTCAGTGTACCTTTAATTCGCCCAAGAGAGGCTACCGCCTTTGAAACCCTACCCCGGTCACTGGGGATATCGCGAGTCGCCCCGTGCCGTAAAATAAGGGGTGAAGAATGAACGATTTTACGTCGCGGAAATCTCGGCGTACCGGCTGAGGTGGTCCCCACCAACGATGACCCAGGGGTTGCCTGCCGCGGTACAGACAGGGGTGCCTGCCTACGCGATCAAATGGTCTCATTGGGCACAGTAGAGGTGGCATAGGACTATAAGACCGGTTAGGGAAGGGGAGGGGGGGGGGCATTCGCGGCATTGACAATCGGCCCAGGAGCTAACGTACCAGCGGGCAACACCGTACATGAACACCATTAGTAACGGAATCGAAGACGTCGATAGGTATTGATGATACCGGCGTCGGCTCAATGGAGCTCACTGTGAAGAGAAGCACGTAGTTCAGAGCGCAAATAATGCGAAATTGTGGGGAGCCATTTACGTTAGCCGGAGTGATAGTTACGCCGGTGCGACACCTGAGGATGAATGGCAAAGTGGGATGCACGCTGCCGCCGATTATGCTTTACTAATTTGCAATCAAATGGCTATTGAGGAGCCTGTATTCCCTGTTTTTTTTTTTTCGGGATATTTATGCCCATGTCCCGGTATAATAGGCTTATGGTTGATAGTTTGCGCTGCTCCAGCACATCAATGTAAGCTCTTTTCTTTTTCTTCCGGGTATTGATTCCGGTGCCCACGACCTGTCCAGAACAGTATATTACTGGCTGTGATCCCTGTTATGCTGCAGTGTCACTCGATTTATTATGCGGTTGAACGTCCGGAACTACACGGGTTATGAGGCGCGCCGTAGTGGAGGGTTCGAGATTACTCTCGACCACCTGGGGATCTGTAACGTGCGCCGAAATCTCGAACACACGGGCGTTTTCGATTTTCGCCTCCATCAGAAAAGCGGCAGCCGCGGCCGGGAATCGCACCCGTGTCCTTGGGCTCAACAGCATAGCGCCTTAGCCACTGAGCCACCGCGGCGGGTAGTGCCAAGACTCGCAGACTCACGGCGGGTGTAAAGACTCACAGAATCGGTGTCCTCGTTGTGCAGACAGCTAATTAATGCGAAAAGATTACGTAGCCCATGAGGCGAAAAACGCGACGTTGGGAGAAGCAGACAGCCCCAAAACTCCACGCGCTTTTAACAAAGGAAAAGGAGAAACCGCGGCAGGATCGGTATTTGAGCCCATGAGAGCGCTGTCAGAGGCAGGTGTCTTAAGCAGTATACTCTGCACCTAGGTGGACTTACGTGCGTTCAAAGAGAAAGCGTTGTAGCTTCTCCTGGTGATACTTTACTACTAAATTGTGCCAGTGTGTCATGCGGTTTCCACGAGGCATGGATGCAGTCAGTGAGGGGAACGGGAATGGAAGCCACAGACACGCGATGACAGGCAGGTGACTTAAAGCGACACTGAAGACAAAACCTAAGTTGGCCTAAATATATAGATTGGCGACCCCATAAAACAAATATACCGTCTCTGGGACAGTACCTTTAAAATAATCTCGTAAACAACCAAAAACAGAAGCTATCAGTCGCCCAGCAGAGATGGCGTAAGTGGCGACTGAGCGCATGGGCCAAGAATCACGTGAGGAACAACAGAACGAGAAGCGCGCACAGAAGCTGTCAAAGAAACTCGTAAATATTTATTTGCATCTTAACTTTCAGTATTCATAAATTAATATTAATGTACAGGTATAATGTACAGGTACACCTAGCCCGAGCCCGGTCCGGGCCCGGGCAATCATAAGTGAGCCTGGCCCCAGCCCGGCCCGGCCCGGTAATTTATTTTTTTGGTCTAGGGAGGGCCCGCGCGTGTGTGACCAGGCCCGGTCTTTGACGCTGAAGGAAGTTTGTTTATTATATTCCGGGCGATCAGACGGAGCATCTAGCCTGTACAAGCACGTCATGAATTGAAACGCAAAAAATAAGGGTTTGAAAGTGCACGTAGTTTAGCTTTCACCGTCTGCAGTTCACGCCACATCGACTTAATAATAGCTCGTATTCAAACATGAGAGACACCATCACTTTGAAGACCAGACTCTTGACAACTTCACGTGGTTGTCTCGGCCAAAGTTGGTATTGCTTAAATTTTTGGATCCGCATTTGAATCAACGAGTATGTACGCGCGTTGAAATACTTCACCTCCAGTGAAGCGGTGGTGTTTCTCTGTGTACGCGAGTTTGATTCCCGACCACGGCAGCCGCATTTTGATTGGTGCGACATCTAAAACACTCGTGTACATACATAGACATAAGTGCAAAGCTCCAGGATATCTGAATTAATTCATTCCCCTCTTGGGCATTCCTTATAATTGTATCTTTGATATGTTATACACCAAAATATAAAATCTTGATGCAGTACAAGAAATGTCATTAAAATTGCAGTATAGCGACCATCAGACCTAGCAAACCATGTTTTTAAAACAATGCGCACAAATAACAGCAAGAAGCGCGCAAAAATAAACCAAGAATATTTACTTTAATGCTCTTTTCTACACTTCACGTCGGACCTATTAACGGCCGTGCCTATGAATTCAAGCCCGAGCCCGGCCCGGGCCCATGGCATCGAGCCCGAGCCCGGGCCCACGGCGTCGAGCCCGAGTCTGGCCCGCGCCCGCCGATAATCGACTTCGGGCGGCCCGGCCCGGCCCGCGGGCCGGGTCGGGCCCGGGCTTTCGGGCCGGCCCGGGCCCGTGCAGTGCTCTAGACACCATAGTCAAACAAACAAAATAATACACTGAAGTTGCAAATACAGCAAAATTCAGGAAAACACACGCAAGCGTTCGAAAGAGGAATCCAGCCAGGTGGTTGATCAAGCGAATTATACACACTATGTACAAATGCCAGTTTCTCAGAAAATATGACTTGTTGATGTTGGTGGCTCAGCATGCCTATCACATAAGCGACATCACCACAGACTGTACTAACCAATCAACACAAACATGTCATAGGGTGGCTCACCAGGATAGCCGAATGGCAAAAATCGGATTGAGAAAGGCGTGATATCCATGTCTTTTCTGAGCGTTCGCTGCAAACCGTCCCAGAAAAATACAGCATCTCTGCAATCTACAAGACACTGATCAATTGTCTCTGGTCGAGAACAGAGCCGACAGTCTGTCGACCAAGCCATAAACAGACACCGGTGTTTCATCCAAGTTTTAACACGGAGCGTACCAGTGTGTAATTTAAAGAAAAATGTTTTGACACCTGGCGAAACACACATTGTACACACTCTATTGAGGAAATCGTGGTACGGACACTGGAGGTACGCAATACGATATAAAGGCAAGAGGAAAAGCCCAGAAACCAGGGCATCGGAAGTAGACTCGCGCGAAGCATTAAATATGTACTCAAGGTTAAACCGAGCCTGTAAGAAGCGAAAAGTTTCAACCACTTCTTTTAAGAAACCTCGGGGACGACGGACTGCTTCCACAGACACCGAAGACACCAAAATATCAGGGAGAAAATGTGCAAGACAGTTGGCAGTACAGCTTTCAAAAAAATTCCCTCGCACTTCCCCGAGGGGGAGAGTGTGTAAGTGCGAATGCACGGTTGTTGATTGCGCGATTACGGTGGATATCGTGATCTTGGAGTGGAGAGGAGGCGCCCAACACCCGCAGTCACTGAGCGGAGAGAGGAGGAGGAGAGTAGCGCCCGCCGTTACGGCGAGGGCTACACGAGCGCCCTCACGCGTCGGAATGCGGAGCGCCCGCTACGCGAGCGAGAGCTCTCCCGCCCGAAGTGGAGAGGAGGCGCCCAACACCCGCAGTCACTGAGCGGAGAGAGGAGGAGGAGAGTAGCGCGCGCCCATCTCCCCCCGTTCTAGGGAAGACGAGGAGGAAGACGAGGAGCGCGCGCACCCGCAGCTGTTGCTTTGCGGACGACGGCGGCGGACGATTCAGGCTCGCTTAAGAAGTGCATTCGCACTAAAAAAGATGTTGAACATCTCGAAAGTAGAATTACCGAAAACAACCTGTCAAACAAACTGGTGAACAAGCCCAAGGCACCCTCGCACAACCGGAAGAAGAAGGTTATCGCGACGCATTGGCTCACTACGCGAACACCAAATGAAGGTTGCAAAATCCGGTGAAAAGCTTGTATCCTGAGTCGAGAGCAATGTAATACTTTAGGACATAAAGAAGACGGGTAACAAGAAACGTGTTGCACACCCGAGCACGAGAAAAGATGGACAGCTGCCGTCCACGCCAGTCATTCACTTGGCGCTGTACCTTCACCGCCTGCTCCAACCAATGGGAGTTGGATTGCGAAATTGCGGGAGGGGTACTCCTAAATACGTTAGGTCACTATTCCAATTGATTCGGGCGAAGCAACCGGCGAAGAAAATCTCCCAACCAACATCCACAGCTTTTCTCTAAATTCAGGGCCGCACCTCAAGCCTCACAAAACTCTTGCGTAACGGCAAGAGCATTCTCCACGCTTGTCTTGTCAGTACAAAATAAAGCGGCATCATCGACATATGCAAACATTTTCACTTCGAAGGACGATAGCGTAAACCCTCTAACACTAATATCCTGTATTATGCGCATACATAATGGTTCCAGGTATAAGCAAAACAGGTGTGGTGATAAAAAACACCCTTGACGAACCGATGAAAGAAGGTGAATTGGTTAGGTTAGTTGAACGTTGACTATTACTCTTGTCGAGCCATTGGCATAACATATTTAATACGTTCGGTAAGCCAAGATCCGGCGCTCACATGCTGTAGAGCCCGAAGCCGGAATTGGTGACTGACAGGATCGAGCCTTTGCCAAATTTAGTTGTACTAAGGCTACTTGGGCTGAAGTAACCGAAACACACTCAAGAACAGACCATCGCTATGTGAATGTTAGTCTGAATAGGTCGCCTACGGATGCCACATGTCACCAAATAGAAGCTCAATTTTATTTTGAAGACGGTTGTCCAAAATCTTAGAGAATAGTTTATAATCCACATTACATAAAGAAATGGGATGATATCCTTCTTTTTCACGCGGTTTGTCAGGATCATTACTTTTCGGGACAAGAACAGTGTGGCCTTCGTACAGCGTAGGTGGAAGATATTCAGTCCTTGCAAGCCTCGCGGTAAACCTCAAGTAAAAATGGAGCCAGCAAAGAATCAAAATCTGCAGTGAGACCATCAGTCTCGGGGTTTGGCCTTTCGCCAATGATTCAATGCTAGACACCAATTCTTGAATGCAATCTCCTGGTCAATAGATTCACACTCATCCTGGTCTAATTTGGGCAGCAAACTAATGAGTTTGTGAATAGACTCCTCCTCGCCGCTTTTTTGGGAGCTTGGGAATAGAGTTCTATAATAATCGGCGAAGGTCATCATTATCACATTAGTGTCACCAGTAACTTTTCCTTTATACTCAATTTCAAGTACTTGTTTAGACACAGCATGACGGCGTTCATGACCTAGAGACTGGCGACACGGTTCCATTTCAACACAGTGCTGTGATCTCGCTCGCACTAGTGCTCCCCAGTATTTTCACATCAAACGCCTGTAGCTGTGACTTCACATTTTGAATGTCATCCATATATACACCAGAAAATCGTCTTTCAAGTTGATATAATTCTCTCAACAATTTATTTAAGTGATTTATGTTGTTTTACTTTTCAAACTGCATCATTTTAACCTCTTCAATAACAGTGACTTTCATTTCTTGCTTAAATAATTCCCACCGTGCGAGCGTAGGCAGATCATAGCGGTTTCTTAAATTTTGCATAATTTCTGGCACGATTTAAAAAAGGCTGATGGATAGTACAGAATTATTAAATTTCCACAATTCCCAGTGCAGGTGACGACTCCGACAATGTTGGCTACCATGTGCAGCAGATACAAGGCAGTGGTCGCTAAAAAATACCGGATGCACAGAGTAGCTATGGACACACGGTAAGGTATCTAAAGAAACATAAATACGATCTAGCCTAGCGTGCGAGGCTCCCTGAAAATGTGTAAAACGATTTTGCAGTCCGGCATTTTCTCCAATGTCAAAAAGGTGAAATTTGCGAGCAATGTTTTCCAATGTTATTGCACTAAAGTCTGGTCATTCATGCCCACATGACCTGTCACACGGGTTACACACACAAGACCATTAAGTGGCGCTCAGTACCCAGGTGAGTCTGTAATGATAGGAAATATTCTTCCCGTTCACGAGGTTGATATGGTGCACAAACGACGAGAAACCTCCGGCAATGGCCTGCGATCATTACGTCACATCCGATTACGCGTCCCTCCCGATCAGTGGATACAAATTCTGCACCACGTTGGGGCGCTTGTTCAGAAAGAGCGTCCACCCAGCAGATATTCCTTTCTCGTGGCTAAATCCCACTTCCTACTCTGATTGAAAAGGAGCTAGAGTTTCCGCAGTCCCTTCGTCCGACTCAATTTTGGTTTCTTGAATGGCCAATACATCAAGCTTCCAACCCCGCATTAAATGAAGATGCTGGCCTTGACGCCTCTTGTTACGTAAGCCACGGACATTTAAAGTTCCAACCTGAACAGAGAGAGCGCCCAACATGAAACCCTACAGCAGTGTGACGTCTCTGCCGTGCCTACCCACAGTTCCATCAGGATCTGGAGGCCGGGCAGCAGGACGGCGACCAGTAGTTGCACTTCCGCAGCCGGAGAGGCAGCCAAAGCTGCTCCTGATGATGATGCAGGGTCGGCAACTAGAGGAGCCTCAGAGCTCATCAGGCCTGTACAAGAGGCGGACGTGGCACCCGGCGTCAAAGCCGTGGATGGCACCGCCGAAGCAGCAGGAACAGCATCCGAAGCATCCCTGACAAGAAACTTCTTCGCCTGCTTTATCTCCATTACCTCTGGTTTTTCCCTCAAAGCCTCCACTTCATCAAGGGCTGCCGGTTGCTTTTGTCTCGTCTGCATTGGTTTCTACGCACGCTGCTGACAAGACGCCATAACGGTGGCATTTGTTGCAACGTGGAGTCTTGACTGCCTCCTTATGTGGCCTACCCTATTACAGCGCAAGCAGAGTGTCAGACGCCCAGGAATCAAGATCAGAGACCATTGACCATAGACGTCCAGTAGGTGCGGCAGCGAGTTGACAGAGACTCCATCCTTCAGCGTGAATGACACGTTTCTGTTGGTCATCTGCCAAGCCTCCATGCCATCACAACGTCACATTTCTCTTGTGATAAACTGAACCGTGCTATACGGTTCCAGTGCTTCTACAATTCGCCGTTGCTCCATGTGGGGGAAAAACCAAAAAAGCTTCAGTTTGATATTTCTGCTCTCAGGATCAATGACCAGGCACTCGAGGCCTTTGACCGCAAGTTCGCCTAGCTCTACAGCTTTTGTTTCGCTGCACCGTTGATGCATGTGACAAGCCACAAGCGACTCGTCGGATATTGACCACAAGCCAAAATGTCCTTGGTATCTAAAACGGCAAGCAAAGCATCACCAAAGTCCGGGCACGGTACGGTCGGCCAGAAAGGTCAGCATGCAAGAACACGGAGTTTAGAACGGTGTTACCAGAAGGCATACGGGAAGTACGACCTTGTAGGTTCCAGAGTCATAGCATGATGCCAATTTGATACCTCGGCACAAGGCCGATGCGCTGTTTCCACCAGAATGCATTGCAAACGTGGCCATAGCAGCCGTCGTCTTGTTTATACACTTCTCGTATATAAGAAACACTTTCAATGAAATGCTTTCGCACTGTACGACCATCCTCGTCAGCATTTTGGGCTGTCATACGAGTTTTCCACATAAAATGCAGAATAAGAGTCATGAACACGTCATAGGGCACGTCCCGTCATTGTCCACGGTCAACAAGCGGATGTCTTCTTTCAAGGTTCATTGGAGGATGTCCCAGTGTAACACCGCATCCCAACAGTCCAGAAAGATGCGCTCAATCGTTTCAAGTCTTTCACATAAGCGGCAGACAAATGTCCACGGGTGTACAGTAGTACTTCTTCCTGTAACCAGGGTTTTACTGGGAGCGTGCCGCTAGGAAGAAGAAAGATTTAACAATGAACGTACTGGCATTCGTTTCACTCTTTTTAGAACATTCCCACCTGTACCTACTGGATACAACTGACAACAAACTGGAACAGACAGACACACATCAATCCCACCAATTTCTCTCTAACTATATCAGTTCCTTCTTCCCAGGGCTCTCTAGCGTCCTGATAATTTTCAAGTGCGATACCCAGACGCCTGGCCGAAGTTTTCGTCCAAAGAATGTTCTCGAAAACACTGACTCACGGTGGCGGTCACCTTGCGAAAATGTTACGCACTTGTTCAAGTTGACTGCACTACCGGACAACTCGCATAACCGCCTCAGATCCTTCACCTCTACACTTACGCTTTTCTTATCACTACAGAAGGCAGAGATACCTTCGCCAACGACAAATGTGACCTTCCCGTAGTGCAAACAGAATCCGCGTATATTTTTATTTTCAAGAATCTTCAAACAAAATGGCTCATGATAAGCCGCAAACAACAGGGGCTCAAGGGCACCCCTGCTTGACCGGCGACATTGTACCAAAATTTCTCCCAATTGTTTGTTCACAATAACGATAGCTGAGCACTGACCGTACGACGTCTTTGCATCTTTTAGGATGACGGATACCACATGGGTCTGTTCTGACCTGAGAAAAGAATGTAATGCGCAACTCGGTCGAAGGCTTTCTGCAAATCTATTAGCATCATCGCCACGTAGCCCCCTAGAGCGTCACAACACTCTAATACACTCCTTGCGACATGAATATTGGTCAAATAAATCGTCCATGATTACGCATGTTTCATACTTCTGACTATTGTTTTTTATGACTCCTTGCAATCTTCTGGTGAAACCCTTGCTGACAATTTTGTAATCAACATTCGTTAAGCTGATTGGCCGATGCGACTCTACAGCCGACAGCCTTTCAAGATTGTCAGTTTGTGGGGATTCTCCCCTGTGAGCGCCCACGTTAGGCCGTTTCAAACTGCCGCGCGCCACCTCTCCTGCCATCTGGGAACACACGGCAGAAAGACTGTGCGATGGAGGGGGGGCGTGGCACATCTTTGGGCACGCTAGATAAGGGCAGCGGTGCTTGGTAGCAGGGGGAGTTGCCGGCCGGGAGCGCCGCCGGTCACAAGAGAGAAGCCACCGCCGTCAGCCACCTCGAAGAAGACGCACGTCGGCAAGGCCCGCCGTTCGTCCCGCCGTACCGTAAGCCCTGGGACCCTGAAGTGCTTTTGTTATGTGCTTGGTTGATTGTATCCCCTGTTCCATTTATATTTCATTTTCCACTGCTTGAGTAAAGCGCAATTGTTCCTCTTGCAATGTTCTGTGCGTGATGTTTTGACGAGGCCGTTGCCTGAACCCCCCTCGGTAGGCAGAACTACCTACAAGTTTTAGAAATTAATTCATGTGGCTTTTTCCGGAATGTAGGCGGTGTTCTGTTGGATTCATGCGCTTCCATAGCAGTAATTTTGTACAGCCTCAGTCAATGGTGCGGCTGAAGTCTCTTCCTCTTTCGGCTGCATTTATACGCTCGCTGCAAGAAAAGCAGGGTGGGGAAGCATGAGTGTAGTTTAGCTATTGTGGTAATGTGTTTTGTCTGTGCCGGCACTGCAGGGTTAGTGCGGGCGCGTACCACATGGCATGGGAATGCCGATACACACCACTATACAGGGTGCGGGAAGAATTTGGAACAGAACGTTTCCTTCAGGCACAACAAGATATCTCCAGCAAAATCAGGTATATTTTCACCAAAACTTGCAAAATACTTCTCTATGGTTATTTCCATACCTACTCAATGAATCCACCATCGGCAGCAATAAACGATAGCTCGAAGTCGGCTTCAGATAAGGGGCTGGCCAAGATTTGGCCATTGAGTAGAAATGGCGGGCCTTCAGCCAGTGTTTTGTATTATGCGGCTTTTTGTTGGCCGCTCTCTCAACGACGCCCCCGACATAGTAGTCGAGCGGATTTAAATCTGAAGAACTAGGGGCTACAAGTTGGAAGTGATTTGGTTGTAGAATTTGTCAGCCAGCCACTCTTTGGTGACGCAGGTGATGTGTGCAGGAGCCAAATCTTGCTGAAAGACATATGGTCTTCCCTTCGAAATACTCTTTTTTTTTTCACGGCTTTACAACAGTGGGAAGGACATCCACGTACGTGGCAGCATTAACGCGGAGTCCTCTGCAGAAAAAGTTTGACGGGATGACTCCTCGTTGCTGATGACGGATAGCACCATCACAGAGGAAGGAAATTTTGTGTGCATCACTGTAGGCACCTCATCAGCGCTTGAGCAAAGCCACCTGTCGGTGCTACGGTTAACTTTTTGGTCTTGGTCAAAGTTCTTTTCATCTGAAAAAAAAAAGACAGCATTCCAGGCTCTCGGGTCTTTTCGGCTTGTTTAGCAAGCGCTTAGACTGCAGCAGATGATTCTCCCGAGATTTATCGGACATGAATTGCCCCCTCCCCGTGACATAGGAATGGTAGCTCAAGTCTTCTTTCACAGCGGGCCTTACAGTCGATTCCGCCACATGAATCTCCTTCGCAATGAGCCGCATTGACTTCCCTGGGTCGTCACTCACGATGATTTGCAGCAGCCAGAAAAAAAAACAGTGGCTCGGACGACGTCTGACAGCTGACTGTGCTTTTTTTCTTTTCGCCACAGATGCCATGCCACCGCCACAGCACATCTGCTCTGTCAGCACTTTGTAAACGAAAGACTTTGCTCCGTTGAGAAAGGTTGCAATTTCCGAGTCGCTGTGGTGCGCGGCCAGGGCGACGAGGACGGCATGGCGCTTCCTTTCCTGTTCCAACTTGTACACTACCATCTTTCAACAAACTACGCAGTATGAATGATAAGGGGCGACAAACAAGAAGTCGTACACCTAGATGCATATGATGAGGCTGCTGGTGCGCATGTGGCAATAAGGAGTATCGTTCTCACATACCTCGCGCACACTGTACATTAACACGCCACACCGACTACACAAACCGACCAACACACCAACCGTACACAAACGCGTCAAGACAGCGATAGGTGGCTACCCTGCGCAGGTCACCGTGCGATGCAGAGCACAACGGTAACCTAATCTCGCTATTATTTTCCATGAGTTTTGCATATGCGCCTATTCCGCTACGCCCGATACAAGAAAGAAATGTACCTGACAGCGCACCGTTTTGCGGTTAAGCATGGGGTTGCATTTTTCAATTATAAATGGTACTTTCGTAGATAGTGCGTGGGTTTCGAACTGGAGTGTCATGAAACCATTAGTACAGTAAGTGACATCTGCAACTTTAGAAACTATTAAGGTGGAATCGAAACATCACAAACCCACGAAACAAATGCAGACGGCTCATCGCGGTTTTTGCGTCATCGCATATTTACGGCGTTGGCTTTGCTTGAGACCATGTCACTCGACTTCTTCAAGGGCAGTAAATATCCAGCGAAAACATGACCTCAATGATGCGATGCTATTGGGGCTATCAAGGCGGCAGATACGCCATGACACACCATACCTGGAGTCGCCTTTTCGCAATTATATGCAAGGAAAGCAGCGATACCTGTTTGGGGAAGAACAGAAATCGATAAGCGAGTTACCGCTTCGCGCCCGCCGAATTCCTACGACAATCTTGTCGTCCCAGCAACCATGAAAACATTCAGGTAGCAATCTGACTCAATCACTCTCAAACACCGCTTACGCTAGCTCGCAAGCGTATCCGCAACGTTTCTGCCTGCGGCGTAAATATGAACGAGAAAGTGTTCAACGAGTACAGTGTCGGCTTGGCTTCAGTTTTGCCACGTTTTCTTTCCTTCCTATCGATCCAGTTTCAGTATCCCGACTCCTGGCCCTTCGGCTCTTCTAGTTTGTTTCTATCGCGTAGTTGCCACACATCGAGCTGCGACCGGCAAACGTTCGCGCCACGCAGTGGCAGCTCCTCCCTTTCGCCCTTTTCTCAACTCCCGCAGAAACTTGCCGCGATCGCCGACTTTTACAGCGACAGCTTGTCAGGGCGAGCGGAACGGCGTTGAGGCTCCGCCACGGCTGGCTCATACGCCAGCCGGTGCCCTCGGCAATAAATAACCAGCGGCCGAGACACAGGCGTCTCATTGAGTCCCCAATATACGACGCCGCCGTGGAGTTCGCGCTTCGAAAACACAGAACCCGCTGCCAGGACAGTGCCCCAGTTCTGAGGCGAACGCCACCTCGGTCAGAAGGCCTACTTGGGCTTTCTCTCCAACCCGTACGCGCTTTAGTTTTGTCGTTCCATCAGCTCCATTCGCGTTTTATTAGGTGTGGCGCGCAGTTTAAACACACATTCGTCAGCGAGAACGAATGCGGAAATTAATATATCGCCGTTGTTTCGACGTCAGGGATCCCATTTTGAGCATTACGAAGCTTGAAAAAGGGCGGGCATTCGATTTCGCTTTTAATTAAAATCCTGCCGATACTAACGCGCGACGGATCCTATATTCAGTTTAAAGCGGCAGTGATTGAGCACTCTCCGGTATTTGATTCAGCAGGTCGCGCGTGCGTTTCCTGTTCTGTCTGTCAAGCATTTCTGAGAAAACAAATATATTTCTGCTCTTTCGACGTCTCCGTTCGCACTTTAGTCATTTCGAAACGGTTAAGTGACGGAATTCTAATTTGACTTTTAATTAAGCGCCTGCCAATACTAACCCGTAACGGCTGCGTCGTCGCGTGGCCCGTTTAAGGCGGAAATGATCGGCGCACTTCCGTATTTGATTTAGCACTTCCCACGCTTCCTGGCGGTCTTCTTCAGGTTCGTTTGCCTGGAAACGTATTTATCAAGCTTAAGTAGTTCTCTGGAGAAATATGATCCCAATGAGTCGACTGCAAGGGTTTCGTAGAAATCTGAACTTTAATAATATATTATATTAATTGCATAAAACTCCTCGCTGTTCACCTCGGGGGTCTCCTTGTAGTTCGAAAAAGAACGTGAAGTTTTATGGATAGTAAACAGAATGGGTAGCAGCAAATGTTTATAACTGAACTTAGGCATAAGCATTTTAAATGTATGTTTCGACTCTGTGCGTCATAATGAAAGATGGCTACCGATCGGTACTTTGTTCGCGCTTTGGGGCGCCATTATTGTATGGAGGGCGCACTATAGCTATCTTCATTTTTTCGGTATTATCACTGCTCAAAAAGGTGCATTTTTAAGTACAGACAATACGGGTGACCGTAGTTCATATATATAACCTTAAATCTCGCGGTCATATATTATCATATCCCACCAGTTTCGTGATGGGAATAGTAAAGACAACCCACTGGATGTGCTCAGGGTCACATATAAGAAAAGCGTCAAGTAAACAATGCTAGGTAGATAACTTATTTCTCGTTCAGTGACTCCTATTTTCTCTTTGGGAAGTGTAGAAGTACAAAGAAATATGAAATCAAAAGCTTCACAAAATGACGCCGATATAGAGGCTTCCCCGAAACCCCTGGGGCATGACTGAATCCTTTTTATCATCAGTATTCCTTCCCATCATTTCGTTCAGCCGTAGCCATGTGTACGTTGTGTTTCCCTTTGTGTTATTCATTTCACTAGTAAAATACTCTTTCGCTTGCCAAAGCTTTCGTGTAATTTACCATTTTCAGAGTGTTCGAAATTGTTCACTACGCCCACAATCTTATCGCTTCTGTTTCTGTTTCAACCTTTTCGCGGCCTATTTTTTCAGGGGCCAGCGTTCTGCAATCTTGTGTGTTTTCAAATTTTAATATGTAAATATATACTAGCGGTAGTACCCGCTGATGCCCGGGGGAGGGGGAAGGGGGTCATCTTTACTAATTAGAGTAATGCGTATAACACGTGTTCAGTTATTCCTTACTTGTCATAGTTAGTTCACCGTAGAATCGCACACAATTTCTAACACCCGCCTGCTGTCAATACAAAGGCCTTCTACCGGAGGCGTGTTTATAATACATGGCGGGAGCTGAAACTAATTGTACCGAGACAGTGGGTTCACTTACTTATGGGAAGTATCGCCTTTGTACGTGTGACGTATACCCATCAGTTAGAGTTTTACGATAAATAAAATGGGCCACCACGGGAGGCGTGTGGTTGCAGAAAGTCCCAAAAGATGGCTAGCGCTATACGAACTCGGGAAAGCTGAACTGAGTTCCGTTTCCAGAGGGGTGTAATAAAAAAAACATCCCGCTCGCCTTTTTATACTCTTTTAAGGACACGATCCGTATATTGGATTTCGAACAATTGTTTGGGCAGCATTCGCAAAGAGAAACGAAGCGAATATGTGAACGGGTTGAACAATTATTGAGAAATTCGTAAAAACGCGTCCTTTGCCGAAAAAATCTTGATTCTCGGTGTTAGTTGTTTGTTATGGAAACTGTTATATAACAGTATTTGAACATTTCTCTGGGTCACCTATATGTCAACGATAACCTGTTAGATGCATCTACGGGCCTGCGATAAAAACAACTTGCGAGAAAACATTTTAGGGCTTTCAACTCTTTTTTGGGACTAATTTTTAAAATATTCAACAGTATTGAGATCCTACACCCTAATAGGAAGGCACTCCTAAAATTGCAGGTCTTTTGAACCAGCAGTTTGGCTGAGCGTTCATATCTCCTGTTAGGCCATTTTTTCGGCCCGTTGGTGGTGTAATTTGAAAAAATAATTTTCGCCACACACCGAGTCGGATTGGGCTTCAATAACAGTTTATTCCTCCTCCTATATTCTAGCGATGTCGCAGGGCGAAATCCTTAAAACTGGTTTTGTACATTTGTTATATTTGTCAGAAGAAATTTGCCACCAACCCACTGAAATAATGACGTTGTTTTAAAACATTAATAAGGGCCAGTGCTGTTGGGCTGATTGTTTAGAAATTTTACCGAGTGAGCATGCGGTGGATTTCACCGCTTTTGTACAAACTCGCATATTAAGCGAGGAGCTCTCAACATGGATCTTTCCAAAGAAAATGAACACTGCGTGAGTTCTAATTATTTAGAAAGGCGGTGACTGAAACATTCAACAACCTCGGTCCGGTTTCACTTTTACCAGTTTTCTCAAAGTGCCTTTAAAAGATAATAATGTACGCATTGATGGCTTTTCAGGTAAATTTAAACTCATTACAGATCATAAATTTGGCTTCAAGGAAGGCCTCTCCAGGGAAAACGTTTTTCGGCCCGAAAAAAATTATTACAAAATTTTGAAAATGAACTTTCGTCTTTTGTTTCCGGGACGGCCGACTGCAGCCGGAAAGAGGTCCAAGGCTGATAGGCCAGTAACTGTTTACTTCAAAGCGAGAGGTTGACGAAGCCAAAGAACAATGCCCCGACGCAGTTAAATAAAGAATGCACATGGATTCGCTGCTCAAACAGGAATGGTTACAGAGCTTGGGCAGCTCTATTTATACCCAAAGCGGTAACGGTCAAAACGCCAACAAGCGGCAACACGCCACGAACGTCACAGACACACACAACGCTCTTTCCAGAGTTCGTGAGTCGTCGGTAGCCTCGGCGGACGTTGAGTCCGGGAGAGGGGAGAGAGGAGGACTCCGCTGCGATCGATGGGGCCTCTGTGTCCTTGAAAAGCGTTGAGACGAGCCTTTTGAAATGCGCCGTAAGCGAAGCGTCTGACCCGGGCTTGTCGAGACGTGAAAGTATGATTCACCGACATGGTGGCGCCTGACGGCTGAAAGGCGCACGCAGTGGCTGCGCCGCACAGCCGAGGAGTGATGCGGGAAAGTACGGCGGCGCTGGCCGATTCGTAACAGGACACAAGGGGTATGCTTGGATTTAGTAAAGCGTTTGGACGTGCGCCCATTGTACGGAAATTACTAATTCAGAAAACAATGGTCTTTGCATACTAGCTACGACAATTTTATTTGTCCGACAGCCACCGGTTTGTGGAAATAAATGCAAACCACAATTGAAACTAATCCTATTGGGCATCCCTCAATAAATTATTATCCGACCGCTGCTTCTTTTTTTATACTAATGATATTGTCATTTTTTATTGATATTGACATTGTCATATCATTATACTAATGATATGTCACCTTTCTTTACATGGATGACTGTGCCCTGTTTGGTAGTAATGGGGACATCGAAATAATAAGACGTACTTCGGTCTATTCCTGCCACGAATTAAAAGAAGCGTTCGGAAAAATAGCCTCACATTACGGAAATCAAAAACAAAATACGTGTGTATCGACCCAAAACTATATGTGGAGCACACGCAAATAGCGTTATTCTAGGTTCTTACAGTATCGCAATCGGAAAATTCGTAAACGTACTTGGGGGTTATTTTTTCGGGACACATTTCGTGGAATGACCGCGTTCGTCAATGATCTGAGCAATTGTTGCCATGTAAGATAAAAAAAATCGTCCGTACACAGCGCTTGGCTATTACTGTGCGCCAGTGTGGGGAACACCGCTGCAGCTAACCTAAACAGAAATAAATTCCTCCACAAGAGACCTAAATTTAGGCCACACAAAAATATGTACACCGCACAATTCCACTCCTCCAAAAACACGCGATAAGGAAGGCTGAAAATATACACACGTACAGACTTCTGTGTAGCTATAGAAATAGCGTTCAGGAAGGATTTTCGCTTTTCTATAACACGCTAATCTTCACAAACCTGACAATGTGTATACCATCTATTACAGATAGCCATGACACATACCTTTTCTCGCCCGCAGCTTGTGGAACAGGGAACAAAGAATTTCAACACTAAATTACATGAATCAAAGGCAGATCGGCGCTCTAAACGTATCTCGAAAAACTGTTCTTGAATTTTTCATGTGAGTGATGTGACCAGCAAAAAGTCACAATTGTTTTTCTTAGAAGGTGCGTCCTTTTTATATGACCCCTAAATTGTTTTTTTGCTGTCTAATATCAGCAAACATTTTTTGCACAAACGGATAACTGTTGTAAAATCATACTTTGTTATGTTGCTACGAAGATCATGTGGGTCGTGTTTGTTTGCCTGTTTATTTGTTTATTTTAACGCAGAGACAGGAGAATTGTGTCATGTATTGAAGCACCATTTTTCTGTGTGGCGTTTGAGTTTTCGCCGTTGCTGTTTCTATTACCCTTTCGTAATTCCAATGAAGACTCGCAAACTTCGTGCATATTCATTGCATGAGCTCTAATCGACGCCTACAGTGAGATATTGCTACTGAAATATATTGTGCTTGCTTAGCCTTTTAACCGATTTTTTTTACTCCTGTAGCCTGTATCAAAATTGTTTCTCTCTATCTCTCCACACACACACTCTCTCTCTCTCGTCTTTTCCGCACGCTACCACTGCTGCGTACCGATGGCAGGAGCTCTGTCGAGCTGCGAAACTGCAGCTTTTCCTTCATTTACTTTTTTTGAGGTACATGACGTAAAAATAACATCATTGATTGATTGATTGATTGATTGATTGATTGATTGATTGATTGATTGATTGATTGATTGATTGATTGATTGATTGATTGATTGATTGATTGATTGATTGATTGATTGATTGATTGATTGATTGATTGATTGATTGATTGAAATATGACACTTCAGAACAGGGCACCGCAATTTCTTGGGAACTAGCGGTATGAACTTCAGCAACAGCTGCAGTTCCCAAATGAAAAGCCCTGAAACGAACAGGCGCAAGCCAGTACGTTCTAGCGTCGTTTGTTGACGCTCAAACATGCGCTTGTATAATAATATGCTTTCGTTGAATTTGTCTTTGGTTTTCATTGTCTGTTTGGTCAAAACTTGCTTTTAACGAATAGGCTCGATGTTCTTGTATGCTGTTAACGAAGTTTGTTTGGGTTGAAATACTGTACGCATTCATGGAGCTGGCTTTACTTCACCCTCGCGCTTTCCTTTCAGTGAAACAACCAATTTGGGAACTTTTCGAATTATACAGCGAATGACGCAAAACCGCATTAGCCCTTTTTACATCGCTCACACTTTAACGCAAGTAAAACTAAGAGCTTGAAACAATCTTTCAAATTTCTTAAGAAGCATTGCAGCATATCACCTGTGGTGGTTTTCAACAGAAAGTTAAATCAAAGCCAGGTGAGCGCACCATTACTGTCGCAACGAAGAGCAAATTTGTGCGAGTCTAGTGAGACTTTTATCTGCGCGATACCGTTCCTGCGCTAACGTTTAAACGGTTTGATCGGCAGCAAGGTCTGCGCGATCGGCGTATATGTGCCACATATCACACTTGTCCTGACAGAGAAGGCAAGGGACGAAGGCTGCAGCCAGGGTCATGCTTCACGTCTAAACTATTGACCTCATCGCCCCGATGTTTAGGTGAAGAAAATGGGGCGTGATCACGGAGAGCGATTTGGTTGCATCTACCTATGGACTAACATTTCGGTATGCTTTTACATACTCGCACTTTCAGGCACCAATCAATGGTACTTGAGCGAAGACAGATAAACTCAACATTCATCATCATGTGTTGGGCTGCACTGGACTCGACACTGAACCCCAAAGGTGTTTTCCCGTAATGTCAACTCCCCACCTCCCCGAAATAATTCGCATATTCCCTTCTCCCGTGTCCTTAATCTTACCTTTAAGATTCTTTGAATCTTTGCCCACTGCCGGGCATCGTCAAACCGATATAAATTGTGGCTCGTGTGCGTATCAGACGGACGTCGCGAGACCCTATGCTTCCACAAACACTCTCCGCATCTTTGAATACCTCCATTTCATGAGCCGGACGCACCACTCGCCTATAGTATAGATGAATTTGTTTATTCTCTCATTCATTTCTTTCTTCCTTCAAAATGGCCGCCACGAACCTGGAACGCAACTCGCGACGGAGATGAAGGGAGTAGGGCTAGCTTCTGGTTTAGAGTGGCTCACTTAGCGTTGGGTCTCTTAGTCAAGATCTAGTTATAAATATCGCCGCCGCGTTTGACCACACACTTAGCAACTTCGCATGATGGCAGCCGGTTCCATAGCCTGCCACTAGGCGCGTAGCAACGGTAAGGCACCACAGCTGTCCTGCCTGAGCTAGGCTGGCGCGAAGACGTCACTTACCTCGTTCCCACGAGCCGTTCTAGCGAGCCACTCGCGTCTGTGGGCTAAGTGCTCCGCAGACGTGGTTCCGGGTCCACACAGTCGGATAGCCAGTCCACAAAGTTGGGCCCACGCGTGGAAGAAGCCCCCAAGGGGCTGAGTCTGATAGGGGGCAACTGGGAACGGAACTAGCAAAATGGTAGATAAGGCAGGGCGGGACCGAAGGTAGAAAGCTCGAGCAACCTGCTTCTTTTGCTGACAGTCCGAAAAGGGAGGATTCCCAGCTGACTTCCGTCGTCGCTCAGCACCCAAAGCCGTCTTCTCATCCTTCCGAACCTCCCGGAGCCCTTTCCGGCTTCCTTCCTCTCACGGCCACCGGCGTCGTTCATAATGCATCGGCCTCTGAGAACGCGCGAGCCAAAACTAATGAAAAGAGCGCATTCTTCTCATTTAGCCGACAATGGGAGGAAAGGGGATAAAGAACGTCAGGAACCGCGTCACAGCGTGGCGTCGTTATAAGCCGACCTTATTTATCCTCGGCCAAGCCTGTCGAGGCTCTCTCTTTGTGCATTGATGTTATCACCGCCGCTAGCCTTCCAAGCCTCGTATTTTTTATTACGTCCACCGCGTAGTTCGGTCATCCCCCTGGGAACTGGTTTTCTTTTCTTCTTTCTCGTTTCTACGTTCTGTCAAAGCATCTGCGAAGCTCCATTGATTCCATCGCGGCCCCTCGAGAGTCTAGAGGGAAGAGGTTGCCCGGGACATGGGGATGCAAGGGAGAATTTTAAGGCCTCTCTATTCATGTCTGTCCGAGCTCTCATCATTCCAAGCATCCGAGGAATCCTCTAATTGAAGTCGGAACGATCCAGTTCCGTGTGGAGCCGTTCTCGCGTACGGTGAGAAAGGGCACAGACCGGGCTCAGTGCCAGTGAGGCATGCCATTGAATATGTGGCTGGGTTTCGCAGCCCAACAGCATGCCTTGCAGTGAATTAGGCCTTCCCTCCTGACGCGATGGTCGCGAAGAAGCATGAACAGAAAATGCAAAAAAAAAGGCACTGTGTCTCCACAGCGTGTTTAAGCCGCCGTAATTTGCTTATAATAAGATGTGATGTATTAAAAATCCCTGTGTTCATTCATGCATGTGCTCGTATTTTAGAATTTCGCGTAAACAGAAGCCTTCGCTAGAAACAATGTTAAATATGCGCGAACACCCTGACCGCTTTTCTATTCATTTCTCGAGTCTTAGTTGCGCCAGACAATCGTAACGAACTCGAGTTTTTGGACACTGAAGCTGAGCTGAGCATTATTTCAACTGCAAATCAGAACGCGTTTTGTGCTTGTCACCTTACGGGACTTTCTGCACTGCGTTCGTGATTGTAGGTCTGGCAGTTTGACGCGACAAGTGTCAAAGGTCATGCCTTTGGTCACGGATCGGGAAAGCAAGGAGCCAGGCAAAGGTCATGCAAAGAAACTCGAAACTTCTTTAGCTCCTTTCTATAATTTCTCCTTCCAAACCTTTCTCCAACTGTCAGGAACCTCAAATTTTACCGTCTACACTGATTTTCAGGCTACCCTCCTCCGCTGTCATCATACCTGAGAGCTTACCTTGAATACGCCATTTTATCCCTCCATCCAAGCGCCGTCACTGTAATGTGGATTCCTTCCCTTGGATTCCTCAGTGAGGTCGCGCGGGATGCAAAGATCAAAGATCATGTTAGCGTCACGTGCGTTGCGCGTATATGTGCGCTTGAGGGATCGGAGTACACGACCTCAGTTTTTTCTATTGTAAACATGTGACAGAAAGCGCTCGTGTTGTGTCTTCCTTGTGGTTCGTTTTTCCGAGTTATGAACATTGAATACAATTCAACTAGGCCACTTTTTCGTACTTCCTCACCTTTTTTATATTCTCTGCAATTAGACTGGCGAACAGTTAGCCCGAAGCATTCAGAGTGAGGCGCCTGCTATCTTGTGTGTCAGCTCATCTACCGAGATGAGGCATTTGTGCGCATCCGCGATTCTAACAAGTTGTTCAAGCTGCCCCTATCCACCCTCTTGCACACCACCCCCAGCCTGAATTACCCCAATCCCACATCCTTCATAAAGTGAGGGAAACACCCTCATCCTTTTGCACGTCTCTACCTACATCGCCTCTCATGCCCCGATTACGCCTAGCTAGAGAGTCCCTCCGCTGAGTTTAGTTGTGTGGCGTCGCCACGGAGCATCCTTTCCTTTCCGTAGATCACCACTGCAGACACAATCTTGTTCGTTCAATTCGAGCATACCTTTCTCTTTCCCGAAGGTTTATGATGAGTCGCCCAAGAGTAAGAGTGCTCGCTAAGCAAGTCTGCTCTCCGCGCTGAGGGTGAATCTTTCGCGGACGTCATACGGAAGTCACAAAAAAATTTTCGTCGTGCTCGCGTTTTGTCCATCAAAGACGAAGGCACCACCTAATAACGCTTAATAGCTCCTTTGTCCTGTCCACTTCATTCCTTTCCTTGTTTCTTGTCATATTGCCGTTTACAGTTCGCTATCTCCGTACTGCTTACGCGCTGCGGGTCCCCTTGTTGCCAGCTGTGTGCATTAGATGTCTCGTTGAAGAACGTTCATGTTCCTAATCAATTGTAATGCTGCTGAACTCCCCATTTTGCACTGAAATGATGCCGGTGCAAGGAGTGGAAGTTTTTCTAGCTCAGTCATACCCGGTAACCTTTAAGTAACGGTACCGGTTGCCAGCAGGGGTCCGCGTAGACATCTGGAAGAGGTGTTCGAAGACGTCCCAAGAATGATCACGTAAGGTGCTTTCACAGGGCAGATGGTTGTCACTGTTCGTGAATTCTTGCAACAACACGCATTATTTCCGAGGTTTTTTTTTTTCCACCGAGGCGAAATGCCGTAGAATTTACCAGGAATCTAAATTCACACGCTGACATGGGTGTGGTAACGTGGGATCTTATGGTAAACAGTTTTAATCCGCGTGCCCATGCAGCAACAATTAACAGTGGCGTGTCAACAACTACACTAGAAACATGCCAAGCAGCATCATGTCTTTTCCCCTATAGACGGCAGAGGCACATAATCTACCTCCGACCTCCATGCTTGGCAATATCGGACAAGGGTTGCACCTGTCAGGAACGCTACACCAGAACACATTATAAGCACAAAACTTCGAGAGCCGTACTTACCGGCAGCACAGAGCAGCGCTGCAAGATCTGCTCGCTGCAGCCAGCAGGCGATTCTTCAAGTATTTGCCTATCTACCCATCTTATTTAATGTGGCATTCGAATGCATTTGCGGCTGCAGTTGAAATTAAGCCGGAAAACAGCGATGGCATTGCTACTACGACGTCATTCAAAAGCATAAACAATGTAGAAGTATGAGAGAGCATCGAGAAAGAATAAAAAAAGTTCCTGCGACACTTAAGACGTGCTGTTGATTCGACAATGCAAAAGAATTAGAGGCGATTGGCTGAGCGTGTCCTCTCGTAATCGTGATCATCACCTTACCTTTGAGTCGTTTTCGTTCCGTCTGTTCGTATGACAGAGGTTCGTAGCCGAATATCCGTGTTGGTTCTACAGCTATATACGCTCAAAGTATTACCATATGCAGCGAAGGCGACAAGCGGCGCGAAATACTTAACGGGTACAGCAAACAGAGAGTCTGGGCGACAGCGACAAGCGAAAATAATTAATGCACTGTCACGATGCCTCTCTGTCGCTGTCGCTTGTTGCTGTCGCTCGCCAAGGCGGCTGCTTACGGCCGGTCAAAAGCGAGTGACTACGAAGGCCCGTCGCTGTGGCCGCGTCCGCCGGCCTCTGTAAACATTTCTCCTCTTGTCGCTGCCGCCTACACTGTCTGCTTTACCCACTGGGTTTTTTTTTTTTGCATTGTTCATCGCCGTCGCCGCATGTGATTACCTCTTTAACGATATGTAGCCGTAACGCTTAGTACGACGGGCCAAGAACATCCAACCTCATTCTACTTCGTAGCTGCCGGCACTAGATGAAGACCGTCAAGCTGAAAGCCTAACATTAGGGGTAATATCAGTGCGGAACATACCAGCCTCCCCAGTACCATTCACCATCTGTTGCGGCAGCGCCAGCCGATCCCAGGTTTCACTGCATGCCGCATGATGGCGCTACTGTTTCAGGGCAAGCAAAGTGGATATCGTGCGGAACCGTCCATTGCTACTCGCTTATTCCCTACTTCTAAATATAGCAAGCACGAATTGCCAATGTAGGCGTCAGTGCATCTCTCCAACACGTCTTCAAGGCGAAGACCACGTCGCTCCCACTAAGTCCAGCTTTTGTCAGCCAGAGTCGTCGGCGTCTCTTTGCGTTGAAGATGCCTGCTCTGTTGGAACGCATTGGTAATAGAATATCCCGGAGTTAGATTTCCACACGCAACCGATTTGCGTCATTTTTTATGTACTCAGTTAGTTTAACTTTGTGTACGAAAGCTTCCCTGGAACGTTTTGCGACAATCTCAGCATTCTTTGACCGTTTTTAGATGCGGAGCATCTTATAGTCTGGACATGTCCCGCGTCGGCGTCCGCACTCACACTGCGCATGCGGAACTCTCCTCCTTCCCTCTCTCCCACAGCTGCGCGATACTCCCTCCATTTCTTCTCTCGTACCAGATGCGTGCACTTCGCTTTCCCTTCTCCCGCGTTCTCGCTTCTGCTTTCGCGGCGCATGCTCGTCGCTTGCGCATCTCTCCTCCTCTCGTCTCCTCTCCTTCAACTTTGAATGTAAATCGGGTACCGCGCTGCGCACGTGCAGTTCAGCGCTTGCTGCGGTTGACTCCACTCCACTCCGTTCTTCCGATGAAGTTCTACCAAAACAACGGAAACACACCGGAACCCCGAGATGCCCTGCATCCACTCAGCGTTCCCTTCGGGAAGATGGGGCTAATTTTTTCGTTCCTTGAGAATTTGGGCATTTTGTGTGCAATTCATTGGCCATGAATGCGTTGTATATTCGAACTACCAGCTGACACTTTTGCGCTCTTATTTGGCGCGTATGATTCGGTGGCAAGTAAATATTTGGACTGGACTCACTTATTGCAAAAATTCTGTAAGCATGTCAGATGTGGAAAAAAGCTGTTAAATACTTTACAAATAACGCTAATCCCTGAAGTGGTTCACAAATGGTATACCCTCATCTGCCCCATCGCTGTCTTTATCGGGATACCCCAACTCCAGCCACGTTAGACAATATCATGTGACTTGTCTCAAATACACCCAGTAAGGAGACTTTACACCTGCAGTTGACATAGCCTCTTCAATTACTGTACCTTTATATTCATGAGAACTCTTACGAGTGGTATTTTTAATGAACTGGGGTCTAACCCATTTAGTCTACTAAATTTCTTCCGGTTTTACCACTTTGCGTAAAAGTAATCCTCGTCTCGAAGGTTCACGAAGAATCGGACTCCACCCCCCCCCCCCCCCCCCCCCCTGTTGACGACTTTGCACCAAACTTGCATTGCTCTTCTACCCCTTTTTCCGGTACCCTTTCTCCTCCCGGATCATCGGTGCTTCTCTCAACAAAAGTATAGCATTACTAATCATAATAATCAGCATAAACAGCAAAAGCCTGTTCGTGTCCAGTCCAGCGTCCTCTCTCAAAAATATCCAGCCACCTTTATCGTAAGATAGCCGTGCGCGTTCTTTCCCTCTAATTTTATTTCTTCACCCCTCCGTCGAGTACTCGGCCTGCCCCATTTTGTGCTACGGTTCATGGGTAGCCATTTCGTTAAACGGATGGTCTACCCGTCGTTCACACATATTCCGTGTCCTGCCCTACCATTTTCATTTTTTCTTTATTTGAACCAAAATGTCTTCCACCCGATTGTTTCCTAATGTGAGCTCCTGTTCCGCAAGATGGTCCTAAATAAACACAAAAATATCAAAACTTAAGCTTAGTAGGCATATGGAGAGACCAGACGTCAAGTGCGTAACTATTGCTACTGTCCCTAGACGTGGCTTTTTTGTAATTAATGGCTTAGTAATCATTACCTGCATCATTACTGGCAAAACCTGGCATGAAACATCCGCGATATTCTGTTCCAAGATAGGTACAATCCAGACACTTCCGGTGTGATGCAGAACGTTAATAAAACGTTTTGATGTGTCGCGCTCCGCCCTCAACCCGACCTAAAACATACCAAACGACCCTTATTTACCAGAATACCTAAAAGTTGACACAGAGAACATTTCGCAGCAAAAAATCCCGGAGACTTCCAAACTTTTGACACTATTGATACTCGAAGCCAAGTTGTTCGCGCCAAAACCCGGCATTCTGCCCGTAGGCTTTGAAGACTAACAGCAACAGCCTTGGTTCTTTTGCAGTTCTTCAAAATAATAGAACGGTTGTTAGAAACGAGCTAGTAGATGGCACTGGGTGCGTACATAAAGTGCTTGGCTCTTACCCGGATGGGAAAGAAAGGTCGCGAATCCACCACCTGCTAATGCTCGTCATCACTACTAAGTGGCAGTACATGCAGCTCATCACACAATACAGAAAAAGGGAAAAAATGCGCAAAAGCTACACTTTTTTATTTATTGCACTTAGGTGTACCGATACAGCCAACATATAAAAAACATCAATTTCCCTTTTTTGAAAGGTTGCTTTATCAAGACAAGCCGCTTGGTTTCATCGAGTCACACACATCGGGCAGGAAAATCAGAATCTGCATCCCTTCACGTAGGAAGAAAGGTTCTTTCCTCGGCACTTGTTCTTCCAGCCGTACCTGTCAGTGACAAAGAAAAAAAGTGTACAAACAGGAGCACTTCAGATTCTCTGCTGCCGCTGCTCTTGATACCAGCACTTTTTTCTGAAAACAGTTCTCTTGTTCACAATTTCTCGAATGATACACTCCCGTTGCAAGACACGGAAAGATGAGGAGAGAAAATGGGGTCTTTTTAGCAAGAGAGCTACCACGCGTTTGCACAAAGCACACGTGGATGACCAATATCAGAGCCGCGAATTGAAAGGGGCATCGTCGTTGCGGTCATTTTTTTCTCAAGAGACTCTGGATACTCTCTGGTATAAAACTTTTCAAATTACCCTCCTGCAACCCCCCCCTCCCCCCTCTTTATCCAGTATCATTCGCTAAGTCAATATGTGGGCCCACACAGCTTAGGTGGCTGGGAGATGAGGATCAGGGTTCTTCTCGCCATGATGGAAAACGCATCTTTTTTTATTAAAATGTGAGTGTACGATAGAGAAATCCAGGACTCGCCTGAGCACGTGCGCTTCAGGTAAGAGCAAATGCGGTAGTAAATCTGAAGGCAAACACAGTATACATTACCATGCATCGAATCCGTGTCTCTGGTAGATTTTCTTTGCACACTTGATGGATGGAGCGATGTTATCCGACTGAAGAGCTGTGACGGAAATTAAAAAAAAAGTGGATTATTGGACAAATGAAGTCCTCAAACAAATTGCAAATACGTCGCTTGAAATTGTGTGCACGATGTACAGTTTATGGTTAAGCTACGAGGTGTTACATCAGAGGCTTTCTGTTGCCGAGGAAGAAAAGGCCGTGTGTTTCCTGATTACACAGAACCTTCAGCCTCTACCATCGATAGCCGGATCAGCATGAAAACGCAGGGAATGCAGGCACTGGTAAGTCCAGCGTTAACGTGGATAACACCGTGAGACAACACAGCATGCAACGATTTACAACACTGCAATGTCGTGCACCCCTTTCAGCGCTTTTCTTGAACGTTACCCTCAGGGAACATTTGAAAAAGTCTCTGAAGTGCATCATCACTGTTATCTGCTAAACGCAAAGTGAAAAGTTCACCTGGTTTTGAAACTTCGTGTACCTTCCTCTTTAAATTCCCCAATCTTAGTCTTACAATTAAAAATAGCAGTTACAAATCAGCAGATTGAAGTGTTCAGACAGGAGGCAGTTCAGAGCAGTGATGTTTTGCTGTTCATCGTGCCGTTAGACTACCTGTAGTATATAAACACTATACGTCGGTCCATGTGGCTTTGTCCCAAAGGATGCCCACAATTGTCCACGTCATCCAGCAACCAATGAAAGCCTTCCAAGAAGGGAACCTCTAGCACAGTCGATTGTGTGCGTTCAAGAAGCCATACCTTTTACCTCTTCTTCAGAGTCTGCTAAGTTCGCAGTAGCAAGTCGAAGTAAACAGTTAATTAAACTTCAACTCGGTGAGAGCGTAAAGCATCCGGCTACTCTGCTGTGAATATATAAGTTGACCTAGCCCACTTAATGCGAACCACAACTCGCCCATTGCAAGTGCCCAGAGGAAAAGTAGCTGAGGCTAGTGCAACACATAAGCAATAACATCGGCTGTCATATATATTCCTGTGTGTGATTTTCCTAGCCATTTGAGTGTCGGGTAGGCGTGATACCGCGTGGTATTCTTAAGTCCATAGGTACATACTACGGCCGAAATTATAAACTCCACTTTATAAACTATCTTAACTAGACTCTGGTCACCTTCGTCGTGATTCGAGCATGATAATGAGTTCAAACGACAAATGGCGCCACCACCCTTTCCTTGCCCTCCCCCACCCTGATTTATGGGAGAACCTGATTACCAGCGGCAACCTGTGCGTCCAGCAACCTCTGGCCTCTAAGGCATCGGTCGCCCGGTCATCCCTCGGATTCCAGGACTGGGGAACCTCCCCCTACTTCATGGCTCATTGAAATTTCGTACTATACTACTACTGCTACCACTGGTGGAAAAGCTAAATATAGCGGTGACCTAGCGGTGTGGCGACCAGCAACTATATAGCCGGAAGAACCTATAGCAACTGTTGCTACGGGTAAACCTATGGCAACACGTCGTTTTACATGCCCATGCAGTATAACAGCGAATCCCTTTTCGCCAAATTTTTCTTCGTCTTTTAACAACGCGTCATCGTCACGCCTCTGAATTTCTATAATGCTACAACTTTGGTGTTAGAATACTGGCACTTCTGTGTTCTTTTCTGTCTGAGTAAAACATTCAGTTTTTAGTCGGTGTGCATAGTACTTTCCTCTGCTCTTTGTCCCGATTATCGCGCTGTTAAGTATGATTTTGAACCAACTGGCCCATTTTCCCACTTTGCTACTACAACTCCTCCACGCAAACTGATACACACCTGAACAGGCAACTTTACAGATGTTGTGACGACCAGGGCTGCACCAGTAACCATTGTTTATCTAGAACAAAAATAAAAAGACAGTGCATGTTAGTTTACGACACCACAAGAATCAGGGTCATACCAACCACAACTCGCACATTGCAAGTGCATAGGGCAAAATGTAGCTGACACTGGTGAAACACATAAGCTATGCGTCGGTGTCGTATATGCAGTGTTGACGGTAATGCGTTGCAAGTAACGGCGTTACCGCTAACGCGTTACTTTTTTTGGTAACGTAGTAACGTACTCGTTACTTTCCAAAAGAAGTAACGGATATAACGCTACTTACTTACTATTTGTGAGGAACGTGTACTAACGAATTACGGTTACCGTTACTTTACTTCCTCGAACACTGCCCTCCCGAGATTTCAAAGCCTGTCGTCGAGGGATATCGGATGAAGACAATCGAAATGCGGCCATCGCGGCCGTCAAGAGCGAGCTGACAGTCTCTTCGCGGCTTGTCGAGAGCCCCGCTTCCCCACTAAAAGCGAACGCAGCAGAAGAAGATTTTTTTGCAAACCCGTTTGGAAATGAATGCACCTCCGTGTCCTGGGATGATGAGCTTTCGCGGTACTTTTTGGTGCAGGACAGCTTTGCACTGACGGAGCTAAAAAACAGCTTCCCTCTGGTGCACAAGCTGTTTCTCAAAGTAACCACGGCAGTACCATAGAGCGCATCCGTTGAACGCCTATTTAGCGTAGGCGCGGACGTGTTTACCAAGAAGCGAAGCAGAATGTCAGATGCAAACTTCGAAATTCAGCTGCTGCTGAAGTACAACAGCGGAGTGTGCTTCGGGTAACGGAGGAATTTGTTCGCATCTGTACTTCGACATGTTGTGAATAAAATATATTCAAAGTTTCAATCTCGGCTGGTGTGAATTTCTGTGCTAATGAGAGAGGCCGGTTCTTCTGTTAAGTTCCGTGCCAATATGTTATAAATCAGCTTCATATATACTTCCGCGTTTTTTCTTGTAACTATTCGGGTGAAACCCTAAAAAAGAGAGGGTAATTAAGTTTCCGCATGGACATATTTTAGCTATGGCGCTTACGCACATATCAAACGTCGAAACAGGAAACAGCAAATGTTTTAGTTCGTGAATGAAAAGTAACGCAACAGTAACGTGCGTTACTTTTTATCAGTAACGGTAACGGTAACGCGTTCCTTTTATTTTGAGGTAACGTAGGTCGGTAACGCGTTACTTTTATTTGCAAGTAACGAGTAACATATTTAGTTACTTTTTTTGGGTAACGCCTACAACACTCCATATATGTTCCTATGCGTAACTTGCCTAACCATTTGAGTGACGAGTAGGAGTGATACCGTGTTGTATTCTTTGTGACATGTGTTACCACAGCTCGCAGGTAAATACTCCGGCCCAAATTAAAAACCACGCATTCGCGCAGTCACATCCCTTAATATAGTATAGACGGGATAGGGAGTGCTATAATTGCCGGCGTGCCGTCAATTCAAGTCCGGCCACAACTTTCCATTCTACCGGAAATTCAGATACGGCCACAGCATGCCCGTTACACCGCGTGCCGGCGTGCCGGCAACGCAGCAATTCAAACATGGAGACAGCGCGCCAGTGCTTCAATCACCGTTACCGGCTGCTGTAACTTGTGGCTTGTTTCTTTCTAATGCGGTTCCATGGATGCGGCACCCTTATTGCAAATAAGTGGCGGTCCTGGTTGTAAAAACAAAAGCAGCTTTAGGTTAAAGTCGAACTGGACGTTGCCCCGTCACTGCAGTGCCTACCACTCTCGGGGGAAGATTATTTTGAAACAGCCGCGAGGGATTCATGCTATTAACGCGCCTTTTCCCAGTACTGGTCATCATAGCACCCGCCACGGCGAACTAAAAAATGGCTGTCAGGCACTGTCCCCAAAAGTTTCGCTGTCGGAAAACTCATGCACAAAACATTCTCGCTTTTCAGGCCGTGCCGAACCCATCTGTCACCCCTACCAGAGTCCTTCAATGCCTTTCTGATCATGAAACTTCGCCATCACGCTATGGGAGAGCTTCGTACGCTGCCGCGCCGCGGCGCTGGTGTTGATCGGAGGGCAGCCGGGGGCGTGGTGTGAGCTCGTTTGGCAGGGAACGGACCACGGAGTAAGATAAAAGAGACGCTCGCCGCCTATCAGCAGTGCGCTTTCGCTTTACGTGTCGTTGACCGCTCAAATGGACTTATCATTTTGTGAATGGCGAAAAAATTTGGTGCGAACGGGCATGCTGCTACTGCGTTCCGGCCTGCCGGTATGGCTGCAGAGCAGCGGCGGCCGCCCGATTCCCTCCGATCTGCGGAGGCGCCACTGGCCTTTGTCCCCGTACGAAACTTGGCCAGGAGTTTCATGACCAGCGAAGCACTGAAGGACTCTGCCCCACCTTGCACATGAATGCTACGAAAACAGGCGCGCATTCCAGAGGCTAATCTGCAGTGGGGCCCTTTTCTACTTTTTTTTATCTTTGGTACTCCCTCACTGAGAGCCATGTGATCACAGCGTGTTCAGCCTCAAACGTCTTTGCCAGTTTCCTTTGTAAGCTTTTTTTGTTTTTGTGGGGCACGTACAAACTCGCCATGAGCTCTTCAAAAAGAGACAATAAAAACGTGCAGCGCTAGGATGCAAAGCCCCTCCTCGAGCAGCCAGTTCAAGGGTGCGCTCTTCTGTTTGTATTGCCTGAGGCGACTGCCTAGAATTACGGACTAACAGCCCGCGCATGCGCACATCGCTACGGAAAAAAGGTCCATTGGAGAACTATGCGACACGCATCCCAGACGTTGCAGGTGCGAACAGCACTAGTCGGTTCACATGCCATTCATTCTTATGGGGAATGTTTCTACGAGCTCCAATGACATTCTCTTTTATGGCGACTACCCTCAATACCTAATGGCGTAAAGAGTGTTTTGCAAGCTTGCGCCTGCACACCGCCCGGCTGACACGCAGGCGGCCCGTGCATTCAACCGTGCGCTCTCGGCAAGGGCTATTTGGCGAGTTAAACCACCTAAAAGCCAACCTACTATTCTATAAAAAACAGGCGAAGAAGTTGCGAACGATGCCTGTGGTCGGCCGCGCAGCCGTCGGCTTCGAAAAAACACCTTTCCAGCGGCGGTATTTTCCAGCTGCAGTATCAAATTAATATATAGTTATAATAAAGTTACTGGACAGTTGCCAGCTGCAACATTAACTATCCAGCCACGTTGTAGCTGGATATCGGGCGGTCAGCATTCGCCGCCGCCGAAGCGGCCAGGTGTACATGGAGGCTCCAGCCAAAATGGCCTTTCTGCTTCTGATTTCCGGTAAGGGCGCGGCCTCCCAGCAGAAGAACAACAGACAATCGTTTAAAGTTTCTTTATCACGAGTCTAAACACGTGTCTTTTAAGGGCGATAGTCTTTCTTGGGCTACTTGAACGCGAAAATTTGGTCTGTCTGTCTGTCTGTCTGTCTGTCTGTCTGTCTGTCTGTCTGTCTGTCTGTCTGTCTGTCTGTCTGTCTGTCTGTCTGTCTGTCTGTCTGTCGTCGGTTGGTAACTCGATTCAGCCACCCGGCCAAAGTGAAACAGAAGCTGCAATATAGGTTTATATGTCCACATCCAAATCTATACGTCCAAGTGCGGTGGGAATGTTCATACTTGTCAAGATTGTTGAACAAGAACAAAAATTACGCAAATATGAGGTAAAAAATCAATACATAAATGATATTTGCAGTGTTACTTTCAAATTCATGGATGCATTATTTTTGCGATAGTAAATTAAATACTGCATTGACTGCACAAAAAAAAATCACTCCGTCGCCTGCTATCGCCCGCGCCACTATACCTTCTAGCGGCATTTTAAGAAATCAAACGGAAACAGTTACGAAAGGTTCCACTAGATAGGTTCCACATTCCGCTTGGAACGCACGTGGAGTAGGGCAACGTAGTTCTATAACGTTGAAGTAGGGCACCTCGATTGACACCCGTCTCCGCCGTATGGCAGAGCTGGCCTCGAGGCACCCGGCCTGGAGCAGTGGAAAGCGGTAAATTTCAATTGACTTGAGCAATCTTTTGCGTGTTTACCTTGGGAGGAGCGCGATGGAAGAAGAACATCATGAGAGGTGAGCGGGAAAGGGAAGCGAGGCATTTACTTGGCAAATGTTGACGGAAGTCGACGTTTGCAACGAAAACAGCAGATACGGGGCGAAGTTTTTTTTCTCCCTCACATCGAAGAACATGGACCGGAATGAATGTCTGTTGTTCATCCGGCTGCCGGCGGCGACTGCCAGATTAGCATCGCTAATTAATATCTAGCTCGTATGGTGCCTAGCCCGGCGAACAACCGTTTCCCCCCCCTTTTTTTTAAACGCTGATGACGTCATTCGCCACCTAGTCGCCGGTTTTTCGCTGGAAGGAGGTTGGTTTTCTCGGTCATAGCGCTGGAGAATAACCGCTTTCACGACGCCGACGGCCGCGAGCCCGTCGCCGGTCGTCGTTCGCAATTACGTCGCCAGATTTCCGCTGCATAGAGGTTGGCTTTTAACTATGAGGTGCACGTATCGGCTGTGGTGGCATGGGACACTCGTCATGTAGACTCGCGTGAAAACCTGTTCTTTCGAGTGTGCGTGTGTCTGCGTTCATGTAAGCATAGATGCGCTGGTTGCATACGAGCCTAATGCAATTATTTCGGGGCATTTAATCGCAAAACACAACTAACTAAGTGGTTACGCTCCTATGTTTCCCCTCAAATATTCCCAACATTTTTTTGCGCTGAACAATGTTGATGTGTATAAACCGTGTGGTCCCCGATGTCAGTAGTTGGGGAAGCTGCTTGCCTGTACACACACTTTTTGTACATTCTCATGGTGGGGGTATGTCCTTTTTGTAACGGTACAGCCCCCCATGAGCTATATGTGCTTCAGTAGAGCCATTTCAGTGACGGAAGGCACCTTAAGCGAAAGAAACCTGCCAGGGTTTGCCACGTTCGGCGTACGTGTCCGTCCATGGTGCATTCAGTCTAATAATTATACACGCTAAAGATAATCTAAAATCGAAACGCTAATCGCTAAAGAGAAAATCAAACCTGAAAAATTCCGTAGTCCTTGCTTCCGTTCTTGTTCCTGTTGATAGCCCTGGAGTTTAGGCTACTCTCAGCTGTAGCCAAGCAGATCCCTAGAACGAGAAAGCCGTTATGTTAAAGAAGAAATCGGTCCCTCCTGCCTACTATCGCTAGACATAAAAAACCATGCCTGAAAGAGAGCATCAGCAGATCTCTGTGCTTTCTAGGTTATTTCCACGGAATAAAAGTATTCCATAACAGAAAGCACCGTGAGACAGTTCTGGCCTGTAGGATCCAAATGCCTCACTCCCGTGATACTGAGGGCGGTCCTAACCTGTGCTGACGCATTGCTTAGTGTATATTAAGGCATCTTCCTCAGAAAACAGCCTTCACAATCTGGATCAGTTTTATTGCTTCACACATTTGACTCGACAAATGTGAAAGGGCAAGCTAAACCGAAGCAGAGGGCTTCCCGTCAACCATTTAAACGCTGACAAAGCAGTGTGGTCGAGTTTTCTCTTTTTTTTGGTATTTTATTGTGAAAATGTAATCAAACCAATGTTTTCACTGTCCGTTAACGGGACAAGGCAGACTGCAGGCGGACAGCACTCGTGTCAGTTTGCTCAACGGATCCCTCACAGTTCACTTGCGCATACCTTCTGCCTTCAGGTTCTTGTAAGGGAACGAATATCAGCGCGAGTGTCGACGACTGCCGTTGGTCGCTCCAAACGGCAAATTCATCTACAAGCTAAGATCCCCGTCCAACCATACTGTTGCAGGGATTAAATAAAATCACTTGAAACCCTAGTTGGCCTCTCCCCTACCAGGCTGCCTAGTGCTTCTAGACTGGTTAAAGACACATGTACTTTTTGAGCGACGCCTTTACGTGGTGCTTCTGTCGGA
The DNA here is from genome assembly GCA_013339765.2 of Haemaphysalis longicornis. Lineage (NCBI taxonomy): Eukaryota > Metazoa > Arthropoda > Arachnida > Ixodida > Ixodidae > Haemaphysalis > Haemaphysalis longicornis. The sequence continues at coordinate 139,443,121 of CM023450.1, forward strand.
GAAGCATATACCGTAGTTGTGCTTAACTATGGTAGGTTGGTTATTAAAACACACAAAGGGCTGCGTATATGACTGCTTCGCTCAAGCTTCGTCGAAACGTGACAGTCGTCTGATACCCCCTGCCACATAACTCCGTCCTTACCCTCCCCCTTGTCAACGTCACCATCTTCCCTCCACTTCATGCTCCTCATCTTCTTTCTCTCTGTAGGTGAGGAGGAGGAGAGGAGGAGGAGAAAGGCGGGCGGAAAGGCCGAGAGGTTAGCATAACCTAAAGTCATATTCTATTCCACACTGAGCAGTGCGGAAGGGTCGTTCAGAGGATGAAATCGAGGGAAGCCGATAAGGAAAAGGTAGAACTGCGGTTTCGTTTGTGCTGAATAATATGCACACGGATGATTCATGGCAGCAGTTTTTGTTGTTCGGAACATTCTTATATACTTCATGGTCAATTATTAGTCCACATGATTTTTTTTTGTCCGGGGTAGAGGGAGGGCTGCTTTACTAAGAGGTTAACACCAAGGCCTCATTCAGTCACAGTTTCTTTGCGCCATGCCTTGACTTTCGCTCACAAAAAGTCAAGCAACCACGCTGGCGGTCTTAATAAGCGTGGCATTAAAAAGCGCTTGGCGTTTCGACTCCGGCACCTGCCGGTGACCTGGAATAAATGCTCCTAAGCAACCTGAGCAGCAGGCTACTCGTGAAGCAGCACCATTCATCTCTCACCCAAGCTGTACGTTGCATTCTTGAGCTTGAAGTAACACCCGCAAGGGCCAAGGACAGAAGTCCTGCTGGACGATAGAAATTTGGACATGTGTTCCGGTTCCTCGTCACAACGAGGTACTGAATGCACGGCGCGCTGACCAGTCGTCTCGTCTGGGCAATATCCTGCGACCCCCACGTTGTGCTGCTTTCTTTCCCTCCTCCCTACACATCCAATCTCTTCTGTTCCCTTTATCTCCGTCTCGTCTGCCCTGTCTGTTCTGTCTGTCCTGTCTGTCTGTCTGTCTGTCTGTCTGTCTGTCTGTCTGTCTGTCTGTCTGTCTGTCTGTCTGTCTGTCTGTGGTGCGTGCGTGTGACGCATTTTTAAATAACTTGCAGCCTGGAGCAGGCTCGCGCGCTATGTCAGGATGTGGGACCCCTCTTTTGTCGAGTTTTTCTATTAAAGTGGATGCACTAGTCCTTGCCCACCAATCTGATTGGCAAAGAAAAATAAAGCTGCTTTAACAAACATCTCTCGAGAGAGGTCTCCGCACGTAATGATAACGTCAGCGCTATTGGGCGGATTGTGCTTTTACTTTTGCCTCTGTTCGCCCCCTCGAACAGCAGCTGTTCGAGGGGGCGACCAATGAGAAGGGCGGAAATCTCTACCCGTCCCGTTTATCCTTCTATGCACGAGCCTTGTTAATCGAGTGCTGTCTTAACAGACGTCGAGGCCAGTATGAATCACGCAGGTGCTGTTTATTGATGCATGAACGGCAGACCCTGTCGTGTTGTGCACTCGGAAGTGAATCGGCTCGTTGCCACCGTGCAACCTAGCAGAGCATGACGAAACCCCGACCGGCTTTATGCGAGTCACGCCGACTGTGATAGTGATGCGTAGCAGCGGAGCAACGAAGAAACATTTAGCGCAATCAGTTACTTTGCCATGTTATCATGCAAAGCCCGCCTAGCAACATAACCAAGGTTTCCTTGTATGTATGATTGTGTATCGGTAAGGTGATGCTGAGGCGTTTGAGGTGGTGAAACAGGGTTTATTTACAGGGCTTGGGTAAGGACCATCGCTGCTGGTGGTGGTGGTGCTGCGCCATAACAAAATGGCGCATACCATGAAGTTATGCAGCCAATACTATGGTCTTCCATTTTGTTTCCTTTTATTCTTTTCTTTGCCCCACTATGACGTAGGTCGGTCTGTGTGCACGGGTGCGTCCAGCCTCATAAATTCTGATTTTAATTTAATGGGAATAGTTGCAGACTTTGTATTTTGGTGTTTTCTTGCGCTCTACAACTTTTTAACTAGAGCGAATTCTTTGAGCTTACTCCATAAGCAAGGTAACTAGTCCATCATATCCCACACCCACTTACATTAACCTTTAAAAATACATAGCATATCCCAAGTTCTCGCGAGCGCTTTTCACTTGTTTTCAAGGGTAGAAAACATGCGTGTTTTATTATCGAACCTGTTTTATAGTTCTTTTTGGCGTAATATTAGTTTTAAGTTATTAGTTCGTAAATAGTAGTTTTATTACCGAATCTGTTTTATTACATGGCTGTTTTATTAGTCTTCAATATCTCCACGGAGCAGCGCAAAAGACAAGTACACGAGGAAAAGGAAGCAGACAGGACGGCGCCGTCTTGTCTACTTCCGGTCTCGTGTTTCCTGCCTCGTGTATTTGTCTTTCGCGCTGCCCCGTCAAGATTTTCAGCCAGTGCCAACTCGTTCAAATGTCAGTTTTTCTTATCTTTCATTTGCCTATAAAATACCATACTTTGCCGTGATGTGGCCCAATCATACTTGCCACTATCATCCATGGTCGCAAGTATCATTTGATGTGCAGGCCGCTCAGCTATGGGACGACGGCTCGAAAAGGCATTGTGTCAAGTAACAAAGGATTTGCATTATAAATGCGAGTCATTTGCAAATGTTGGATATCGCCTATGTCTGCGAATAAATGTGACGCGTGGTGCCCGACTTAAGCGAACTATACTGAATACCAACGCACGCGGTCAGCAACAGTTTCTAACTGCACAAAAAACGTAATTTTTCACGCCTATACAATCATTGTCTGACTCTATTTTCGTATTCAAAGTATACAATCATCATATTTGCTCTAGCTTTACGCACTTTGTACTACTTAATTATCTAAGCGACTGAAGACTTCGAAGCTTCAACACCTAGCTTGTCATTTTCTTGTTGGTGTTTCGAATTCTGCTTCCTATTTATTACGTCAGTCAAATGACCTCTTACTTCGCGGCATGCTGTATCCAAAGTGCGAGGCTGCACTTCGTGTTCTCACGGCTCCAAAGCTCAAAATCACCCGCCTTCTTGCTCCGAGCAAAATTGTTCGCTTTCAGGGTAACACGTGGAGGTGAGTTTACGTGCAAGGAATTATGCCCCCCCCCCCCACCCCGGCCCCCCAACTACACACACACGCACACACACACAAACACATACTGTTTTTCTTTAATAATGGTTTTTAGCATGCCGAAAAATACCACATTGGGTGTAAGCTGCGCCGTAACCACTCCGATTCATTTGAGTTTCCCTGCATTGTTTTTTTAGCGTGTGCTTGGATTCGTCTAGACAGAATTCTTATTATTAGAGGCAGGATTTCAGGAAAATGCCGATTCCGTTCTTTACATTCCTATCGCCCCACTTTGAAATATACGCATGCAATTAGAAGGTTAAGAAGAGCTCTTATGGTGTTCTTAAAGTGCCTATAAATGCGTATTTTGGTGTCTGTGTGTAAATGCCTACAAATGCCTATTTTCCACATGGCCCCTATGAATTCATAACCCTACTTTAGCCGCACCTTTCGCTTCGAGTGCAGTTTCAGACTACTATTCATGTTACTGGGCAGCGAGCCTTCACTGTTCGGAACTCGAAGATGTTCAACCTAGCCCTCTAGTCAAACCAACTCCCCGAAAACAACCGCCAGCAGCAGGGGAATGGGACGCTCATTCTCAGAAACAATAGGCACAGTTTTGATCGAAAAACCTGGAGACGGTGGTAGTTGCTATTGTTTCCCACAAGTTTCACAGTGATTCTTAGGCTAAATTCCGCGTGCTCTCCAAACATATTTCTTCGTACGTGTGCATCGAATCCTCTTTTTTAGAAGCACACTCAAATCTAACTCGATTTTTTTTTTCAACTCAATGGTTGAGCATCGAGCATGCATTTGTTAGCAGATCTCTCTTATGTTGAAACGACGGCCGACAACGAAACATCACTGAGAATCTGCATTTTCTGATGCCTTAGAATTCCCACTGCCGGAGGCTCAAAATACGCATTTTAATAAAAAAATATTGGCAGCTGAACACCTTTTGAAGAATGCTCTTCAAATGTGTATAAGTGTATTTGGCCCGTGATTGGACGTCTCGCTCGTACAATTCGGATAATAATAATTGTATAGTGAGAAATTGACTCGAAGTTTTGCCTAACAGTCCTAAGCATGTTAATCTCTTGGTTAACCTCGTGTCCCTCTTGGGTTTCTGTTTTTGTTTCTGTTTTCTTTTGCCTGTACTTTAAATTGCACTCAGGCAGACATAAATTAGCACTGTTTTTAATCGTTATTTCCCAGCCCTTGAGTATTTTTGTCATGTCTATTTCACTATTATGTGACGCTCGAGGAAATACGGACCATTGGCCATGATAATCGATGTGAGAAATGCTGTACGCTCGTTGTGAAATACGGCCAATGGCTTCGCCATTAGTACTAGCAGTTGTAATGAGACAATTTAAACGGCTCTGTTCAACGTATGGTGACCGTTCGCCATCATGCACAAGAACATCTTTGGTTTCCTGTCGTAGAGACAGGTCGCGCTCATCTGCGTTTGAAATATTCGCGTTTGTGTAAAAATTTATGTTGCCGGATTTAAGACATCGGTGGCTTTAAAACATTGTTTTGCCTGCATATTTTTCGCGCCCGAGATACTCTTTTCAATGCTTTAATTTCCGGTCTCTACTTGTTATTATTCACAAACAATATGACGGTATTTTTTAGAAAAGGTATTTGTTTATAACAGATAGCTAAAAGCCGATTACGTGGTTATTTTATCCGTTTGCAAGGTACATTGCAACTAGTGAATGCGTATGGGTTTTCCTCACAAATTTCAGAAATTCTCAAAAGCAAAATTAGTGCCTTTCCACTCCGTGAAGAAGGACGACCTGCAAAGGTGGACACAATCCACGGAGTGCACAAAACAAAACGTTTTTCGTTATTTGCGATGGAGCATATTTCCTAGCCAATTAGCTGAATGAACCTCTGACGGATCCAAACTTTGTTCTTGCAGATAAACATGAAACTGCCTGTGTCCCTCCCGTCTCGTACGCATATGACTGCTTGTGTAAGGCCGGGCTCAAACTGTTGTCGCAACTGTCGTAATAGCTTTAATGACGTCATTTCACGTCTCAGCCAACCGAAATGCGTGACATGGCATTTTTTTACGTCCATCGATCACGATACGGGTTTTGCGTCGGAAATCTCTCACACTACCTTTCCTTCCCACGGTTCATGTGTCGCCACCAAGGAGCGCCCTCCCCCTGACACTTTCCCCAGACGCGGTTCCATTCCGCTCCAAACGTGACGCGTAAACACATATGCAACACCCGTTCCTTTGCGGGGCTATCGACCACGTGACATTTGTGCTGGAGGTTCAAACACGATTTGCAACATGCTGGCCGCTGGCGGTGCCGCACTTCTAGGTAGCAGCACGGTAGCGCACGCCGCCGTACGTTCGGTGATTACGTGAACACTTCCCGAGACGCAGCAAAAATGCGCCGTGACCGAGAAGTCTGCAACTCGTGCTCCGCACAAATTTCCTATTATGGAGTGTAGTAATCCTAAGTGCATTTTTTACGTCCATCCGTGCTTCTGCTTATTTTTTCGCAATCACCTGATAAACGCATACCGCCGTTAGCTGCCGCCTGCGCAACTTGCCAAAGCGGTATCGGTGGAGGAGAGGGGAAAACAATTGCGAAAGGGGTACCAGCGGTGGTGAGGAGGAGTCCAGAGCAGCGCCGAGTAAATCGATGACGCCGGAATGAAAACTGGGAGGGGGGGGGGGGCGGTAACTTTGCAGTAAAAATCCCGGGCCATCTCCACTAACGTGAAACCTGGTGAGGGGGGAAGCATGCAGTGCATAAGTGTATTCTTGGCTCCTTGGCGTTTTTGCCAACGGAGATGAACCCATTAGGGTGTACAGGAATACAGCTTTACTGTAAGTCTCTTGTCTTTGAAGCACGAAGCTCTCTAGCGCGAGACGTAACGAGTGTCCTGGTGTTTTTTCAGTACGCGTTATGTTCTAGCGCGAGGCGTAAACGAGTTTCTCTGTGTTTTAGTGCCGTGACGACATGAGACGAACGACGATTACGACGACGACGACGACGGTAAGAGACCCCAGCGGCCCCAGCCCCGAACGGACTTCGCATTTAAAAAAAAACAGAAATCACCGACAGAAATAAGATGCGTATGCAGACACTGAACGACAGCTAGATATATATCAGCGATGGGTGCAATTAACTTTGTGACGAAAGCAAGAAGAGCATTTCTCGTCCAAACAGATAGTTCTGACTCTGAATCTAATCCCGACGAGAGGGTTGAGAATGGGGTAACCTCAATTGCTAAGCGTACTTAACTAAGTGGCACCAACGTATTCCACACGTAGCGACGCCGTCATTACTAAAATAACTGCCATTCCCGGCCGAACAAAAAAGACGACCTTGCACGGCACGTCCCCGTTGGCTCATCACAACTACGGGCTTGGGGAAGTTGTCTGTTCTGGAGCAGAAGTGTGCAATCTTTCTCAAAAATTTCTAACCCAAGAGAAGTTTCATGGCCACAAATAATTGAAAGTTAAACTTCAAAGTTCCAGGCTGACCGAACAGTTTTGTAGCAGTGAGACAAAAAAAAACGGTTTCGCTAACTTTCTGGCAGAAAACATTTCAGAGGTGAGCTCCTATTTTGAATTCTTCGCGACCTGGTCACTTTGGCATTGCCTAGAAATATTGAGAAAGGTTGCACTGCACAAGCACTAGTCGCCACTGAAGGCGGGTACTCACAGTCTGCGATCTTGTTCTTGGGAATGCCGTTGCGTGTGAGTATGGACGCAAGCTCACATCGGCCGAACTTCTTGGCGCTGGACGCGCTCAGCAGAGCAAACAGGATCACCACGGCAAGATGACGCTTCATCGTGTTACGGCGTCTATGGACAGGGCAATGCGCTCCGATATACAAGGCGACCGGTCGAAGAACAGCTTCTCTTATGCCCGCGCGGGGCTCCGTTTAAAAGAAGCCCCGGGAACACTGCCGGCTCTCCCCCTCTTTCTTTCGCTTTCGAAGATATCTCGGCATTGGTCTTCCGTCCTTGATATTTGGCCCTTGCCTTGGGAAGCGAAATATGCTGCGCTCGGAACGGATGTGTTTGCGCCAAGCTGGGAGCAACCTGCCTGTCACGCCGTTTCCTGTGCCGGCGGAGTGAGCGATAAGGCGCACAAACAGAAAGAAAGAACAACGTCGAGGGGAGAGATGTGCGAGAGTGCTTTCCCAAATGCGCGTCAGAGCGTATTATGAGCAATATGTCAGCCGCGTCTGTGAGCTATCCTCGTGCGTGTCTGGGGCTTTCCCAGGGCCGTCCCTTGGGTCCGTCTAAAGTTCCTTCACCGGAGCTTGCCCTAAGCGTGTGAATACGAAAACGTCTGGCGCTGTTTACAAGCCGCCGATGCCGACGAAAGTTAAAAACAGCCGTACAAAGGGCGCTTGTATTTCCGTTCCTTTCCTTATTTTTAGCGTATTCCTGCTTGTTAAAGGAGCCATGAAGAGAAAAGAAAAGTTTGTTTTATTCGAAAGATTAGGTGTTTCATAGTACCCCAAGCGCTTTCCCGGAAGCAAATGATGCTTTATTCACTGAGAAATAAGGCAAGTTAAGCCAAAATTTTAAATCTTCCGCTAAAATTGAACATTCCGTGACGTGTACAATGGCGTCATAGAGCCGGTCCATGAAACAGATACTTAGTATGTCGACTCCATATAGCACCCACACGCGGGAGTCGATCGAGACGGCGGCCATTTTAAAAATACTAGTAAAACCTAGTGCACCCGCAGCCCTAGTCATGGAATCGCCTGATCCGGAGAACAAAACTCTCGCCGAGGAGCTCGGGCTTGCATTTAACAACCTCACACCACTAAAACGCTCAATGCTTCTAAGTGCACGAGCGGCAAGAGTTGTGGGATACGCGGTGGACGGGAAAGCGACCATTCCGCGATAGCCACAACAGACGAACGCCCAGCTGTCGGCACCGCTGCCTCGTCAGCCCGTCGCGACGGACGAATATAGACTGGTACGTATGTGCCGTATTTTGATTACGGTTAATAATAGTTCAATTTCAGTAGCAGTATCACTTATGCCAGTTGGCCGGTGTCGTGTATGGAAAGCCGTTCGCGCGAGCTCTCTGCTTCGACCAGAAAGATACGAGCGTCAATGCGCGGTGTTTACGGCATTTTTTCCCCAAGGTCAGAGCGATTTGACGAAGTCGGCGACGAGCGCCAGCATGTCCCAGGAGTGAGCTAACGTAAGGTTCCCTGCCTTAATCACTTCCTCGGAAATGAAGCGAGCACACTCGTACTTCCTTTAGCTCTCTTTCTCCTCCGTTTGCAAAGTTCACAAAACGTAGCCACTTGCTTCGCCTAGGTTCGTCGTTGGGCAGCACATGAAAGGAGATCTCCTGACCGGCGGGGATGTCGCACTCCCTCGACGATTTGCCCGTACTACATGGGCATTTCAAAACGCAGCAATGAAATTTCATTGTAAAGTACTCGAACAAACTGAAGTTTTCAGTGGTTGTAAACTGGAAACGAGCTCGTAACGACAGCAGCAAGCCAACACCATTCGAAACTTACGCGACGACTGGCACTATCTCGTCGCTTCTTGCTGTTCCTTACTCCCCTCGTTTCTATTTTTACCTTTGCTGGTTGGCGATATGACGGCCAACCTCCTGTGAAGGGATTACGATACGAAGCAAGGTCGCGGTTGTGCGTGCTGGAACGGTTCGTTGGCCCCGAAGAGCCTCGAACCCGAAAATTCGTCTGCGCGACGGCGAGATGTCGAGCTCGGCCGGCGCTAGTTTCGTACGCATTGGCGCACACGCTTGCGTGTTCGTTCGGAACTTCAACCGTTTACTCCACCGTTCTTTGTCATAAAAAGAATGTGCAGTATGTTTCACGGGCATTTAGCTCGCTATGCAAACTGTAAGCCCTGCCTAACATGCGTTTGCTTTTGCCGACCTCCGCCAATCGCAGACCATTCCCAAGTGACATCACAGGTTCTGTTGCGGAAAATGAGCTGGTGGGTCGCATGGTCATTTCCTTTTTCCTAATTATGTAGCTTATTTGAGCGAAGTTTGCGTTATAGGTGGTGTCGTTATGGTTCTAACGAGGCAATCTTTCGAATGAACCAAACTTGTGTTTTCTCTTCATGGCTCCTTTAAGTAGAAACCGAGAAACGAAGGTGATTTTGATTGTAGGGTTTAGCGCGCCGACGCAACGCAGGCGATGAGGCGCGCCGTAGTGGAGGGCTCCGGATTAATTTTGACCACCTGGGGATCTTTAACGTGCGCCGAAATCTCGTACACACGAGCGTTTTTGCTTTTCGCCTCCATCAGAAAAGCGGCCGCCGCGGCCGGGAATCGAACCCGCGACCGTCGGGCTCAGCCAGCGCAACGCCTTAGCCACTGAGCCACCGCGGCGGGTGAGAAACGAAGGGGGAGCACCGGAAAAAAATAGGTCAATGGAATGAAGTTTCAACGGTCTACAACGGCGAATTTGTTTAGCTGATGTTTTGGGTCACAAAATAAAATTGCACGGCACGTCAGCGCTAACGAGTGAGACGATTTACGTGCGAAGCTGATGGCGCGTCCTCTTGTAGTTTGCCTAGGATGTTGGTGGCTTTCGTTTTCAGAATCCGCTATCTCTTTCCATGTACGTGTCCACTATAAGGCCATCGTTAGCGATTATAGACACCTGCTGCGAATGTGGCCGATTCCCAAACGTGTCACGTGGATGTTTTCACTTGGGCGAGCCACATTAAACAGGATACACGGACGCCAGAGGAACGAGGCAGTGGGGTCGCTGAAGATTCATGCGCACCTCTCTATGTCGAAACACACTCCACAGCGATACAGATTCGCAACACGATCCACATATCACAAGCTAGGACCACGTGCAACGGGCCCAAAAACTTTCTATCAACGTCGGTCTAGAATCGGTCTCGAACTTGAGCAACAAGTGGACGCGGAGGGTACCTCCCGTGAAACTTTTCTCCCGCGACGAAACACATCGAATCGAAATCCACTGGAGCTGTCCACTTTCTGAAAGCCCACCTCTTCACACCGCCACTCGTCGCGTTGCAGTGTACGACTCAAAGCGATCCCATCAACTGAGTCAACGCGCGTTGTTTTGTTATTTACCCAACTGTTTTAGAAGCGAAGCACCTTAAGGCCGAGGCTTGTCCGTCCGGCGTCCGTGCTCACGGCACAACACCGTGTAATCGAAACATCTGTGAACAAAAGATTCACAAAATAAAACAAGAACAAAATAAAAGGTTCACAAAAGTTGGAGAGAGGAGAGAGAGAGAGAGAGAGAGAGGAGAGAGAGATGAGAGAGAGAGAGAGAGAGAGAGAGAGACGCACAGCACCCGCGTAAATTGAAATATCTCTGAACAAAAGATTCACAAAAGGTTAACAAGAACAAAATAAAAGGTTCCAAAAGGTTAGGGAGAGAGAGAGAGATAATGCTCCCGGAGAGGCCGTGCTGCACTTGCGCGAGGAGCATTGGATTGGATTGGATTGAATTTGATTTGGATTAGATTGGACTGGACTGCAGTGGATTGGATTGGATTAAATTGAATGTATTGAATTGGAAATCGTTTTAGCAGCACTAAGCACTCTCACGGGTGATTTACGGAAAGAACGATCCCCAGTGCTTCACCCACTCGTCATGATTCAATTCGTGTAGATGCGTGATTTTTTTATATTTCTGTGTTCTTTCCGAAGCAAATAGTTACTCTCAGTCGCCGTTTATAAAATGTCGACGGGAAGTCAGAGCTATCGATTTAATCAGTACTGTGAGTTGCGTACCCTTCTTTTACTGTTTTCTTCGGTTGTGTACTGCAACCTCACCCTCCGTTTGCCCTATTCTAATAAGAGAGCTTACAAAGCTCCTCGCACCCTCGACTTTTCAATCAGTTGCGTATTCAGAAGTCAAACTTAACGCGGTTGAAGTGGAGTCATAAAAGCGTGGCCTGGGGAGAAAAGTATACAGGGACAGAATAAAGTGCGTTCCCTGCCCCTGCAACGTGTGCATGTCATCTCAATCTCTGTAACAGTAAACCCCCCCCCCTCCCCCCTCGCATCCAGCCCACGAAGTTGGAACGCAGTAAAGCTTTTGGTCTTCTGGCTAGGGTTGTCATGCATTTGAACGGAAAGGGGGGATCACACGGATCTCAGAAACTACGACCATACACCCTGCTATTAACCTCAGTGAAGGAGATACGGGTGAACTAATGGCGTATAAATTCATTGTTTATTCAACTTTCTCAGCGAATCACTCCAAAGTGATACGAGCTACAGCGACAGCGCTTGATTGGCAACTATGCGGTTGCAGTGATCCTTCAAGAACGATTTATGTATTAATGAGGTGTGTGATAGAGTGAATTCTCAAAAAGAGAGAAAAAATTCCAACTAGGCACGTACCACGTGTCCAAGTGGACAGTTGGGCCTGCAGATATAGTGGTAACTTACGGGCATTGCCATTTTTGTGAATACGCCCTATGTAGAGTAATGGACAAATGAAATGAGGACACGAAAAATATTAACCAGAGCTCACAAAATTGAAAAATACCGTTCGTTGAGGTCCACGAATGGCTCGATAATTGTATATTTGAAAAGCCACATTTCCGAACTTTGTTTTTGTAACTAAGCCATGCGTCATTTTGACGTGCATGTAAAGAAATCACGCTATTTGTGTGCTCTGGTTCGTATTTTAGTGTTCACGTTTCATTTGTGCATCACTCTACGTGCGCCCACGAGAAATTGTTCCCTGTTCATTCACGATTTTATTTTCAAACTTTCGTTTTCCAACTTTTTTTTGGCCTACATTGCTGCCGCATCAGCAACCCTTACCACGAACAATTTTCGTTCGTTACATTTGCGAGAATTCCGAGCAAGTTTTGCATTAACTCGGCTACACCTTATCTGGCCTGTGTTGTGGAAATTGTCAGCCTGGCTTCGGTTGCGCAAATTACCAATTTGTTCTTTGCCCCAACATTGTTCATGATCATGGGACCCTCCCGCAATTTTTGTGAACACGATTCACGCCTTAGCGTTGTGCTCGCATGGTTTGCGTTTTAAAACGTCCTGCAGCAGAAATGTTCAACTAAGTCGTTTGAAAAGGGTAGTGCTATGAATTAGCGTAGGGCTTCCCCACGGAGACAATGATGACACGAACATCGCCGCATTCCCATCGCCTGGTATTACCCCCTGCCATTATTGCGCGGCCAAACACACCCTTTCGGCGGAGCTCTCAGCAGGCGCTATTGTGGGGTACATCTGTGTCAGCGGAAAGGGTGACTGCCGACAAACCAAATCATCAGCACTCCCCATCCTCAATACCGGAACACTTAGGCGCTCTCGGCAGGCGATTATGGCTTTTCCATGAATGGCGACGATCCCCAGTGTCAAGGGGTGACCGTGTAATTCTCGATTCTCCCCTGCAGCAGCTGAGATTATTCGAAGCCTTGGCTTCCAAACGAAGAAAAACGGTATTTCTTTCACATCAGGCAAGATAAGGGCACGTAGAAACGCACAAACACCTCCATGGGGCAACATACAAACTAGAAAAGGACGACAGGACGACAAACAGGACGACAAACACAATTTATGAATATTCAATACAACAAAATTAGAGTCTGGTGCAAGCACTGTGGGGAAGCTGCCGCATAAATTTCGTCTTGTCACAAACTCTTCAGTCCCAAGAATGCGCAAATACAAAAATCTTTTGTAACACACTTTTATTCGATTCATTATCCATAAAAATAAACGCAAAAAATTACAATAGCAAAAAAGCAAACAAAAGTAATAGAATTTTATGGTACCCATTTGGGTACTGTGGGATTCATGAAGTGCGTGTGTAATGCAAAGACCAATATTTTCAAAATCCTACAATTCTTCAAAAATGCTACAAAAATGCTACAACGCACTTTTATTTGGTTCATTATCTATAGAAATAGGTGACAAAAATTACAATAGCAAAAAGCAAACGAAAGTTATGAAATTTGATGGTACCCATTTGGGTACTCTGGGTCTTCTTACCCTGTGGACGCATTCGAGCGCTCGCGCCGGTGAAAGCCATTTTTGCCGCCTCGCTCTTCAGAGATGCCTGGACACATCGCGCCACCTAGAGGGGCTTAGTGAAAGCAAGGCCTGCTTTTTGCGGGGAGACAACTTTTGACGCGATAATTTTGAATGGGGGAAAGCTATTGCCTTTATGGTTGTGGTACCCATTTGGGTAACCTGGGACCGAGGAGGTTATTGTATAGTAAAACCTGGATATAACAAAGTTGACAAAAATTCGCAATTTTTTGTTACATGCAGGTTTCGAGTTAAGGCTCTCGGGGAATGCAGCAGAAATGAAATGCTAGATATCAATGAAGGGGAAGTTACTCTTAAAGGATTTATTTCACCGTGGATAACTGCGTGATGTGAGCCTGCTGCTTTCCCACGAGCTTAGGCACTACGCGGCACCCCAAAGAGGCACTTATCCCCGTATTCCCAAACATAACTTAAGTATCACTTGTTTACTTTTCACACTTTTCGGTACCTTAATGCGTTTCAAGAATAGAACTTATGGTGAAAGGGCGCCTTTTCGCGAAGAGTATGCTCCTTTCCGCAGTCAAAATTGTTCGGAGGGTGCTAGCAGGAATACTATACTGGGCAGCGACGTTCTTCTTTCTGGTCGCGGAGACGGCCTTTAAAATTGCGAGCTTGTCTTGAAAAGACCAAAGTTTTTCTTTTTTGGCAGCAAAACTGATCACCGACGAACCGACACCACAGATAGCAGTGGAGACGCGTGACTACACGCCGCCAGGCAGGCCTATTAACCCAACCGACACCGCACGCACTCGTGGAAGGAAATCTTAGTTTGCGGTGCCGGAAAAATCCGCTAAATTAGTGCATTTTTCTAACAGGTTTTTCAGAAAAAGGGCAAAAAGCAATGACTGATCAGCGCAGAGAATTCGTTACATCAACGTTAACCGTCACAACGCCTTCGTTACATAGGCAACGGGGCAACTGGGAATTCAAAAACTCTGTTAAAACCATGAATTCATTACACAGAGGATAGTTACATCCAGGTTTAACTGCAGAATTCTTAAGATCATTATACAGCATCTAATAATTATTGTATAGCAATTTTATTGGCGCAATACAGACGCTCTGTCTGTGGAACTTTCCTTTCCTATTCCCCCCTCGAACCTACGAGAATGTTCTCGAACAGAGCGTCTAAGAATCATCGCTCGGCCGCCGGCGTGGACGGGAGACGTTTTGAATTCACGCGCGCCAGTAAATAACCAAACAAAACTTTCGCCGCTCAGTTTTCGTCAAAGCTTCCAGAGCTTTCGAGAGGCTGCCATAGCGTTGCCAATGTGAAGGCGCGCCGATCATTCGACAAGGGAGAAAGAGAGAAGTTGCGTGCTAGACCGTGGAGGGCGCTTCGCATGCTGTACTTTTTTTTTTTTTTCGTTAGCGTGGGCATGAAAGGCCGCCCATACCAATACGAAGCGGTTAGGTTCGGAGGCCGGGATGTAGAGACGATGATTCAGACACCGTTTCTGCCCGTGTCTGCATCGCCATCAGCGACCCGCGCCCTGGAGGACTCCAACGTGCTCCCAGGTCCTGATTCAGCGTGTCTGTCATCGGTCGGCCTGGCCTACGTCGAAGCAGCGCTTCATAGGTAGCCAACATCGCCCTCCGTACAGCAGTGAATCGTCTGGCCCGGTCGATGGATTTTGTTGGGCTTTGTCTTACATATGCAGCGAACTATTTCTCTTAGAAACACCTACTTCAACATTCATTGTTAACGCTCCTCGTTTGTGTCATTTTGCCTAACATCTATCTCTGGCATTCGTGGTGTTTTTAGTTACCTCTCGTTCATGTTCCATCTCCTCGTGCCTGTGTCGTACCTCACCTGTTCAAATATACGTCTCTCTTTGTCGTTGTTCCGTTCAAGGCTCTTTATCGTGCTTTCCGCTCTTGTCGGCGAAAGTCGCGCGTCAGACGGCCACCCCCTCGTCACCCGTGCCCTGTAGATTCGGTGGGGTTGTTTGCTCGCCTGAGTTGACTCTCCATATCTTCTTGACAGGGCACCCTCTCAAGGAAATGATTACACCGGGTCTGCCTCTATAGGCGTAATTTGCGGCCAAGGAAAAAGACACGAAAGCGAAGACAGGGGCGCAAACACGAGGCCACGTCATTTCTGACATCCCCAGCTCTACTTGTTGGGTGATTGATTGTAGTGTTTAAAGCACCGACGCAACGCAAGCGATGAGGCGAGCCGTAGTGGAGGGCTCCGGATTAATTTTGACCACCTGGGGGTCATCACCGTGCGCCGAAATCTCGTACACACCGGCGTTTTTCGCTTTCCCCTCCATCAGAAAAGCGGCTGCCGCGGCCGGGAATCGAACCCTCGTCCTCGTGCTCAGCAGTACAACACATTAGCCACTGAGCCACCCCGGCAGGCTTAGCTCTTGTAGAGTAGTTTAGCCTCACGAAGCACAATAAACGCGCGTAGCTAGCAGGTGTTTTGTCGTATTCCAGCGTGCATACGCCAGATATGCAATCCGCCATTGAAGATCAGCCATCGTGCGCTGGCTCTACGGTGTTATCCGGATTAAGGCCGAAGTCTTCAACACCTTTGAAAATTGTTTCAGAAAACTTTTAAGAGAGAAGCTGTTTATTTAATCGTTATTTTTCGTATCCGCAGTTAAAAACAGCCAAGAAAATGCCGAGCGCTCGTGTGTGCGTGCCTCACGGCGACCCTCTACAATCGTCCACACATGTTCCTTGGCGGTGGCTTGGCTCGGCTGCCACCAATCAATCGAACAAGCAACATTCTGTGACGTCATAGAAAACTCGGATAAAAGTGACTGGGGCGTCGCCACTTGCTTTATACGTTTCCTTTATTATCTCGATTTATTATTTGAAGCTTGGGATAAAATTGGCATCATTGTATTTTGGAACGAAGCAATCTTGACAATGAACCAAACTTGTATTTTTGTCTTCATGGCCCCTTTAACTGCTGCAATGGAGACTGTTACCTGGAGTCGTAGCTACAGTGGCTTCCTACATCAATATCTCCCCCGAAACGACCAAGGCAGTTGCCATCGCCCACACTCGAGCACCGTACGAAACCCAGCCCTACCTTAACATCATTTTAAAATAGCTGCAGCGCAAGCAGAAACAAGGACACAAAAAAACGACAGGACGAGCGCTGGCTTCCAACTGAATTTATTATGGGGAAACTTGCACCTTTTATACGCACTCTTCATGTTAACCGTAGTAAAATATGAAATATTCTGCTTCTGTTCGCGCTGCACCTATTTTAAAATGAACTACCAACTCGCCCAACAGTACACGTTGCTAAACATCATCATGGACTAGCAGAATGCGTGCCACCCTCCCCAAGCAGGCCTGGCACCAGCTCAAGCACTCAAACTATTTGACAAACGTCCAGAAGATGCTGAAATCTCTGTTATATGGACTCTCCCATTCCTAACAGCCTTGAATAGAATGAAGCAGAGCTCGATGAAGTCAGCCACCTTCATTTCCTGGCGCTGCCATCAGCACGGGCGAACCCGGGTTTCTTCCTCCTTTTTCCCTCCCTGATTGAACTCCCTTACTGCGCCATCCTCGTCCACTACCTGCATTCAATTGGGCGACCCCCCCCCCCCCCCCCCTCATCGTCGTTCTCTATCCACCTAAGAGGCACATCTGAGAATGCCTCCCAATGGGCACCTACTGTAACCACACCGTTGCTGACCTATCTATCCCGCTCCCTCTACAACCCCTGACGCCAGAACTGCAAGCTACCCCCACCACCTTTAGTCTTCTCTTGCCCACAGAATCCACGCCCTCCACTAAACTTCACCGTTGACCAATGGGAGACCACACTGACCCAACCATCACCGCAGAAACGGTTAGCCCTCGTTACTAGAGCGCTGGAATCATCCCGGGATCGTGGCATCCTGGACTAAGTAGGCTGAACTTTCCCTCCCCCCGCGCCCCCCCCCCCTACTCTGAACTTTATGTCCAAAAAATGCTATTAAGACGATAGTCTTTCTTGGGCTACTTAAACCCAGAAATTTTGGTCTGTCTGTATTTCTGCTTGTCTGTCTGTCCGTCTGTCTGTCTGTGACTCGATTCAGTCACCCGGCCAAAGCGAAACAATGCCTGCGCAATAGTCTTATATAGTCACAGCTAAGTCTACCCGTCTAAGTACGGTTGTAATGTTCATACTTGCTCAATATTGTTGAAGAAGAAGAAACACAACGCAAATATAAGACAACGAATTATTTACAGAAGTGATATTGCAGTGTTCCTTTATAAAAAAAATCAAACATGCTTGACTTTTCGGAAATTAAATGCTTCATCAACTGCAGAAAAAGGAATTCACTCCACCGTCGCCTGCTGTCGCCCGCGCCACTATAGCTTCTGGCGCCATTTTAAGAAATCAACAGGCAACTGTTACGCAAGGTTCCACTAGATAGGTTCCACGTTCTGCTTGCAACGCACGTGCAGTAGGGAAACGCGGTTCTATAAACGTTGAAGTAGGGCGCCTCGATTAACGCGCGTCTTCGCCGTACGGCAGCGTTCGCATCGAGACGCCCGGTTTGGTGCAGTGGAACGCGGGAAATTTAAAATGATTTAAGCAAACCTTTGTCTTCTTTACCTTGGGAGGAGCGCGACGCAAGAGGAACAACATAAGAGGTGAGCGGGAACGCGAAGGGAGACATTTACTTAGCAAAAGCCGATAAAGACTATCGTCTTTTGACGGCATTTGCAACGAAAGGAGCAGATACGCGGCCAATTTTTATTACTGTGCGCCTTTGCACGGACAACGATGGTAGTGTCCGGCTACTGCCTTTGCTCCTGACCTTGATTTCCGTTTTCCAGATGTGGCAGTAAACCTAAATTGGGTGCAAGATTCAAGAGCACCGCAACAAAAAGAACAGGTAATTCTGCTCCACCATCCACCACTCTTCCGGTCAGAGATCCCCTTTCGTCAAAGAGGCATGACGTTATCGAACACAGCGACCTCCCCTAAGGGGGGCTGCAGCTATATAAAAGAAATGTAGTCGCACCTACTGGTCCATCTCTGCTAACGCATGAGTTCCACGAAGGGCGAACATCGGCTGATCACGCACCATGACATGGCCCGGTGCGACAATCCCGCTCGCATTCGATCCACACTCATGAGCCCCAGGAAGTACCGCACGTGTAACAACGCGCCTTAAGACAAGCGTGCCTAACGGGTATTTTCCTACTTACTCGAAGAGACGCAGACCTCGCTCCTCCTGTGGCGTTTCTTCGCTAGAGCCGAATGGACGCCAACATCTTTCACGGCAGGAGGGTGGGACATCCGCGCTAATTAGCCGTATTCTTTGAGGTGACTATGTCCCCCGTTATTACCCCCCTACCTCTGCCGGCCAACATGCCTCGCAGCTTTGGGTAACCAAGATTAGACTAACTTCTCCCCTCTTTCGGAGGACCCACCGTTTTCCAGCGGCAACCTCGGGGAGGTTAGGGGCCACCCGCGGAACCAGTTCTGCATAACTCCTGTAACGCTGCACACTCGCCCCTGAGTCATTAGGTTAGAAGGGCTCATCACTTCCCTCGGACAGCAGATCAGCTCGCATTACAGGCCCCTTCCCAGCAACGGTTACACGGGTTCGCTACGACCCCGGCCTCAGAGTGGTACACCTATTGCGAACAATGGTCCACCCACTAAAAAACGAGCTGTAGCACATTCGTGCAGTAGTTACCGCGCAGCAATGACACCCCGGCCTCCTCCCTCGCTGGATTACTGGGGCGCGTTACGGCCCCCAGCCATTGGGAGGATCTCGTTTTCCGTGCTTCCGCTTGGGAAACAAGAGAGCCATAGTTAATCGCGTCTAAGTGAAGGCTCTTGGCACTCTATATTCCCAGGTGGTCCCCCTCCCAAGTACTCACCTGGCCCAATGCTGCTTAGCTTTCTTGATCGCACGAGAACCGGCGTATTCAGAATGGTATGGACGATGGCATACCGTGACTGCTACTGCGGCTGTTTCCCGGTGTTAATCTGATGGATGCATACGTTTCCGGTGAGTTAAACTTGAAAACTACCTTCCTGTGATACTAACCTAGATCTCGTTCACGAACTAAAGCAGCAAAAACGTTAAAGGAGAGTTATTATGATGGTTGATTGTGGAGTTTAAACGTGCTGACGCTACACAGGTGATAAGGTGCGCCGTAGTGGAAGGCTCCGGAGTAATTTGACCACCTGGGGATCTTTAACGTGCGCCGAAATCTCGAACACTCGGGTGTTTTTCTTTTCGCCTCCATCAGAAAAGCGGCAAAGGAGAGTTAAGTGACCTTCTACGTCATACTGAGAAGTAATGAATCACACTTAGCTAACTGCATTAGGCTATTAGTAATCAGACCCTGGTGTCGGTTAGGTTCCGCCGGTTACGACAGACTGAAATCGCAACGGCGCTCCAAGCGATGAAGAAAAGTAAAACTGCAGGAGACGATGGCATTACTGTTGATATATTGTGCCTCGGAGGGCATGTTGTGCTAACAAAGCTTGCCGCCCTATTCTCGCAGTGCTTGAGGTTTTTAGTGGTACCAAAGGCATCAAAAAATGCGAATTTCAGTTCTTCTTCATAAGCAAAGGTGCTGCGAAAGAGCTGAAAGTTGCAGGCCCATCAGCCTGCTCTCTGTAACCTACAAATTACAAAGGTAATTCTCAATCGCATAAGTGCCACTTTAGACTTTCAACAGCCCCGGGAACAGGCCGGTTTTCGGAAAGGTTTCTCAACATTAGACCATATTCACGCTATCAACCCGGTAATAGAAAAATGTTAAGAATATAATGCGCCCGTCATATATGGCATTCATAGATTATGAAAAGGCATTTGACTCAGTGCCCACTTCAGCAGTAATAAACGCGTTACGTGATCACCGCGTCCAATAGGCATACATTCCGCTATTCAAAGATATATACGACGGATGTACGGGAACTATGCGGCTCCATCACAGAACTTGTACATTTCCTATACAAAAGGGTGTCCGGCAAGGGGACACAATACTTCCACAATTCTTGACAGCCTGTCTGGAGTGTGTGTTCAGAAAGCTTAGGTAGAGTTCTAGAAAACCGGAGTGCGTATCAATGTAGAAATTTCTCAGCCAACCCAAGGTTTGCGGACGACATTGTCCTCTTCAGTCAAAGCAGCAAGTATTTGCAGCGCATGCTTTACCAGCTGTCCTCGGAAAGTATGACTGCAGGCTTAAAAATAAACACCAAGAAATCCAAAGCAATGCCCAAAAAGCACGTCAAGAGACATGACTTAAAGGTAGATAATGAAATCTTGCAAACAGGAGACTGAATTCGTATGCCTTGGGCAAGTCATAGCTGCTGATCCAAATCCGAAAGGGAAATTACCCGCAGAGTAAGCATGGGGTGCGCTGCTTTTGGTAAGAATTCCGACATCCTGGACTAGTAAGCTTCCTCTGTCACTCAAAAAGGCTTTATTTAATCAATGCGTTCTTCAGGTAATCACTTACGGGGCTAGAAACTTGGGGTCTCACCAAACGACTAGAAAGGAAACAGATCGGCCCAAGGGCCATGGAACGGAGACAGCTTGGGGTCACTCTTAGCGATAGAAAAACAGCCGCATGGATTAGGGAACAGACTAAGGTGGAGGACATTCTAGTTTAAATTAAAAGAAGAAAATGGGCATGGCAGGGTCACGTCATGCGTATGGGGGACAACAGGTAGACCAGCCGTTTAACAGAGTGGCTCTCAGTAGACCGAAAACGCAATAGGGGTCGGCCGAAGACTCGATGAGGAGACGAGCTAGAAATTTTGGGGAGAGCACGGACTCAGCTAGCACTCGACAGACGTGGCAGGAGATCTTTAGGAGAGGCTTTCATCCTGCACTGGACAACCAGGCTTATGGGGATAACGATGAATCAGATATTTAATTGTGACGTCACACCAATCATTATGATCACGAGAAGCCCCTACGCAGGGGCGCTCTCCCTGGAAGCCAGGCGCAAATTACTTCTTGAATCCAAGCGGTAGACAGCATCATTAGCCGGCTCACCCAGCGGCTCCATATGTCGAGTCGTAGTTGAAGTGCAACTTTTGTGCAAGAGCGTCTTAGCTGCCTATTTGGCATGTTTGATGGCGTGCCCGGGTTTGCAGGTGGGCCCGGCAGTTAGCGCGAGACTTGAAACTGAAAAAACCAAAAAACAATTTCGTGGCTGGCGTCGAACCTAGCAGATTTCGGTCTGCCGATGGCGACGACAACGCGCAAGCCGACTGTACCACGCGGCTCAGTAATGTGTGGAACAGAATGTGTGCTCAGCGGGCGTTGCCACAGACTGCAACGACGCAGCGCGTTCGGCATAATTGGTTCGTATTTCGCACAAAATAACGTCTTTCAGCATAAAAGACATTTGCGAATGGTAAAAAAGAAACCCTGAAATTGCCTCGGCAGTATAACCAAGAAAAATGTTAATTTGCAACCATATGAGATTTCACCGAGGTCTTTGCAATTTGTTCAAGAAGGAAATAAGTGGCAGAGTATTTCAGACTGCTTGGACGCTATAAAAGACCTCAATTTTACTCGGAATGGCAAGGAATGCGGACAAATGGGCAATAAGATCGACATGGAATTTTCCATGTGCCGGCCGAAGTTCGAAGACATCTCCTGGAGCAATTCGTTCACTTCTAGCCTGCCTCAGATTTATGTATGCTTGTAACGTGAATGAGTTCACGTAGCGGAGAAAATATATTGCTGTCTGCCTTCACTAGAGGTCATTATTGGGAACAGTGCAGTTATAACGAATTAATGGTTTGCCAATTTGTTTTCAAATTCCACAATGTCCTTCCCGGGAACACTTGGAGCAAGTTTCACGTCAAGCTTTTGCAGATGCCGCGTTTTCAATATGGCAGAATCGTCGCCACCGGTCGCAATCTAGGATATAAAGCTGCGAATGAATCTTGTCAGCCTGCTCAAGGTCGATGGTAATAGCGAACTTTTGGGCGAACAAGAACTTTCACTGGTGCCAAACCAATCGGCTCTTGAAGCTCTTAACGCGGAGGCGCCAAGACTAACGGAGCAAACAGATTTCCTCGCTTTCAATCAAGATCCTTTTGCACTCACCCGGAAGCAGGAATAATCTGTCGAATTTTCCTGAAGATTTGAAAAACTGCAGCAAGTACCGAAAAGGTTTCACTGAAGTGATGTAGTAATAAGAGGCGGCATTGCAGCTCTCTTTTTCGCTCGCGATGGGAAGGTAAAAGCAGTAGAACGTAGTTCCTTAAGGAGTCAGAAACTTTTCAATTCGCACCGGTTATTACCAATCGGCGCCTCAGGCGGGCATCAAGATGAGCTGCACAGGCGGGAGAGAGAGACAGTCGAGAGCTCTTTATTGTTAACTGGAGAGGTCAGCCCTGCTAGCGGCAGTGCTTTCTTCGCCAGATGAGGATGATTGCAGTGAAGTGGGAAGAACGTGGGAGATTGTCTTAGTGCCTTCGCAATTGTAGGTAAAAAAGCCCAAACGAGAGAGGTTTGATTTTTACCTACCTGCGCGGAGGTCATTATTGAGAATACCGCATCGAGAGTACCTACGAAGGTCAGAATTGAGAGTTCCGCAAACATGACGAATCACTTTTTGGCAGTGTTTCTTCAAGGTTTCTCACTGTTCTTTTTCTTCAGATAAGTTTGGAAAAGTTCCGCGTCAAGCTTTTTCGGGTGTTACGCCCTCACGAATATTCAGATTTCATACACCGTTCGCAGCACAAGGCAGGAAATGAATGTTGTCAATCGGCCGAGAGCTGAAACTAACGCAAAGCTTTTGGGTGAACAAGAGCTTTCGCTAACCACAGACCAGTAGGCAACTAAAATGGGAAGTTGTCAGGTTGATTAAACTTTGCACAATTTTTAATCGGAATCATTTTGCTCTCGCCTCGAAGCGTAATCCGAACGACATAAGCAAGAAGCGCTCCTCACAATGCCGCCTTTTTACGTTGCTAAGCACAATTTAGTATGCAATGCGCTAGACATTATTCTAGTAAAACATCAAAGCAATAAAAATCTGCAGAAACTCAGATAATTGTCTACTGATGAGTGGAACTTTTATGGCGCTTGACTAGCTAGGGTGAGAGTTCTTTAGAGTGAAATATGGCTATGAGTTGCAAAAGACAATACGTTTTTTTATGGTTGGCAAGTTTACTTTTGTTTCTTTTTGCCAACGATGTATATATATATACCATTATAGCGATGAATTGCCTTTATTTCGCTAATTATGTTTTTTTTTCGAAGATGCAGGGTGTACTGCTGAGTTGGTCTATTTACGTTATTTCAAAGCGGAGCATTCTACCTCTACCAGCCAATGGTTCTTTCGCGCCGTGCGGGACAATAAACTCTCAACGCGGAGGAGGTGGGGGGGGGGGGGGGGGGGGGGGGGGGGGGAGGGTTTGACTCATGGGGCACACTGTGGATGGCGCGGCTAATTCACCCACCGTTCCCCGCGTGGAGGTGCCTGCTCACCGGCGGGCGTGTCGGCGGCACGGCTTTGTCGTCTGCTTTAGAGACGGTTGTTTTGGGCCAGTTTTGGCACAGCTTCGCGTTCATTGCGCGCTTCCATCGCACGGCTTGATTAATTTGATCGACAGCACCCACTGGGTAACCCAGAACCCGACGAATTAAGTGGTCGTACGGCAAACATACGTTAAGTATTGGTTTGCAGGCGGGAAAATAAAATGCACAAACCACATACAGACATATGGCCACTAGAGAAACGCCACTTTTTGCGCACTGCTTGCGACGAATGGGACTCCGTTTTCTAAATTGATGAATACCAATTCTGTGGTGTTTCAAGAGGTATTACAGAGGGTGGAAGGATCAACTGGTCCTGATAAATGGCGATTATAAAAGTTCCCTCAGCGTTCTCGCAATTCTCAAGCTTACTAAGCTAAGTAGTTTAAATCGGTATAAATGGGAATCACTAAGCTCACATGCCGAATTGTTTCGGTGTCTGCGCTTGTGTAGCGCGGTGGTGTAGCCCCGAGCTAGTACACCAGGATGGCTAGGTTCCGCTGTTTTCCCCTTCGAAAGAAGCTCCGGTCCGTTTTGTTCCTGCCAATGCACGGCTGGGCTACGGCGGCCGCGTCCACCTCAAGCCTGGCCGTGGCCGACCCTGCTGCGTTCGGGACGCCACCCTCGCGATTTCCAAGTAACGGCTGGCAGAATCTCTCGTTACACTCTTTGTAGAGCCACGTGTGGGAATTCAAGTGACGTCGCTTGGGCAGTTGTTCTGGGTGTCGTTTAAA
This sequence comes from Haemaphysalis longicornis, assembly GCA_013339765.2. Classification (NCBI taxonomy): domain Eukaryota; kingdom Metazoa; phylum Arthropoda; class Arachnida; order Ixodida; family Ixodidae; genus Haemaphysalis; species Haemaphysalis longicornis. The sequence continues at coordinate 139,467,486 of CM023450.1, forward strand.
GATTTGCTTTCCAGCCACCTTCACAGCGTGGATTGGAGCTAAATTTAGATGCGACGCATCTCTTGCTCTGAGGCATGTCCCTCCTGCGTCGTCGCGCCTTCCGTCCGCAGCCCTCCTCCGTTCTTCTCTCCCACAGCTGTGTGCAACACTCTCACTCCGGCTCATTAGCATACCACAGCTGGCGCGCTTGTTTGGGCGCGCTTCACTGCGTTAACAACTGCTCCGGAACGCGCGGTGTGCGCAAGTGCGCGCATGCGCGACTCTCCTCCGCTGTCTCCTCTCCTTCAGACGCTGTGAATATAAAGCGGGTAGCGCGCTGCGGCGGTTCAGTGAGTGCTCGCTCTCGTTCGACTCCGCGTGATTTTGCTTGACGACTCCGTGCTTGACTTGATTCTTCCTATGAAGACGTGATGGAAGCGACGGTCCCCTCAACGAGTGGGCTGACACAATCCAATACCAGCGTCAGCGCAAACGCTCAAGGCAACGTTACGACCAAGTGAACCCCTCGATGCGTCGCATCACATCAGGGTTCCCTCGCTTGAAGATGGGGTTAATTTTTTACACGTATTTTATGACTATTTTCTATCAGATCCTTTTTGTGCATTTCTATAGTTTTTTTTTTAATTCTGACGCCCAATTATCTCCACTTACGCTATTATTACCATTGGAAGTGTGACTTCCACCAAATATGCACTTTGTGGCAATGCAGGGCATTACACGGTGTTGGCTCGGGATATACGCGACAAAAGAATGCTACGCAATAAAAAAAACTGAAACAATTAATGGCGAACAAAGACATGCATTTTAATCGAAGTTAATTAACCTCGCGTCTGCATTTTCATCTCACCTACATACGGGACTGATCGAGTGACGGCATGCTATTTTTGTGCATCCTGACGGACTCAATGCGCCCCTGCCATTTCTTTCGTTCGCTGAGCCCCCCTCCCCCAGTGCCGAGCAGCATTCCGGGCTCAACGCTCTGGATAACCTCTCGTCCTTTCCGTTCGCTTTTCTTCTCCCCTTCCGAGGCTCAATTCCTCCAGCGGCAGCCTCTAAAATTCATCGGCCCCACCCTCCCCTCCTTCACCCCGCCCCGGGAGCAGCCGCTAGCAACCCAGACATAGCGCTGGGATCTATACCCGACGTCCAGAGCTCGTTTGCTGAAGACGCCGACTGACAGAAACTCAGCAGACGGTATTCCGAAGACATTAAAAAAAATACGCTCATGTGTTCAGTCAGGCTCGACCACCTTCGCCCAGACAAGTACCTACACCCCAAATGCAAGTTCTGCGGAGATGGTGGAGCTGTAGAGCCTGGCTCTTTGAACGAACCCTGTCCTCCTGCCCGCACGTCTTTCCACTCCACGGTACCGCGGGCATCCTCCCTTTGTTTCGGTGTTGACCCTCAGGACGCGAGGCTGGATCCGTTCAAGTCGTCCAGGCTCTCCGGTATCTCTGCAAGGAACAAGCATCCTGTTCATACGCGACCGGATGCCACCACGTCAAGAATCACCACCTCTCCTCATTCTCCCCCTTGAAGTCCTTGGAGGCTGTTCCTGGGCAGTCGTTCCCTCGGAGGCCAACTCCCTGTGGTCGGCAGAGTGGCGGTCGCGTCCGCGCACTCACGGGTCCCTATGTTGGAGTCTGGTGCTCCTCTCCCTATACCCCCCGATTCAAAGCCGATAAATTTGAGTACATGATTTTTATTTCTTTCAAATTTCCTTCAAACACGACCAAATTCATTGTCACGTTTATGTGCGCGGGAAGATTTCCGCGGTACTAGTACGGCGCTCGATGCACAGGTTCATACCGAATGAGCGCGCAGTGTTCGACCGAGGAATCAGTTCGCCGCGTAAAGTGCCCCGTCCTATCGCTAGCAAAGCACCCCGTATCGGAGATGGACGGAGAATTGGCCTTTTCGCACTGCTTCCAAGGAAACTGACGGAGAACGTATTCGTAAACTGAGTGATACCGCACGATCTCTTTGTTACATGTTCGAAGATGCGATGCGACAGCCGCGGGCTATTTGTGTGAATCTTCGATCCACCGCCTTTTCTCTCTTCTCTAGCTACGTGCCGACAATTGGCAGCCGTTCCGCGTCACGCTAGACATAACATCTTAATTGCCGAAATGCCAGGGAACGAATGACCTGTACCGGAGAAAATTACTTTATTAACACTTAGCATTCTTCTTAGCCGACAACCCCCCCCCCCCCCACTCCCCCAGCCAGGACCATGTAACACCCTGCATTCGCACAAAATGCATAGCTGCCAGAAGTAACACGTTTGATTGTTAAAATAGCGTAAATGCACAAAATTGGTCGATAGAATTCCGAAAAACCAAAAAATAATAACAATAGAAAAATTAAAATCAGGCATAAATTATGCGATCAAATCAAAATTATGAATCTCTACATCTCCAAAAAGCAAAGTCGCAGCAACAAAAGCCGGCAAAAGAACGCTGGAAATAGCACATAAAATACCGAAAATCAACACACCGTATTCATTCATCCTGCATTCACGCAAAAATGCGCAACTGGCTGAAGTGACGAATTTAGTAGTTATAATCGCGTGAATGTAGTTAGTTCAGCAAAGAGAATTTTGAAAATCAAGAAACGAAAATAGAAAAATAAAGATTTTACAAATGTGTTGGAAAAAAATTCCCCCGCATTTCCCCGAGGGGGAGAATGTGAAAGTGCGAATGCACGGTTGTCGGCCCGCTTGCGTCGCTTGCGCTCGGCCCCCGCAGACCACCGCCTCGCCGCCTTCTCTTCCATCTCTTCCATCGGGTTTGTAGTATCACGTGTACACCACGCAGTTATCAAGCCCCTATAACGCCGCTGAGTCGCCAACGCACGCCGCTGACGACGTAGTTTGAATGCGTTAAAGATATAAGGCGCGTCACTATCACTGATATCAGCGTCGCGTCCGTGGCTTGGTCGGTAGAGCGTCGCGCTGCGGCCGCAAAGTCCTCGGATCGAAACCTGGCGCCGGGTGCTGTTTCTTTTTTAAATATAGAGGAGCACTGCGGACGCCGCCGCCGCCGGCGGTGGATGGTTTGGGGTCGCTTATAAAGTGCATTCGCACTTAAAACAGGAATATGCATCATATACGTCTCCTCCAAAACCTGAAAACTGAACAACAACGCCGGCCAAATAACTTTGTAAATGGAATAGAAAAATAGCGAAAGGGAGCAAACCGTGTACCGCCGTGCTTTCCCACAAAAATAATGCATAACTGGCGGAAGTAACACATTTAGTAGTGATAAATGGAGATAAATGGAGATAACTGGTCAAAGAGAGAGAGAGAGAGAAAATGTTCATTGAAACAACAGGGACGGGGTAGGGGAGAAAAAGAGTTAGGAGCTGTGGGCGGCCTTCCTATGCTGGTACGCCGCGTGCCGCGGCTGCCATCCTCGCCCGAGCGATCAGGGACTCCTGGTCTTCGAGCTGGCAGCTCTGCAACGCGCACTCCCACTGCTCAAGGGTAGGTGATCTGGGTGGTGGAGGGTTGGCGGGGCACGTCCAGACGAGATGAGCTGTGGTTTTAGGCTCATCGCATGGGGGGCAGTTAAGTGGGTAGTTAGTAGGAGAGATGTGGTGGAGATGGAGGTGACTGCAATACGTGTTGGTTTGAAGTCGGCGCCAAATGCGGGCGTCTGCAGTAGAAAGGGAAGGGTGGGGAGGTGGATACGTGCGTCGGGTTGCTATATAGTAGTAAAGGATTTCAGTGCATGTTTAGGAGAGGGGCGTAAGGGAGTTGGCAATGCTGGCTGCGTTGTTGGCCTATTCTGGGAATGTCCGGTGAAGGAGGACTTGGGCGGTGGCGTGTTCCACCTCCTTCCCAGAGAGGGCAGTGTGGCTGGGTGCCCACACTATGTGGGCATGAGGGAGGCTGGGGCATTGAGAAAGGATGGCCAGGGTAAGAGCCGAGACTCGTCGGAGTGCAAGCGACGGCAAGCAGTTTGTGCTTCCGACAGAATTGTTACGCTTGCACTTGTGGCTTGTGTCATAGCGAGGGCAATGGCTGCTTCTTTGGCGGTGGTAGTAGAGGTTGTGCCGACACACTGGTTAAGAGAATTTCGGAAAACCAAAGAATAAGAAAAATAGAAAAAAAAATGCAAGAATAAACTGTCGCAATCAGAAACATGCATCTGATGCATGTCCTCGAAAAAACGGACTGAACTAAAAAAATACGGAAAAAGAACATTGGAAATATTACTTAAAAATAGCGGAAACGGACCGACCCTGCGCTATGCCTTGCATCTGAGGAGTAGCACATAATTCGCGATGTAAAGGCACTTCGCTAAAGTAGTTTAAATTTACGTCGTACATTTACATAAGGAAAGAAGGAAAACCCTAAAATAATAAAAACGGCACCGTCATTGGCTACTCATAGCCAAATCTGTGTGTAAAGAACTCGCACTCTAGACAAGCGGCATAAGAATTCTACGCATTTATAGGCAATTGTCTGGATTTCTGCATATTTTTTTTCGTGGTGTTACACTCAACTTGTACAAGTTGCTCATTATGCCGATAGAATACCTTAGGATTCCCGTTTGGGATTCCACCTCGCAACTGCTTTTTAATTATTTCTGTATTGTAGAGACCGCTTGCATTTGATCTTCGGAGTAGAAGCTTTCGGATATCTTCTTCGTTGAAATCAGCAACGCGATTGGTTTTCACGTTGATATATACCACAATCCTGCTATTCTGATGTGACTTTGCAGTAAAGTGCAGCTAGAAACTTTTAAAAAACGCTTCTGTTTGAGCTAAAAATGAAAAACGAGGTCTCGTTGCCAAAAATGCCAGTTTGCCCGAATAATGCCCCTTTGCAAACGACAGAGCAACTAAAAAAAACGTTCCTGCACTTTCATTCCTTCTTACATCTCACAAATTTACAATGGTATAGGCTTCCATGAAGATGAGCATTGTAAGCTCTCCCACGGAGGGTATTCAGAAGCGCCAAAGTCATCTATTTTTTTTTTTTTTTTTTTGGGGGGGGGGAGTGCATCACTTACGCATTGGGTAGCTGAGTAGGCGAAGAAAGCACTGCCACCCAGATCCCCGTGCCCAGACACTGAGTGAAAAATTCCCTTTGACTGCGTGTATCCAGAGGCCTGTCATTGAAATTACCATATGCAGTGAACGCAGCTATATGGCAGCTTAGGGTCCACTTTGGCAGCGAAGGGGGTATATGCGCCGACTTGCCGTCCCCGTTGAGTATGCAAGGGGCCGACGTTTGCCCTAACGATCAGTTTTAGTGTTGCCAACCGAGAGTTTTAACATATCGTTACCGTGTTTGCGCTACCGTTTACCGGGTTTACGGGAGTCGCCTGCGCATGCGCGACGAGATATCGTGCACTGTAACTTACGAACACAGCTTTTACCGTCGCCACCGGGCCTCCCGAGCAGACGAAGTCTCCTTTCGTCTTGACTACAGCAAAAGCAGTGCACTCCGCCCTTGCTGCTTGGTACAGCCAATAAAAGTAATCTTAGTTTATGCTGTTTATTGCATTTTCCTCGTTAAATGATGCTCAGGAGTACCACAAACAACTATTTATTTTCCGGATGGGAGAGCAAACTGGCCACCCCTACTCGCGCTAAGCCTCGCGTGCCTGAAATAGCTCAGATAACTTTCCGAGCTCGCAAAGCCCTTTTACGTCTCCAAAATCGAGCTGGGCACCGTAGTGTAGTTTATTTAGTAATTATTTCAACACATTTTACCCATTTCGTGCAGAATTATTTAGCGTAAACGTAAATTCTGGTTTGCCTTGATTCCCACTCCACTAAGTAGATGGCGCCTCCGACGTCACGTTTTCTTTTTGGAAGCTATACGGATGATGACTAAGTATTCTCAGAACAAATATTGTTATTGTGAACGATTAACCCAAAAAGTGAAACATTAAAGCTACCTTAAACAAAAGCAAATAGCTCTGAGCAATAAAATTATGTGTGATTTGTTTCGATACTAATTCAGATGTCACGGCTGTCGACCACGGCGGCAGGCAAGCCAGAATACGCAAACCTCAAAGCTTGTGCTGAAACGTGTCGTACCATTTTCACCGGTAAACAAAAACTCCAGCTACCAGTAACACGGTAAACAGTAACGCAAACACGGTAAAGATATGCTAAAACTGTTTAATAGCGCCCGAGAACGTACCTGTACACTTAGAATGACGCTCCTTGGCACGCCGTTAGTTTCAACATGAAGCTCGCTTGTCAACGTTAAGGTGGCTGAATGTACCAACATGCCCACTCACTTAAAATGGCCAGTGACAATGACAGCAGTCGTATAGCAACGCAAAGTGTACAAAATGGAGGAACGTTATCGCTTTTTGCTTTTACATTCCGCGGTCGATGCCGCGTCGTATGTTACTGGTAATGACAACAGCGTGAGTGCACGACCCTAGTCGTGAGTCGTGTCATTCAGTGTAGACTATCTTCGGTCGACATGTAGCGCGTATAACGCAATACCGTGGTAACATTGGTCTTAATCGCAATTAGTTAAAAACTTTCTCGTCATTCTTTAAAGTGATCTAACTGCTTTTCACCTCAAGTGCTCTGCAGGAAACCTGAAAGATGCCCTTTCAAAAAGAGCCGAACCGATATTTTGTTAGGGGAATTGCTAGACGTGGAGGACGCCATTTCAAGAACATCTGACATTTTAGTCACAACTTTATAATTGAACTAGCAAATGAATACTAAATATGCGTTATGGACAACCCGGCCGTTACCGTTGGTAAGTTTAATATACATATAGGCGCACGCTTGCTTAAGTATGTAGTCTTTCAAGGGTTCCTACCTTTTAAAACTAATTCGCGGCATTAAAGCAAAGCGAGAAATTCGCCTCTCAGAAATTAGTAAAAAAATTGGCCGCGTATCTGCTCCTTTCGTTGCAAACGTCGTCAAAAGACGATAGTCTTTATCGACTTTTGCCAACTAAATGCCTCCCTTCGCTTTACCGCTCACCTCTCATGTTGTTCCTCTTGCGTCGCGCTCCTCCCAAGGTAAAGACGCTAAAGGTTTGCTTAAATCATTTTAAATTTCCCGCGTTCCACTGCTCCAAACCGGGTGTCTCGATGCCAACGCTGCCGTACGGCGAAGACGCGCGTGAATAGAGGCGCCCTACTTGAACGTTTATAGAACCGCGTTTAGGGCCTAGTCCACGTGCGTTCCAAGCAGAACGTGGACCTATCTAGCGGAACCTTTCGTAACTGTTGCCACTTCATTTCTTCAAATGCCGCCAGAAGATATATGGCGCGGGCGACAGCAGGCGACGGCGGAGTGATATTTTTTTCTTCAGTTGATGAAGTATTTAATCTCACCAAAATCAAACATGTACGATTTTTTATAAAGGAGCGCAGCAAATATCACTTCTGTATTAATTTGTTGTCTTATATATGCGTAATGTCTTGTTGTTCTTCAACAATATTGACAAGTATGAAGATTACACCGGACTTAGACGGGCACATTTAGCTGTGACTATATAAGACTATTGCGCAGGCATTGTTTTACTTTGGCTGGGAGGCTGAATCGAGTCACAGACAGACAGACGGACAGGCAGACGGACAGACAGACATACAGACAGACAGACATACAGACAGACCAAAATTTATAGGTTTAAGTAGCCCAAGAAAGACTATCGTCTTTAAAAAAGTTGCACTCCTGAATTTGTTTCCGTTACGAGTCACTCCGACGCCCTGCTTCTGCCGTGAAAAGAGTGACCGTGAAAAGAACGACCGTGAAAAGCCCGAAGGAAATGCAGGTTTTATCAGAAGCAGAACACCGAGCAATTGCATGGATCAATGCCGGGATAGTTCTGTCAGAATGGGGAATGCTGGCGGCGTAGTGGCGATTCCCCAGTCCGTCGCAGCACGCATTAATCACGACACATACAGCCAGGAAAAGAGGGGAGCAAAGGTCGGCGCGGTAGCAGGTGATCAAGGCCGAATGGTAGGAGCCAGCGTGCCACTATCGGGGTGGCCAAAAGGGAATAGAGAAATTGCCGAATGACTAGAGGTCGGTGGAAGGGTACAAAGGCCATAACCCACTCAAGCAGATCAAAGGCGGAAATTGCAGAGTAGGCTAATAACCTCCAAGGGAACTCGAAAGGGGTGGAGAAAACTCCATTGCGGGGCGTACCTTATGTGTAGTGCAAATGAAGGCACGTTGGCGATGGATCGCAGAACAAGGAGCGCACGCAGGGGATCACATGAGGAGAAATAGCGGCTTAGATAAAGAATCGCATAAGGGCCAACCAGGCTACAAGTGAAAGCTTAAAAGGAAGTATAATAAGAAGGGGATTACTTGCATTTTGTTGGACATCAGGGTCGCAACCTTGGAGTGGAGGGAGTGGGGTTGAACTCCCTCCGAATTTTTTTCCAGCCCGGGCATGAGCGGGACTTAGTGCTTCTTCCGGCAAACCTTCCGATAACCCATAACCACCTCTGAGAAAATTCTGTCTACGGTCCTGTTGGACGTGCTTACAAAACATCATGCAGCATGAGCTGCCATCTGCCTGAAAGGAAGGCATAATTGCGCCATAGTACAAGGAGAGAGAACGCTACGTTCGAGAGTAAACCAATCAGATAAATAATCGCATTTTGATCGCTATATGTGTATAAAAATGTCCGATTTGAAATTACGTTTTTTGAGCAGGCAAATGCCTATATTTTTAAGTACAAATCGAAGAATATAGGCAACTTCTTATTAATTTTCTTCACCGAAAATACGATAGCGTTCCTGGTACCCTTGCCAGGTAACGCTCTTATTCCTCAATCAGGTATTCAAGACTTCACATTCATTTTCATGTTGTTGCCCCAGTGCACACCAACAGCTTATTCTAGTAACGTTGGTGCACACCACGGCAACAGCAGTGCAACGCCCACAACGAACTCGGAAATCAGTAGGTCCCGCAGGCTCGGCGGCCGGCGCCCGTATGAACGATTGTAGGGACATTACGTGCCCTTAGTTCGCCAATTTTATCAGTGTACTGCCTTAGTTTTGTGCATTTTCTGGTTTTGTGTGCGTCCTATGTACCGCCTTTGTAGTTGCCTGGTCACGCCTTGTATTTTTCCTAATTTTCTTTCTCTCATTTTCTCCTATAACATGTACCGCTGTCCTTTCTTTCTCTTTCATTTTCCGTATCCCCTCCCCCATGAGTAGGGTAGCCAACCGGACAGCATCCTGGTTAACCTCACTGCCTTTTTCCTGCACTGTTCCTTCCTTCCTTCCGGCTGGTTTTCGGGGGACGGACTGACAGATCAGAATTTCAGTTTTACCTAGCTTTTCAAGAAGGATTTCTTAATAATAATAAAAGACTGACTGACTGCAACGGCTTACTTGCACGAATGCTTTGCTCTGTGGACAGCCAATGCACTCGCCATTTGTACAAGTGCGGCACGCACACACACAGCTGGCTGGCGCCGCATCTTTTCAAAGTGCTACGAGTTGTGCCGCGCCTCCGCCAGATGGCGCCACGGGTCCCGCGACCGAGAGAAGACGCAGTGAAACATCCCCCTCGCGAGGGGCACAATCAAATGCAGAGCATTTCCGGGGGCGCACGACGTTAAGTAGTTTGCGTTACGTTAATGTTGTTGCACTTGTGGCAACTGCTGACGAGAGAGCGCTCGTCAGCAGTAATTTGAATGAGTCAACGATATAAGGCGCGTTCGTAGCGTCCCATTATGTGTCGGCTTTGTGGCGCAGTGGGTAGAGCACCATGTACATTGCGTTCCGCCCGCAGGGTCGAGGGATCGAAACCGGGCGCCGGATAGTATTTTTTTATATAGTAGGGACAACGACGGTGCGGACTACGGACGTCAACGCGGGTGACATCGTGAGTAACTGAAATGCTATGCATTTAAAATAAAGCTTCAGACACAAGCTACGACCACTTCTGATGGATTCTGGAAAGCAGACACAGAGCGTCAGGGAGTATTCTACCCCAACACGTGCCATTTATATCAGCAAAGCAAATGAGACAGGTGGTCTTTAACTTGCAGCAAATGATATAACCAGGGATGTGGACAATGTGCACCACTAGAATAGAAAATTCACGGAGCCCATACGAAAGGCGACTGCTTAATCACGTGAGCCAGTGGTGCCTGGCGAGTCTGCCAGAAGCATTATTGTCGATGGTGGAACGAATATGGTGCTGTTGTGTGGTGCTCATCTTCATAGGTCTTCTCATTATCATCATCATCTTCCTTCTCCCTTTGCAATCTTTACTTTCTCTTTCGGTTACTGTGACTGAGGGGTTTTGACAACCTGTTTTTGGTTTGAACTAAATGTTTTACGCCATTAGCGGAAAAGTGCTTTGCTAGTAACCTAATTCCTTCTTGTGTAATAACATTGCTCAACCTTTCCCTGTAGTACGGAGTACCTTTCCCTAACACACGTTTCCAAATCGAAGTCCACACACCATTCATCAGATAATATCATCGATCCGTGCTGGTGCGCTCTACCCAATACTTGTGAACTGTGGAAACTGAACAATAGCATACTCTCGGATGAACTTTTTCAACACACCGTATCAGCTTGCTTGAAAGATAAATTTGCACTTCCAGAACTAGTATTTTCCAAAAGTAGGACCTTTTTAAACGAGAGATAAAAACTTATCTTATTAAAGAAATGCTCGGAAATAAGTATGAATTTTTGAACAGGATGGTGAGTTGTACGGAAATGAGTTTGAATTTTCGAACAGGTTGGTGCATTGAAAAGGAGACAAAAAGAAAAGAAAGAAAAACGTCCTGCCTTGTGCGCACGTGCAAGAAATGATATATATTCATGTTCATTTTTTCAATAAAGCTAGTTGTGAGTCTGCGCCCGTCCTGTCCCCTTTGTACTAGTCTTGTGACTGAAAGTGCTGAGCCCGGCACATTCTTTGATGAAATATTTACTGTTTCAGCTCCGATAGAGCAGTATATGACTAAAAATATCAGAAAGCCCTGATTGGGCCTAGAACACGTAAGTTTCTTCAGGAGCCGCCAACACGACGCGCATTTGGTGATGGAAGTCAGTCAGCATTTGACAAAGGATAGTGGAAACAAAGTATGGTGGCTAGTTGTATTACGATACACGCAACATTCTTGGGCCATTTTGCTCCCAATATGAAAGCTATTTAATGGCAACACGGGTACCCGTAGTACGCCTGTTTTCAGCTCATTCCTTCCGTCAGTGGCGTAGCCAGAAATATCCTGCCGGGGAGGAGGGGGGTTACACAGCTGCCTGTAACAAAGTATAGAAGACAAATATTACACGTCTCAAAAAATCTAGTCATTTTTTTTTCTTTAATAGACCGACAGCCCGTCTTATTCTTGTTTTTACGTTATAGTATATCGATTTGGTGTGCAAATAGCACGTGAAAACAAGGGACGAAAGCAAGGGAAGGGTGCGGCGCTTAGAAAATTTCTGTGGGTGTTCCTACCCCAACCCCCTTCCCCTCTTGCTGCGCCCCTGCCTTCAGTCCTTTCCTAATCTCAGCGACATTGAGGGGCTCTTGCAGAAGGAACAGTTAGGCTTGACGAAGTGAAAGCTGTCATTTTAAACCTTCAACCCATAAGTCACCTGGACCTGACGGCCTCATTTCGGAGTTCTACTAAAGATTCTCGAGAGTTCTTGTACCTGCCCTACAATGAAACAATTACAAAGGTATGTGAAGTCGACGTTTTTACCCCTACAGCCCTACATTTTAGAGGGGTTATACGTACTAATTCCCAAAAGTGCCAACGCAGAGTAGTTGAAAAGCGTGGATGACTACAGGCCGATATCCTTGTGTAACGTGGATTGGAAGATAGTTGCGAAGGCACTGGTGCGCAGGCTAGAAATCATAATAACAACACTGATAGGTTCGCACCAGACTTCCGGGATTCAGGGGCGCAGCGCTTCAGTACAACATTCATATTGCTCGCTGAGTTCTAGAGAGCGTATCCGATGGTGCTGAGCAGGTTGCTCTCCTTCAAATTTACATAGCTACAGCATTTGATAGGGTTAGCCATCATTTCCTTTTTGCAGTTCTGGAGTCATGTGCGCTTGGGGAAGCTTTGTACAAAGGCGTGTCCTATGTTATAAAGGCTGTACGAACAAGTTGATAATAAACAGTATTGTAATTACATTACGCGTATAAGGCAGGGTTGCCCGCTATCACCCATTTTATTTTGTTTATACCTTGAGCCGGTGGTCATAAGTATATTCAAAGCAGTGTCATTCATGATTTGTCCTTGGCTAAATCTGAAGTGAAAGTTTTAGCCCAAGCAAATAAACTTGCATTTTTTTGTATTGGAGGCAACGACGCTGACACAGGGGTTTTGTGATGTAAGAGGAGCTGAGGTGAGCCTCAAAATATCGGGAGTATTCCGGAATGGCTGGTGGGGTAAGCAACTACTTCAATTTGCTGTTATAACATAGGATTCTGAAACAATATCGCACTACCTTGGGGTCCCTCTACATTATATTTGAAGCAGCGGACCTGGCTGGTTTTCCGCGCCTACCGTTGTGAAGAGTAAAACCCTCTACATTATATTTGAAGCAGCGGACCTCTCTGGTTTTCCGCGCCTACCGTTGTGAAGCGTAAAACGCAGGCATAGATGGGGCAAGAGCTGTCTATATTTGCGCGTACAGAACTTTATGGTGTATTTCTTGCTTCCAAATTTGTTCTTGTTATGCAGGTCCTTAGCTGAAAGCTGCAGAATAAGGTTCAAGCATTTCATAGAGTGTTGGCTGTAGCTTCGTATGGCTGTCCAAGTGGGAGCCCATGTAGGGCGATAACCTTTTCCTTCCGCTAAGGTCTGGTGGTGTCGGATTGGTACTTCGTACATCAGCTGGTCTCGAGTTTCTTTTTATTTTTAAATGGCTTACTGTCTGTTTTTAGATATTTTGATTTAGCATTAACTCAGTCCTCATTTGACAATCCTAAGCCACCTTGGGGATTTCTTTAAGAAGTTTCTGACACTTGCAGGTTAGTTACTGTGCGTTTTCCCTCCAAGAGCCTGTACGGCCTCTCCAGGAAGGAAATTGACATGTGTTTTAATTGAAAGTTTTTTCCAGTGCTCATTTAGCGCTAACCATATCTAAGGTTTCTATACAACATTGTGTTGTAGCGAGTCAAAAGAATGTGCATCCAGGTGGCTTCGAAAGCTTTCTTTTTTTGAGTAGCACACATCTGCGTTGACTGTTAAAGCTTCGCTCAATAGTAAAGGTGCATATGTTCTTTGGTTTATTAACAGTCGCTGTGTAACCAACTCGATACTATTGATCACTACAAGAAACCATTCTGGTGCCGTATACGAGCTTTTGTGCTCATCGGATTGTATAGCCTGTGGACGTGTCGCATCATTGACCGCAATGTGGAGTAACCTCGGCCTTTCGAAGGCCCTCAAACCAATTGTCTATCGAATGACACATTGGAAATACACAGGGCGAACTTGTAAGTGAGCGTTCAGCTGTCAATTCGAAAGGTTTCTGTGTAGCAAACGGCACTAGTCAATTTTTCGCTAACAATGTGCGCTTGTGTATAGTGTCTATGCGCGCAATCACAGCCGCCGAACTGCTTGCGTCCTCTTGAGGCGTACGTGTGTGCGCCTGAATTTTAACACGTGTGTCAGTGAACGTACTGTCATTGCTAAGTAATGTCTGGTTTTATAGCTTTAGGACTGTGGTGGGGCAGAGGTTTCGGGTTCGCCTCGCATGCGTTCTGGATAAGTTTAGTTCCAATCACAGCCAGTGCGAAATATGCGGAATTTTTATTTCAACTGAATCACTAGAAGCTCCCTCGAGAAAAAAGGAGCTCCCCTGAGAAATGTGGCGCCATAACGGGCACCCACTGAGCGTTATTTTGTCCTGTAAGCAGTCGGCACATTTTGCCTGCCATGAACAAGGCAAGTTTTCGGACCGATATAAATAACTAATGCTCTCGCATTAAAACATACGGCTCGTGAATATCACGAGCTATCGCCTTCTTTGCGGTTTGATGTTGGTGCGAATACTTGCGCCATTATAATGATGATTTTGTTGGGGATGATGCAGGCTTATACGGGAAGACGCGCATACACGCTCACGACGATGGCTGTTGCTAGGAGGAGAGATTCCACATAAGCCTAGTATTCGTTCTCCAAAACGGATTTTATGGGAATTATAATTCGGAAAACCTGGGATATCTCACATATTCGAATTCTATGCAGGTCTGGACTCGTACATCGAAGCTTCTGAGATAGGCTGGCTGGGATGTGTATCTCCACAGCTTCTTTCGCCTTTAAGGACCGACAGGGGCGTTTGCGCACCAGGCCTTCTGAACTTAAGTTCAGATGGTTGAGTGGCACAGCGGGAAACTGCTAGTGTCAACGGGTACCTCTGGCGGTTCGAACGAAAGGGCTGCGGGATGGCGCACTGACTGACTGACTGACTGACTGACTGACTGACTGACTGACTGACTGACTGACTGACTGACTGACTGACTGACTGACCTGATGCCTGACTGACGGACTGACTGACTGACTGACTGACTGACTGACTGACTGACTGACTGACTGACTGACTGACTGACTGACTGGACTGAGAACATGTCAGAATCACGAATTTCGACGCATGAGCTTCGACGTGTGCGGAATCCCTCTCCTGCTCCTGCAGGGGTGGTATTCCTGTCAAGGTGGGGAGGACCTGTGGACACCGAGGACAACCGGCAACGGGTAAAATCGTGCGTCAACCAATGTCCCTTCGTTAGAGCTGACTCATTCTGGTGGTTGTGACACCAGCGACGTCCTTGACTGGTGAGTGCAGCTAATTGGGCTTGCGTTGCCTGTTTAGTTTGAAATATCAGCTCTTCTTCCGGTACTTTGCTGGTGGCAGCTGCAAAGTGCCAATTTTTTTGTTCTTTCAAGAAGAACACATCGACACATGAGTAACCTCCGACTGAAAATAATGCGTTATCTCCACCCCACGGCGTTTAATATACAACTCAACAAATGTCCTGCGATTACAAATTAGTTGAATGAGAAGTACATATCCGTGTTGATTTTTGGTCCTGCGATCACAAATTTTTTGAATGAGAAGTACATATCCGGGGTTTATTTTTTGCCACAACAAATGACCATGCAACACATTGAACGCTTCTCGTGTAACACAATCACTCTATTTCTACAATTCCAAATAGGCTCAATGAATGGGCTATATGGCCAGGGTCCGACCCTGTAGTAGGTTGTTTGGGGGAGTCGGTAATTATGCTCCCCCGGCGGACCGCACCGAAGCGGAGGGTGTCAGTCACAAACAAAAATTAGCCAAGTATCCCTGACTTAACGTCGCGAACACTGATGGCAATAGCGAAGATGCCTGGCGTTCCGTAATCTACAGACTAAGCTTCATAGAACTTCTCAAAGCTAGCAGATCGACTCCAGCTTCCACCCATTCCCGGTCCACTCTCGCTGGCACTCCCCACGGCCGGCTTCTTCTTCTGGAGTGTGGTATCGCGACAGAGCGTAGAGTCGCGGCAGATCTGAGACATACGCTGGTAAAAGGCGGAAATCCGAAGACAGCGTCATTAAGTGCACAGCACTTTAGGCGCTTGCCTTCTCGTCCTAGCTCGGTCGTTCGACCAAAGTATATAGGGGTCCGAACGTGGGACAGGTGGCGCTGCTGGCGCCGTTCAAGGGAAAAGATTTTCGATAACACCAAATGGAGTGCATTGCTTTTTGAAGCCCGGGAGGGTTGCTTGCGGACAAAAACGCTTATCCGTGAGCCGGTACAGGAATAACTATGCGCAGGCTGCGGAAAGGAGCCAAAACAACGCGACATATTGTAACGGAGTGCAAAAGTATCCATCCAGTCCTCTGGAGGGAGCCATTCAGCTTCCAGAGGTCCTTGGCTTTACGGTTAGCGGAAAAGTGAATTGGACAGCAGTAGACGTTAGTAAAAGAAGGTTAGAATGTTGGTGGAAAAAGAGCCGAGAACAATCTGGGAAGACATGCGAACAAAGAAGTCATACTAGCACAAAAATTTCGTAGAAGTATTTTCTTTTCATTTTCATATTATTTTCTATTTATTTTGTTTGTATTTTTTGGCGAGGTGATTGCACAGTGGCGTTGCGACTAAGACCGCTGTGCAACGCCACCCCGTTACACAGGGAAGCCGCTCAGCATCATCATCAACAGCGCCACCCGCGGAAGAAAATCGCAAAAATGGTCGGGACTTGCACTGGTGT
The DNA here is from genome assembly GCA_013339765.2 of Haemaphysalis longicornis. Lineage (NCBI taxonomy): Eukaryota > Metazoa > Arthropoda > Arachnida > Ixodida > Ixodidae > Haemaphysalis > Haemaphysalis longicornis. The sequence goes on from CM023450.1 coordinate 139,483,678, forward strand.
GTGCATGTGGAGCACGCGTGTTTCCGTGCCGTTTAAAAGTGAAACCGCTCGTTACCCTGATAATGGGGCTCTTCGATTTGCAGTCTCGGACTCACTGCGGACTCCCCGAGAAGCAGTCCGGCATTCGATTTTCCCATACATCCCTATGGCTTCGGCGAATCCTCGGACTACCCGCGGATTATCAGCGGTGAGTCCGAGGCTGTAAATCGAAGAGCCCCAATGTTAGTCATATGACACTCACATTCTTTTGTCAGAAATTAGGTGCGGGAGATGCTCGTTTATTCTATTAAATAGCTAATTTAGGTTAATTAATAATTTTTCATCAGTCATTTATTGGGTTAAATGTCAAATTGATGTCACTAGGGCTTGTGAGGTATCAAATTAAAGGTCTCGATGAGGCGAATCACGTGGGACAAATTAAAAATTGCTTCCGGTTATAGTCATGAGATAGTCTCGTGAGCCATAGATTGGGTTAAATGTCAAAGTGATGCCACTAGGCCTTGTGAGGCATCAAATTAAAGGCGCAGAAAGCAAGACTCGGGGCAAGGCCAACGGGAAGGGAAACGCTAGCTAAGCTTGGGTACATGGCGCCGCACATCACGGAAAACGCAGTGGACATCCCGCCTGACATAAGGAACAGAATGCTTTTCCGACCAATACTTCGGAAAATGTCCTCTCAACATCATGAGGGAATACGCATAGCAAGAGCTACTGCGTTAGAATGGCGGTATAGCAGCCAAAACCACGTCGCCTATACAGACGCTGCGAAATACGCGAGGTACGGGGTAAGATCGGCGGTCGTTACTTCCGGAACCATGCCTTATTTCAATTGTGACACTTTGGTCGTGTAACACCCAGCACGCTGAAGAGACGGCTATCGCCCTTGCCCGCTCCCAGACAAAGGCCAAAGTAATTATTACGGACAGTCAAGCCGCCGGCCGAACATTCCAGGCAGGTAGGATTTCAGGACAAGTGGTTGGGGTTCTCCTCCAACGACCCCCACAGGATCAAGTAAAAATCATATGAACCCCGGCCCACTCTGCTCTTCGAGGCAACCAGACGGCACACGTTCGTTCTTGGCCGAGAACTCGCCCACCGGGCACCGCAAGAACAGTCGGAGCGGACCTGGCAACCACTTCTCACATTCGCCGGTATAACTCAACGTTACCGACTAGCGAGACACCTGTATTTACCAGTCGCCGGTCAGACCGCGAAAGACCAGGAAGTCATCCTGATACAACTACAGACTAATACCTCCCCACACCCAACAGAGAATACACGCCACCCATCTTACTCTTTATGATTTCCTATGTATTCACTGCCAAGGCCCAAGCACACTGTACCATATTGTCTGGGAATGTCACCTAAACCCAGCTCTTCCCCCCATCCCCAAGCCCTCACGCTCTAATGGAAGAGTAGCCAGCTCCTGTCCTGAAACGCAGCTTTTGCTAGCTGGAAGGGCGAAGACAGCTGGCCATGCCAGTGGCGTCTTGGACTGAAGACCCCAACCACAAATGTGCTCAATTCAACTTTGATTAAAGTATCTCCTCCCTCCCCCCCCCCCTCCCTCTCTCTCTCTCTCTCTCTCTCTCTCTCTCTCTCTCTCCTCTCGACCTATGACAGTAGGCGCCGAGGAGCGTGAAAGAGAGCTTTCGTTTTTTAACAGTTAGGCGTTCATATTTGTTGGCGTCATGCGGGCGTATCGGATGAACAGTATAGGTGAGTAACCCGCGGATGTAAACTATCACTTTGCTGCTTGTCCCACAAGTACATGACTCGATGCCTTCATAGCCGGACAGTGTGATTGCAGTCGTTCACAGATCACAAGAATCGGGAAAGGGTTATTGAATTCGGAAACCCCGCTTTTCTGATATAACATCAGAAGTGGGAAAATCGTTGTAAGAGCGACGTGTTAACAGGATTGGGACCAATTGCGTAGGCTCCAAAAGTAAACTCGCGGGAGGAAACCTGGTTCCGCTGCATAATCTCGAGGGCTGACGACCCCACCAAAATGGCAGTGAGGCTGAGTGTCGACGGAAGGGGGACGACATTGACAGCAACAAAAAGTCGTTGGCTATGATTGCTAAGAACCAGTGGGACGTAGTTTTAGCACGTAGTTTTAGCGTAAGCACTCAGATAAGTGAACAGAGTATTGAACCCTCATCAGAAGTGGCGACCCTGCACAAGATTGCATAAAGGTCTGTGCTGAAGAAGCAGTCGTTTCTGGCCCGCGCTCCAGGCATGACATCGACACATGAGCGTACTTTTGTGGGTTTCGATTTCGCATTGTCCAGAGCGCCGTCCCACGTCACTTGCATTTTTAACGATAAGCTGAGAAGGCACAGAATGCGTGGCGCAATGATTTAGGGATAACGTATTTGAGTAAACTAATTTGCGGAATAAAATGCATAACATGATAAATATTCCTCCCCCCTTTATTGAAGGCCGCAGGACGTAACAAGTTCTGAGTGCGCAGTCCTGGTTTCGTACTCTCGCTTGCAACCGGGGAAAAGGTCTCATATCCTAGGTGTCCACTCGTAAGTGCTACAGCTCAATTTTCCACTATATCAGTTGGAATATGTTACAGGTTGCTCGGGCAAATATGGGAAGAGGAAAATGCTAAGTCCCGAAACGATACCTTCATAACGGTCGCCACTACTGTTCAAAGCGATATCCATCGTTCTCATGCGATGCATTGCCAAGGCCAATTCACTCAAATTCGCTGTTGCGACATCTTTTACTCACTGACCCATTTATAGAAGAATTGGGCAACTTTTGCAAAATCAGGAAACAAAGTCTGGAAGGATGCAACGAATCTCCTTGTCGTACAATAAACTTTAATTGTCGTACAATGAACTTTATTAATGGATAACGATTATTAATAATTAACTAATAATAATGAGCTATACAGGAGTATCATTCGGGCTAAACCGACTAATTTTCGGCCAAATTCCGCACGTGTAAACTACAGCCGTTGCAGGCCAACAAACTTCCCAATCGACCCGCGCCTCTGCCTTCATAAGCCCCATCATAGGAAACACAGACATTTTGCGAAAGCAGGTTAATTTCCATCAACATGCACACATCTAAAGGAACCGTAGATAATGCACCAGGTCAGGCAGGGCCCCCATGTATTCGGCCTGCTCCCACGCACACACGCCAGCCAGAACAGCGTTATTGATCACAGCTGCCTGCGGCAGGAGTTATCCCTATTATCGGACGCAGTGCGCTTCGAATGATGCGGCTGGCGTATATGAAACGCCGCTATCGTGCGGCCTTGCGCTCCCGTGGGGACTCCACTGCGGGGCCGATCGGATCAGTGCCTCTAGTTAGGTATAGCGGTAGACAAGGAGGGGGCGAGTTTCTGCAACGGTTCCCCGCACGCGAGTCCCGGACAAGACTCATCTTCGGCGCGGAAACATCCGCGGAGGATTCCCTGGTGCAGGCGGACGAGTATTCTCTTGGTGATGCCGAATGCTGGCGCTAGCACTTTGTTTTATTGCAAATTACGCTACCCTTTTCCACTCCTCTCTTCGTTCTGTTGGGCAGTGCAATCTCGTTGAGAGCATGTGTTAAGCAGAACTGGCGCGAAGGCAGAACAGCGGAGTCGGGGTGTGCTCAGAGTATTTTTGATGCGACGCGTGATATCGCTTTTCTGGCACATTTGTCGCACCTGGCACACTTAGGCAGAACATTAGTGCTTAACGTGGTTGGCCTGTGATTCAATAATTAATGAGAAAAGCAGCGGTGGCACCGAATTAACGTCAAAATGCCTGAGCGTCACTTGACGTTCAATTGTGAAAGCCTGTGCGGGTAGGGGAGGCTGCTGTCATGCTTAATGGCCGATCTCCCTCAGTGGATATGTGAAATTTCGGGGTCGCTATGTTGACGTCACAGCCAACTTTGGAGTTGTGGATCGGTCGTGAGCTTCTGACGGGTGCTGCCATCGCCACTGGCCAATACGCATCAGTGGGTATGGTGGGCTTGGGGCAGATGATGAGAAGATGAGGCCAGCGTAAAGCTGACATCCATACGCTGTCAGCTCCTGCTCAATTCGGCATACCTAATCTGGCTCTTTTTGCACCTTCAAGATTAAGACGATATCGATATTTAGACAATACTCGTTCAGACTCACTTTTATCATTTGAAGGGTATCAACATTTAAAGTTCGGGTGGAATGTTCATTTTTGTGGTTCTCGGCAATGCGAAGTGACCATTCCAAGGCTAGATTTCTATCTGTTCATATCATGGCTTCCACCTACGGAACTATGTGTGCAGTACCAGGTCCCTGAAACAATCTAACATTTTTTTCTCGAACTGTCGCCGTTTCTCAGCAGCTAGACAACTGCTCTTGAAGGACCCAATTGAGCGTTTGGGGTTGACTTTTTCGATTCCACTTATATTATCTATTGGCACAACAAATTCGTGGTTTGAAAAATGGGATATATATAATTGCATTCAAGATTTTCTTTCTGCTTCAGGTCGTTTGAATTGCTGAAGGGTGCAATTAATGGGTAATTCGGATTTTATTCATACCGAAGTTTCCTTTTACAGCCTCTTTCTGGAAATAAATTAGTATTTTGAGGTCTTCACGTATTTCAACAACCAATTTAGCACTGGCCAATCCCACGTTGTGGGTTCGTGCCAAAAACTTTGAGGGCATCATCATCATCATCATCATCATCATCATCAAGTGCCATATTTTCTCTAGTTAACGCCTACATTCAGAAGGGAGTACCTCTTCACTGGATGCTGTTTTTTTTTTTGTCGTGTGAAAAGTCAGTTCTTTGTGGGGATTTCAATACCCACCATGTCTCTTCGGGTTTCCGCACAGATTCCTGTGGCAGGCGTCTTTGCGGCTGGATGCAAAACAACAATTTGCATTCTGGTAACTGTGGCTCTGCGACATTTTAAATGCAGAGCATTTCAGTAATTCACGATGTCACCCGCGTTGACGTGCGTAGTCGTAGTCCGCACCCCTCCCCCTACACTATATAAAAAAAATACTATCCGGCGCCTGGTTTTGATCCTTCGACCCTGCGGGCGGAACGCAATGTACATGGTGCTCTACCCACTGCGCCACAAAGCCGTCACAGATTTGGAGGCTACGAACGCGCCTTATATCCTTGACTCATTCAAACTACGTCAAGAAGCTGCTGATACAACGCATTCACTACCACCAACTCCCCAAACACTAAACGTTAACGCAATACACCCACCCCCTATGCGACGCATTTACTCGAGTCCCCCTCGCGGGGAGATGGGCCCAATTTTTTTTTCGTTGTCTGACTAGTTAAGTTGTTGATTCGATTTTCTCTAAAACGGAAAATGTACCTTCATGGTCTACTTTGGACCAAGCAGCAAGTAGTGATCACACTCAAATTTTAGATACGTTTTTATGCCCCTCTATGCCACCGAGAGCAGATATAGTTCGGCGTACCAATTTTCATCGCTTTCTGAAGTAAGCAAAGTCAGCACTTAGCGCTATTCCATAAGGTGACAAGGAACTCATGGTAGTTCAACCCACCACTGACTAGACTGCACACTCGAACTACCGGAAAAGCATGTGCGACAGGGTCACTACTCACGGCTGTGACTTACTACGAGGAGATAGAGGCCTTCGTGGACGCTGGTGCCCAGGATGGCGTTTTATCTACTGCGATACAGTGTCCCGTCTATCCTGACGCCTCTCAAACTTGCCTCTACCAAACCATCCGCACCCTGCCCTCTCTACTGGCGGAGCTCACAGCCATCCGGGATGGGCTACAGGCACTAACGCCGGCCCCACAGCGCGCCCCCGTGGGTACCATCCTACATCTTTATAAGGACTGCACCATGGCGATACGGCATTTGCGCCAAGCATCCAAAAATTGTACTATTTCAAGGAACATCCACACACTGCTAGACACGTTGTTCAGAAGAGCGAGACCAGTGGCGACATGGAACAACGAACGTTTAATGAAGAAGTAGAAGTAACACGCGCTCGCGCGAAGGAGCAGTCTTCTTGCTCTTCGTCTTCAAGCGCCGTGATGATGATATTTAACAAGCTCCCGCCCGGCCAATTTGAATCGCGCTGCGTTTTGGCGGGTCATTTGAACCAGCCCTCCAACGGATAGATGTGATTCGCCGATCTTCTGAGAAGTTCTTTTCCCACCCGAAGGAGGCAAGCCCTTGTCACTCCGTCACGTCCAGGGTAGGTTTTCTTAATTCGGCACATTTTCCAAAACGTCCTTGGGCCCGGTCTTCAATTAGCACCACATCTCCTGCGGGCAGTGGTTTAGCGTGGCTCCAGTAATAGCTGTGGTTATGGACGGAGACGGAGCCTGTTTTTCCGGAACTGTTTCGTCCCCTGACTGCGGGCCAGATGCTGACGATGGCGACAAAGACAGGCTACCCTCGTCATCCTCAGATTTTTCCTCGAACTTCCTTTTCGAACTTTTCCTCTTGCGTTTTTTCGATTTGCCCGTTCTGGACTTGTGTTTCTTCGATTTTCCTTTTTTAGATTTCTTTCCAGACTTCTTTTTCTTGGATTTCTTGCTTTTGTTTGACTTCTTTCTTTTTTTCTTTGATTTGTTGCTTTTCTTCTTAGATGTCTTCCCTCCTTTCGCAGACTTTTTCTTTTTCGACTTTTTTCGTTTCTTCTTCTTTGCATCATCCAATGCACAGTACGCAGTAAAGGTTTTTGGTACTGGGTCGCCGGCACTAAGTAAGGCGGTTTTTCCGTCACCGAACTTTCGGGCCCCTGCAGCTTGCGCAACTCCGAAAAGCGGGAAACTAGAGTGTGCCCCGACGACATCAGGCCTGTAGACAGTCGCTCCTATTTCTTTTATGTACTCTAGATGCCATCTTTTCCGCCAAGGTCTTACGAGTCGGCATCGACTTCTCCATTCCTCTTCAACATCTACTCTGTGTGTTTTCGCTTGGCCGTCGCGTAGCTGTTGCCCTCTGCCTATGTTGCTGTCTGTCTTTAACCTTTTTGTCAGTTGTAATAGTCTTTTCTTGGCGTTTTCGTTGTTGGTTCCCAGATTAACGCTCTCCTTCTACGGCAAGCTGACTTGATAGCGACCCTTTCGGTGCTCTATCTTCCGCTGGAATTCTTCTACTATTTCGCTTTCTGTATTATTGCAACGGTGTTTTTGTTGTGCCAATTGATTCCAGGCTCCAGAATTTCTGTAGGTCTTGTTGAGTTCTGTTTCTGGCAGGCTTCAACTTTCAGAACCATTGACTGATTGTGTTTCCATTCTTCTCATTTTAACTTTTCTCCGAAGGACCTTGCACTACCCAACCTAAGGTCGTTTCGACTGCCACATCATTTTGCTTTCCAAGTCGATGTGTTCTACCAGTAAGAAACTCCCAATAATAATCGGATCCAACTAGCAGTCCTATCGCATCTGTGGCTGTCGTCTTGGTCCTGTCGTCCGCTACTTGTAGCTGCAGTTGTTCCATTTGTTCTTTGATGTTCTGATTGGGAGAAGGAAGCTTACTGTGCGAAATCACGTCAACCTTCAGAGCTTCGATTACTGTTTCTGTTTGCTTGTCTTGTGGTGCTATAGTCACTTGAACTACGTCCATGTACTTGATTTTCTCGTCTCCTCCGAATGAACCGATTGTTAGCCTTTCCTGTCTGATTACTTTTGCGCCAATTTCTTTTGCCAATCCAGTTTCAATGAATGACCGCTGACTTCCGCTGTCCAACAGCAAACGGC